>JAFEMH010000017.1:1200000-1522316 GCA_022495995.1 Adenophora triphylla var. japonica
CGAGTTTTGTAGTAATTCAGAGTCCAGTGATGATGATGGGGATGAAGATTAATAATAGTTTAAAGTTTTATATGTATTGTGAATGCTTTAGATTATTAAAACTTTAAAGTTTTATATGTATTGTGAATGCTTTATATTATTAATAGTTTAAAGTTTTATATGTATTGTGAATGCTTTAGATTATTAGAACTTTAAAGTTTTATATGTATTGTGAATGCTTTATATTATTAATAGTTTAAAGTTTTATATGTATTGTGAATGCTTTAGATTATTAGAAATTTAAAGTTTTATATGTATTGTGAATCTTTATATTATTAATAGTTTAAAGTTTTATATGTATTGTGAATGCTTTAGATTATTAGAACTTTAAAGTTTTTTATGTATTGTGAATATATTGTTTCCGATTGTTAAAGTTGTATATTTTAATATTTTTAATGTATTTAGATATGAGTTCTAGTAGAGCGGACAAGAAGAGAAGCCCCATTTACACATCTATTACTGGGACGCAACTGTCCCGATCCAGTACAGGTGCCGGCGGTACTTCTGATGTCGACCCTACACTTTCTAGTACCAGCTCCACCTCTGGGGCCAATACTCCTACTCCTGTCGATTCTGAGGGGAGGACGTTTCTGATGGTATCGCCACTTTATGACCAGTAAGTAACTCTTCATTAATTTGATATAAGTTGATTCCTTTTTGTTTTATATATAATTCATTATTTAAGTTAAAATGTTATTGTATAAATATACTTGGCAGGTTTGTAGGTGGATACCCTACCCCAGGGACAAAGATCGGGTAGTATTGGCGGTCTCGGGTCATGGCAGAGTTTTGGCCCAACTGGAAATCATTGCCACCGGGGGAGAAGGAGAATGCCTGGGAGGAATTTAAGGTAATGTGTTAATGGTTTTTATTTAAAACTTAAATGTTAGTTTATTATTAAAATGTTATAATTAATAATGATTATACCCTTTTAGTTTTGTAATGTTATCATTATATGTAGTAGGGGAAATTTACATGGGCGCCGGATATCGACGAGGCGACGACTAGATATGTTTTCAATAAACAGTGTTCGAAGTTATTTCAGGATCATAATGGTAACATATTTATCTATCCTTACTTAGTTTAATTAACAATGATTATACTCTTTTAATTTTATAATGTCATCATTATATGTTTACGAGATATTCATATTTTTTATAGGTAACACGAAGTCTAAATTTTATATTAAGCGGCTCGAGGCGAAATTACAGCCCTTGACACCTCCTTGGATGATCGAGGAGGTGTTTCTTCGCTTTTGTGAACATTGGGCGTCGGATGGGGCGAGAGCTATGGCCGAACAGGCTAAGGGAAATAGAGCAGACTCCTCGGGGTCGGCGACAAAGCATACGATGGGGACGATCGGGGTCGGCGAGCATCACTACCGTATGGTATGTATGTTAGTTTAAATGTAGTAGTGTATGCATGCTTTTAAATAGGTTTATATACGTATGTTGCATTTATACAATTTCAAAATAATAATCTCGCTTATTTTATTTATAGGAACAGGAACATGGCCCGAATGTCAGTTTTTTGGATGTTTTCGTTAGCACCCATGTTCGAACTCCTACATCGCCCGATCAAACTCCGCAATGGGCTGACGATCGCTCTGCTAATGCCTTTGTAAGTAAACTATCATTAAATGACTTGATTTTGAATATGTAAATTTATTTATGTACATTACATTGTGTATATGATTATAATTGTTTGTTTTATTTTGACAGAGTACATATAAAGCCGCCGTTGTTTCCGAAGGTACGCCTCCCGGCCAGCCCGTTCACTTCGTGCCTGATGTTTGACTCTCGGTCACCTCGGAGGGACATCTAAAGAGAGGAGACCGAGTGTTAGGGATGGGGGATTATGGGAGGCAATGCCCATCGACGTCGACCGGCCGTCGGCCAAATGTTTTCCCGCCTAGGTATAATGATCCGAGGATCGACACTCTGCAGGCTGAGCTGGCTGAGGAGAGACGCAAGGATGCAGAGGCTAGGGCAAAGCTTTCGGAGGCTTTGGAGGCTCAGGCGCAGATGCGGGAGGAGAATGATCGGCGTCAGGCGCAGATGCAGGAGGAGAATGATCGACGTCAGGCAACTGATAGAAAATTTGCGATGTTGATGGCCCATGTGGAGAGTCTGCAGCAGGGTAATTTTCAGCCTCCCCCCGATTCCCCCCGAGTTGATTACGTACTATTTTAGACTTGTTTGTAATAACATTTGTCATATTTGGTACTCGCAGGAACCCCGGCCCCCTCCTCCCCCCTCCCCCCTCCCGATTTGGTACGTTGATTTTGGTTTTTAGTTTGGTATGCTGATTGGTACTATTTTATACTTCTTTGTAAACATTTGTGATATTTGGTACCCGCGGGAGCCCCGGTCCCCCCTTCTCCCCACCCTCTCCCCCCTCCCCCCTCCCGATTTAGTACGGTGATATTTAGTTTTTTATTTGGTACGCTGATATTTGGTTTTTAGTTTTATAGTTTTAGTTTTATCAATTGAATTGTTATATCAGGTACAAAAAAAATTGGTTAGTTGATATTTTAATTTTTTTTTAAATTTATTTCATTATCAGCGACAGAAATTTCCGTCGCTGAAATTAATTTATTTTAATTAATTTTTATTCCAGCGACGGAAATTTCCGCCGCTATATCAATTAATTTTAATTTTAATTTAATTTAATTTTTATTTTCACCGGCAGAAATTTCCGTCGCTGGAATAAAAATTAATTAAAATAAATTAATTTTAGCGATGAAAATTTCCGTCGCTGAAATTAATTTATTTTAATTAATTTTTATTTCAGCGACAGAAATTTCCGTCGCTAAAATTAATTTAATTTAATTAATTTTTATTTCAGCGACGGAAATTTCCGCCGGTGAAAAAAAAAATTAAATTAAATTTTTATTTTACCGGTGGAATATTCCGTCGCTGAAATAAAAAATTAATTAAAATGAATTAATTTAGCGGTTGAAATTTCCATCGCTAATGTCAAAAGATCATCGACGGAATTAATTCCGTCGGTAAAATCAAAATATACCGGCGGAATTTGAGCCGTCGGACCACTGCGGCGGGATGATAGCGGCGGACCACCGACGAAAAAATTCCGTCGGTGTTTAACTTTAGCGGCGGAAATTTTCGCCGCTTAAACTTGTTTTTCTGGTAGTGGGAGGCCTCTGCTCCATGTCATCATCTTTATCATCATCTTCATCTTCACTCTCATTCTCTTTCCTTTTTTGCTTGCCATCTTTTTTCATGACATAACGATCAAGTTTGCCCTCATCAACCCATCTTTGGATCATTCTTTTGAGGGCGATGCAATTTTCAGTGAAGTGACCATGGTCCTTGTGGAAATCACATTATTTGGAGGGGTCACACGGGTACTTTGGCTTGTCATTAAGTGGACAAGGAGCGGGAAGATTCATTATTTGCATGATTTCAGTGATAGGATTGGTGAGGGGGGTGAAGATCTCATCCTTTTCAGTACCCCGTGTTCTATTCTTTCCCTTGTATTCGTTTCCATTAGACTGGTGGTGGTTCTTGTCCTTATCTGACTCTGTTTCTATTTTGTCAGATTTTTCTTGCTTTTTTCCTCCGCCATGGCGATGGCCTATGCCACGTTGAACAGGTCAGATTTTGTTTTAGGTTCTCTGGTGGAGAGTTCATAGATAAGTTGTCTGGATCTCAATCTCGTGTTGAAACAGACAATCACTTCCTTATCAGTGAGGCTCTCCTCCACTTGGTCCGCCATGGCTCGAAATCTGTTATAGTAGCTCAGCGTGGTTTCATTCTTTCCTTACTCGATGTTGGCAAGGTCAGTCAACCTTTTCTTCCTCTTCCCTACCGTGGCAAAGTGATCTAGGAACATCCTCCTCATTTTCCTCCAGCTGTCAATGCTTCCCTTTTTCAGCTCACGGAACCAGGTCAAGGCTGTTCCGGAGAAAATACTCGCAAAGGCTTTGTAGAGAATGTCATCAGCCTTGGTAAGGAGGGCCATAGTAGATTCAAAGCTTTGCAGATGGTTCCGTGCGTCAGTGGTTCCCGCATATTTGTCAAAACATGGGACCTTGAAGGCAGGGTTGGGTGGTACATCATTAATTTCTTTAGAGAATGGACGGATTGCACTAGTTTCATCTTCTTCTTCGTCCTTCTTCCCCATTTCCATATCATCTATTCTATTTTTCATGAGCAACAGCTCTCTGGCATCAATCCCATTTTCAGAACTGAAGTGGGAGCTTCGATGTGAACTTCGATGGGAACTTCGGTGGGACCTATCTCTTGGGTGACCATTCACCCGGCTATGTTCCTCGGCATCCCGATGGTTATCTCCTCATCTCGAAGGCATTTTCTCCTTCCTCGACTCCCCTTCATGGTGAAGGATCATTCGGTAAGGACTAGTGAAATTACCCAGATTTTGCGCGGGTGAAAGGCGGTTGTCTTTCGCGGAGGGTTGGTGTTTGAGACCTCGCTTTCGGGAAGGAGAGGAGTCGCCACGCGGTTTTATATTTTGAGCCCAAACGTTGAAAAACGACTTTAGTGAAAAATGGTGTCGTTTTTATTGGTAGCAAAAACTTAGGAAAAGGCTTTGGAAATGGGTGTCATTTTTATTGGTAGCAAAAACGAGGAAAAGGCTTTTTTGAGTACCAGAGATTGTTAGGTTCGGAGGTCACGTTACGTTTCGTGAAGAGTATTTTGAGATCACCCAAAACGTCTCGTATGACGAGTCTTTCTACCTTTCTCGAAAATGTGTGCGTGTGTGTGTGTGTTTGCATTTTGAAAATGGGGGCTTGAATGACAAGCTTAATCTTGGTTTGAATGTCAAACGTTGATTTTTGTGATTCTGTTTGAAAAGGCGAGCGTTTGAATGACAAACGTCGATTTTGAAGTTTTTTAGGAAAAGTGGCGCGAATGCTGATTTTGATCTTTTAAGTGTCAAATGTTGACTTTTAAGAAAAGAGCGTTTGAATGTCAAACGTCGGATTTTAAGTTTGAAGATGATCGTTTGGATGCCAAACGTCATTTCGCGCATTTTTGAAAGAGAGTCCGAATGTCGAACTCCGGTTTTGAACCGGGCATTACATTGTTAGCGATTTCACGGGAAAAAAAAGCATTAAATGAGTTTTGAATGTCAAATGTCGGCTTTTAAGTTTGAAGATGATCGTTTGGATACCAAACGTCATTTCGCGCGTTTTTGAAAGAGAGTCCGAATGTCGAACTCCGGTTTTGAGCCGGGCATTACATTGTTAGCGATTTTACGGAAAAAAGGCATTAAATGGTATGCGATCGAAGGATCATTTTGTGACTCGGACTTTGATAAGTAAATACTATCACGAGCAGAACGGCTCGGACTTGTAAATGACAGTATTTAAAGTGCGGTATCGACGGAATCAAACGACCCGAAATTGTAAAGTGCGACAACGAACCAAACGGTTCGGAATAGTAAAGTTGTGTAAAAGTAAATGACGATCAACGGATCAAATGATCCGGAATTTGTAAATGACATGAAAGTAAATGACGTTCAGCGGATCAAACGATCCGGAATTGTAAATGACTTAAAAGTAACGGAACGGGGCCGGAACGCCGTTTCAACCCGAGATTACTTCTCTTACGGGAAGAGAAGAGGATCAAGGACTAAAATATATCGGACCCCGTTAGACGGTGACTGAAATTACCAGGAATTTCGCGCGGACGCGAAACGCGGTTGTCTTTCGCGGAGGGTTGGTGTCTGAGACCTCGCTTCATGGGAAGGAAAAATGAGGAGTCGCCACGCGGTTTTTGTATTTTGAGCCCAAACGTTGAGAAACGGCTATTGAAAATGGTGTCGTTTTTATTGGTAGCAAAAACTTAGGAAAAGGCTTTGAAAATGGGGATCATTTTTATTGGCAGCAAAAACGAGTAAAAAGCTTTTTAGTACCAGAGATTGTTAGGTTCGGAGGTCACGTTACGTTTCGGGTAGAGTATTACGAGATCGCCCGAAATGCCTCGCATGACGAGTCTTTCTACCTTTATTGAAAAACGTGTGTGTGTGTGTGTGTTTTGAAATGGGGGCTTGAATGACAAGCTTAATCTTGGTTTGAATGTCAAACGTTGATTAGGTGACTTTGTTTGAAAAGACGAGCGTTTGAATGACAAATGTCGGTTTTGAGTTGAAATGAGCGTTTGCGTGGCAAACGTCGATTTTGAGTTTGAAAAGAGCGTTTGCGTGGCAAACGTCGATTTTGAGTTTGAAATGAGCGTTTGCGTGGCAAACGTCGACTTTGAGTTTGAAATGAGCGTTTGCGTGGCAAACGTCGATTTTGAGTTTGAAATGAGCGTTTGCGTGGCAAACGTCGACTTTGAGTTGAAAAGGAGTTCGAAGGTCGAACTCCGGTTTTTTGAACCGGGCGAGTCATTGTTAACGATTTTTACGGGAAAAATGCGTATTAAATGATTTTGAGTGTCAAATGGCGGCTTTTAGTTTGAAGATGAGCGTTTGGAGGCCAAACGTCATGTCGCGCGTTTTTGAAAGAGAGTTCGACGGACAAACTCCGGTTTTGAACCGGGCATTACATTGTTAACGATTTTTACGGGATAATGCGTATTAAATGATATGCGATCAACGAATCGGGTTGCGACTCGGACTTTGAAAAGTAAATACTATCACGATCCAAACGGGTCGGACTTGTAAATAACAGTATTTAAAGCAGTGTCAACGGAATCAAACGATCCGGAATCGTAAATGACGATCAACGAGGCCAATCGGCTCGGATTTGTAAATGACAGAAATTAAATGACGATCAACGGATCGATCGATCCGGAATTGGTAAATGACATAAAAGTAAACGGAACGGGGTCGGAACGCCGTTTTAACCCGTGATTACTTCTCTTACGGGAAGAGAAGAGGATCGAGGGGCTAAAACGTATCGGACCCCGTTAGACGGAGGCGTCTACATTTTGAGAGTGAGAGAGGGAGCTACCTATGGCTAGGGTCGGCTCCTTTGGCTCGGTGGGCGTATACGGGATACGAAAAGGTGTTTGAAAGGTGTTTCGGAAGTGTTTGGGCAGAGTTTCCCCTTTTATTTGGTGTTTAGAAACCTAGGGATTTGGGCAGCGTTTTGACTTGTGTCGGTTTAGCCTACGATCAGAATCTACCGACGAGTAGCACGAGGGCCCCTGAAGAGTAGAGAATTCCGCCGACGAGTAGCACGAGGGCTCCCGAAGAGCGGAAGAAAGACAAGCTTTGAAGCTTGGGGTGGAGAGAGGAGGAAAAGGTGTGTAAAAATGAGAGTAGGAGGGAGTATTTATAGGGTGGAAATGAAGGAGGAGGGAGGAGGAACTTGGGGTTTAAGGTAAGTTTGCTTAGCACGGTGGGTTTCCTTGCTTAACCTGATGGTTTTCTACCTTGCAGAAAGAGTCCGGCCGGACTTGGACTGAATTTGGGGATATTTTGGTCATTTGGCCTTGAGTTTGACACGTTTTGGACACGTATTTAAGCTGCAGAAAGAGTCCGGCCGGACTGTTTCTGAAATTGTCTATATTTCCTGATTTGAACAAGTTACCTACGTAGATCTTGTTCTCGCGTTCGATTTGATATGTGGTGGGCCCAAAACGGAGTTCGTATGAGGGAGTTATGACCTCCGGAAGGTCGAGACGCTCGGAAACGGGAAATCTAATCCCGGAAGACCCCGAAAAGTACGTTTTTCGGGGAAAGCCATACTTTTACGTGTGTTGAGTACGCTTTGATGTCGGGATGCATGGGGCAGTCCCGGGATGTCTCGTTGACTCGAGAACGGGGAACTTAATGGGTTCCGGTTAACTTTTAACGGATTTTGACGATCCGAATTTGGGTACTTACAGTTAGCCCCTCGGCGACGTCACTTTCGAAGGAAGTGGGGTCTTCGAAAAAGATAAGGATCCAAATCGGGGGATGCCTTATGGAGAGACCTGGGCGGTCAAATGGCTGGACCCTTAGCGAAAGGATTCCTACGTATCCCGAGCGGGAATCAAGCCGATCGTAGTTCACGGATGTGAGGGAAATTGGTAGGGGCCTCGACCTGTGGGGAATGATTAGGAGGAGTTCGTCCTGAGAGAGACTGTTTTTGAGGCGTCTAAACCTGAGGGAGACTATTTGAAGGCGTCTGAACCTGAGGGAGACTATTTAAAGGCGTCTGAACCTAAATGGGACCATTATGAGGTATCTGAACCTAAGTGAGACCATTGCGAGGCATCCGAACCTGAATGGAGACTATTGTGAGGCGTCTGAACCTAAGTGAGACCATTACGAGGCATCCGAACCTGAATGGAGACTATTGTGAGGCGTCTGAACCTAAGTGAGACCATTGCGAGGCATCCGAACCTGAATGGAGACTATTGTGAGGCGTCTGAACCTAAGATTTCTGAAACTTACGAGGGCGTGTGGCGCCTCAGACCGGAGTTGCTAAATCATACGAGGGCGTGTGGCGCCTCCAGATCGGAGTTGGCGAGGATACGCTTATCCTGAGATTAAGGCGTTCGCGCCTTGGGTGCTGGACTTATGATGACTGTGAGGTTTATCTGCCGGGGATAGGGTGCAATGATGGGAATGGTTGTGTTAAACTGGCGTTATTAACAACACGGAAGAAGTGACGTTCCAACGATGGGGTTAGGAACGGGATGTGGTCTCGGGAGAGACTGACACATTGCTGGGGAAAAGTGCCAAGAGTGCTGACGGGGTCAGTTAGGAACTGAGAGGGTTGATTGACGTTTCTTCTTTAGAATCCTGCTGGGGATGAGCGTTCGGGCTTACCTTGATGGCCGAAGAGGGATTGTTGTGCGGGCTTACCTTGATGGCCGCTGAAGTGGGACTATCGGGCTTACGACTGGCGGCCGGGGAAGTGGATGTTCACTTGCTGGAGTGAAAAGATGTTCGGGCTTACGAGGATGGCCGAAGAGGGATTGTTGTGCGGCCTTACCTTGATGGACGCTGAAGTGGGACTCTCGGGCTTACGACTGGCGGCCGGGAAAGTGAACGTTGGTGAAAACCAATGGGAATTTTGACGTCGGGAGACGGATTTGTGATTTGATGTTTGAAGACAGGACTGAGCGTTTGAATGTCAAACGTCGGTTTGGGGTGTAAATGAGCGTTTGAATGTCAAACGTCAACTTGGGATGTAAATGAGTGTTTGAATGTCAAACGTTAGGATGGAAATGAGCGTTTGAATGTCAAACGTCGACTTGATATGGAAGTGAGCATTTGAATGCCAAACGTTGACTGGGGATTGAGAATTTAACGTCTGGAGATGAGGGTTAGTGAGGACTAACTGAGAATTTAACGTCTGGAGACGAGCGTTAGTGAAAACTAACAGGGAATTTAACGTATGGAGACGAGCGTTAGTGAGGACTAACTGAGAATTTAAATTCCGGACACGAGCGTTAGTGAAAACTAACTGGGACTTGACCTCGGGAGAGGGGGTTGTTTGACGTGTCCACTACCAAGAGTAGGGGAGAGGACGAGATGTGAAATCTCGGGAGAGGATCTCACGAGGGAGAATAATAGGAAAGGGTCTCACGAGGAGATGGCGAGATGCGAAATCTCGGGAAGGAATCTCACGGGGAGATAGCGAGATGTAGAATCTTGGAAGGGAATCTCACAGGGAGATGGCGAGATGCAGAATCTCGGAAAGGAATCTCACGGGGAGATAGCGAGATGCGGAATCTCGGGAAGGAATCTCACAGGGAGATGGCGAGATGCGGAATCTCGGGAAGGAATCTCACGGGGAGATGGCGAGATGCGGAATCTCGGAAAGGAATCTCACGGGGAGATGGCGAGATGCGGAATCTCGGAAAGGAATCTCACGGGGAGATGGCGAGATGCGGAATCTCGGAAAGGAATCTCACGGGGAGATGGCGAGATGCGGAATCTCGGGAAAGGGATCTCACGGGGAGATAGCGAGATGCAGAATCTCGGAAAGGAATCTCACGGGGAGATGGCGAGATGCGGAATCTCGGAAAGGAATCTCACGGGGAGATGGCGAGATGCGGAATCTCGGGAAGGAATCTCACGGGGAGATAGCGAGATGCGGAATCTCGGGAAGGAATCTCACGGGGAGATGGCGAGATGCAGAATCTCGGAAAGGAATCTCACAGGGAGATGGCGAGATGCGGAATCTCGAAAAGGAATCTCACGCAAGGGGATATAGCGAGATGCAGAATCTCGGAAAGGAATCTCACGGGGAGATGGCGAGATGCGGAATCTCGGGAAGGAATCTCACGGGGAGATGGCGAGATGCGGAATCTTGGAAAGGAATCTCACGGGGAGATAGCGAGATGTGGAATCACGGGAAGGAATCTCACGGGGAGATGGCGAGATGCGGAATCTCAGGAAAGGAATCTCACGAGGAGATGGCGAGATGCGGAATATCGGAAAGGAATCTCACGGGGAGATCGCGAGATGCAGAATCTCAGGAAAGGAATCTCAAGAGGAGATGGCGAGATGTGGAATCTCACGGGGAGATGGCGAGATGCGGAATCTCGGGAAGAAATCTCACGGGGAGATGGCGAGATGCGAAATCTCGAAAAGCAATCTCACGGGGAGATGGCGAGATGCGGAATCTCGGAAAGGAATCTCACGGGGAGATGGCGAGATGCGGAATCTCGGAAAGGAATTTCACGGGGAGATATAGCGAGATGCAGAATCTCGGAAAGGAATCTCACGGGAAGATAGCGAGATGCGGAATCTTGGGAAGGAATCTCACGGGGAGATGGCGAGATGCGGAATCTCGGAAAGGAATCTCACGGGGAGATAGCGAGATGCAGAATCTCGGAAAGGAATCTCACGGGGAGATGGCGAGATGCGAATCTGAAAGGAATCTCATCAGGAGATGGCGAGATGCGGAATCTCTGAAAGGAATCTCACTGGGAGATGGCGAGATGCGGAATCTCTGGAAGGAATCTCACTGGGAGATGGCGAGATGCGGAATCTCGGAAAGGAATCTCACGAGGAGATGGCGAGATGCGGAATCTCGGGAAAGGAATCTCACGGGAGATGGCGAGATGCGGAATCTCGGAAAGGAATCTCACGGGGAGATAGCGAGATGCGTAATCTCTGGAAAGGAATCTCACGGGAGATGGCGAGATGCGGAATCTCGGAAAGGAATCTCACTGGAGATGGCGAGATGCGGAATCTCGGAAAGGAATCTCACGGGGAGATGGCGAGATGCGAATCTCGGAAGGAATCTCACTGGGAGATAGCGAGATGCGGAATCTCAGGATCTCACGGAGATGGCGAGAATAACGAGAAAGGAATCTCACGAGGAGATGGCGAGATGCGATCTCTGGAAGGATCTCACTGGAGATGATGAAAGGAATCTCACGAGGGAGAATAACGAGAAAGGATCTCACGAGGAGATAACGAGATGCAAGATCTCGGGGAAGGATCTCGCAGGGAGATGACGGAAAGATCTCACGAGGGAGAATAACGAGAAAGGATCTCACGAGGAGATAACGGGAGAGGATCTTATGAAAAGATGGGTAATCTCTCTAAGAGATGGGTAATCTCACGAAAAGATGGGTAATCTCACGAAAAGATGGGTAATCTCACGAAAAGATGGGTAATCTCTCTAAGAGATGGGTAATCTCACGAAAAGATGGGTAATCTCACGAAAAGATGGGTAATCTCACGAAAAGATGGGTAATCTCTCTAAGAGATGGGTAATCTCACGAAAAGATGGGTAATCTTTCTAGCAGATGGGTAATCTCTCTAAAAGATGGGTAATCTCACGAAAAGATCGATAATCTCTCTAGAAGATGGGTAATCTCACGAAAAGATGGGTAATCTCTCTAAGAGATGGGTAATCTCACGAAAAGATGGGTAATATTTCTAGCAGATGGGTAATCGCTTCTCGTCTTCATCGCCTCCTCTCGTCGGCTCCTCACCCCGTTGTCGGGCCTTTCACGAAGTAGTGGGTGAGGTCGAAACCGTAAGGTCGGAGGTTGGGTATGCCTTTGTAGGTTCCCCTTTGCGGGCCGCCGCCTTAGTGCCGGCGAGCCTCTTGTTTTTCCCGATGTCGGCCGGTTTGGCATATAACCGAGCCTCGGACTCGTAGTGTGGTCCTTGACTTTGATGACTTGGTGTTAGCCTTGTAAACCTTTGCCGAGCCCCAGCCCCGGGATGAAGTTCATGAGTTTCATCATCTTCATGGCGGGGGATTTTGTCCCGAAATAGTGGAAGGTCCACATTGCATATTTGGATCTTGGAGGTCTCCAAAGTGAATCCAGCTAATGCCATGTCGTCATCGTGCTTCGATTGGAATGCCGTTGGTGCCGGGTCGCCGCGGTGACGCTCGTCGCCGTAGATCGTGGTTAGCTCGTTGCCTTGCATGAACTTGATACATTGGTGAAGGGCTGGATGCCACACCATTCATTTGATGCAGCCTGTGGTCGCCCAAGATGGCCGTGAAAGTGATTGGAATGTCCAACACTCGGAATTGCGGGATCATCCGCTTGCCGAACCGTATGTTTAGAGTAGGGATCCCGAGAACTCCGGGAAGTAGAATCGTAGGCCTTGACAAAGGTGGACTCGAAGGCTTCAAATCAGTGAGGGTGACGATGATGTTGTCGATCATCCGGATTACTTCTTCGAGTTGCGTCCATGGGGACCATGGTGCGGGCCAAACTTTCCTTTAGCTTGAGCTTGTGAGGGTATGAAGAGGTAAGCAGAGACTAAAGGGAAATGTTCGCCTCGAGTCTCGCTGAGCCGAGCGAGGATCGGGTCCTCCAACATTTGAGAGGTAGAGGTTTCTGGTGGTGCCTCCAGATTGCTTTGAGGTTTGATGAGTTGAACTTGGCTTATCCTTCCTCGGGGATTATGCTTCTTGTTGGCGTAAGGTTGCCGAGATTGGAGACTTTCTTGTGTCCCGATGCCTCGAACCGTGGTGTCAACAGGATATTTTTGCTTTCCCACCCCCGTAGGTTCTCAAGCCGTGCCGTTTGAAGGGAAGGGAAGACTTGCCGGAGAAAACTCCCTTCAATGCTACCGTTGCCCGTGAGGTGTCATGAGGATTCAGATTCTGAACCGTCGAGGCCGTATCCGAGAAGCCCCACTTCCGATTAAGACCATAATGGCGAAAGATGCTTCCGACAAGCCCCGTAATCGAAACTCAAGGTAGACCCGGGGATGAAAAAACTCTCTTTGCATGGCAAAGCCCTAGTCTCAAGAAATGACTTGGTGAAGCCCCGCTTGAAGGAATCGCGGGTCATCTCCAGGGATTCTAGAGTGAATCTGATGCCCCCCAATCCGAGTTGAACTCCATGTGGCCTGACGAGACAACCGTCCTTGATTTTTTTTCGATTGGTCAACCAAAGTGTATAAGAGGAATGGCTTGTAATGCATACGCGCAAGGACGTATTTTAGAGAAGTGGGAACGAATCCCGATTTTATGTGGATGCCTAGTTTAATGCAGGCACCAAAACTCGCTTTGGGTTTGACTCTTTGGGAGAGTATGAGCGTAGAGAGGTTTGGAGCAAAGTATGGAAGCTCTGGCCGACGTAAAAGACAAAGTGTTTAGCCTCTAATTTTCCTATTATCGTAGAAAAAGAAGACTTGTCGAGACATCCGAAAACATGTTTTATCCATATTGATCACAAGATTGAGTTAAACCCTTTGTTAATGTTCGTGTTGTTCAACCATTAATCCCGATATGAACAAATGTCTTGATTAACCTATGAGAAGAAAGTCAACCGATGTCGCGGATCAAAGTTGGCCGTGTGTGAAAGAAAGGTCTGTATAGGAAAGGTCATTGATGAGACCGGGTTCATGGGATTTGTATGTGTTTAGCTATGGACCGTTCGTTTGCCTAGGTTCTCCTCGCTGTAAGGAGCTCAGTCGCCGTAGTTCCGGCGGAACGGTGCTTGGCTCGGGAAAAGGGTATGAACATTTGTGGTCCCTTTGGTGAAAAGGTTCGGATGGGATGTTTGGATGATGAGGTACGGGCCTCGAGGTGATTCCTTGACAAGTCGTTGTTGACGGCTTCTTCGTTGATTCCATTGCTTCTTGATCGCCGTCTTTCACCGGGGGAGAAAGAATTCGAATGTAGCGTAAGGGCTTATGATGTGTTTTTGCCTTTGCTTTGACCGCTCCATTGTTATCGACAACCTCCATTCTTCGAGCTTTAATTTTGTTTGCCCATCTGTCAAGCTTGTGATTGGCGGTGCTAGGTCCTTCGCCTCACTTTTTTTTGAAGTTCTCGCTTTGAACTTTTCTCTCTCTTTTTTTTTCTTTTTTTCTTTTGAAGTTCTTGTTTGAACTTTTCTCTCTCTTTTTTTTTTGAAGTTCTTGTTTGAACTTTTCTCTCTCTTTTTTTTTTTTTTTTTTTATTTTTGAAGTTCTTGAGGACGAAGGCATGCTCCTGCTTGAACTTTCTCGATGTGCACGAGGGCGAAGGCGAGCTTCGAGGTTGTTGTCGACATGGGGTCAATCTTTCGATGCTGAGTGACCTTTTGCTGTTCCTTGATGTTTCCGCCGTCGTTGACTTGGTCAAGGTGATGGTGGGAACATGTTTTTGGGAAGTGTGTGGCTTGATGGAGGCCTTTGTGGGGTAAGGAAAGTGTATGGGGAGGGCACCAGTTGACTTTCTCACACCGATTAATCAGTACATTAGTTATTTCCAGAGATTATGTGTTGAGCAATGCAAGTGATCATTTAGGATATAACCATTTCATTAGTTGTAATGTAGGTGTGCAAATAATGTCTCAAGTCTAGCAAGAAGAGAAAAAAGACACTTATTTATAAAAACTTTAAGATTAACTACAATGTCCGAGGTGGACTTGATTAAACGAGGAAAGTACTAGAACCTACGAAGGTTGACCAAAAGACAATTGACAGATCTCGAGGATAGGTAGCCCCTACTCTAGCTGCTCTTTTGTTGCTGGACTGCCAGGACGCTTGAGCTTTCCATCTTCTGTTAACTTCTGAGTTCCATACCGTTGCACCGAGGCAAATGATCGGGCCAGGCCCTATGATACCGGTGGAAGTGGAGGGATTTGAGGCCATGGAGCGGCTGGAGCAGATACAAGTTGTCCGAAGAAATGGGTCGGAAAAGTCACGGGGACGAAACTTGATGACTGAGCATATTGAGAGAAGGAAGTGAACCTGGGAGGATTTCGAGGGATATTGGGATCTGTTTGAGATGGTCCAAAGATCTGCTACTGTATTGAGTGAAAGGGGTATTATTGGCTTGGCCATATATGACAGGGGTGCTTTGAGAGGTGGCGCATGAAGCCTTGGTCGGCCTTGATTTGAAGGCATCCCATAAGTTGGGGGAGGAACCCGTGGAAGGTTTGAGGAGTTGATCTGGGAGGGCTCGTCGTCCTCGATCGTAACAAAAGTACCGTCCGTCGGGGATAGCCGCTATACCTCGCCCATTCGTAAGCCGTACCAAAATTCACCGATCTTCTTCCTTGTGAACCTCAAAGGCCCGGATGGCTTCTTCCAAAGGTCATATCTCATACCGGTGGCGGTCCCCGTCCACATTTCTCGGTGAGTCGGAAAGTCCGCCGAGGGAACCGAGGAAACCGAGGAACAGCCCGATGCCCGTAGTTGTAATTTTGGTGAGGCGCCGACTCCTGAACCACTGCTCACCGCAGTGGAACGAAAGGTATGGCTTAGTTTTCGGAAGGGGTATGTGGCTCAAGGCTTTAAGGCTCGAAAATTAGACCGTGAAAGGTCGAGAATAAAGTTTTGACCGTGAAAGGTCGGGATTGAATATTTGAGATCGGACCGCGGAGGTCTCGATTAGAGATCGGAGATCGGACCGCGAAGGTCGGGATCGACTATTTGAGATCGGACCGCGAAGGTCTCGATTGGAGATCAGAGATCGGACCGCGAAGGTCGGGATCGACTATTTGAGAATGGACCACGAAGGTCGGGATTGGAGATCGAAGATCGGACCGCGAAGGTCGGGATCGACTTTTTGAGATCGGACCGCAAAGGTCGGGATTAGAGATCGAAGATCGGACCGCGAAGGTCGGGATAGACCATTTGAGGTCGGACCGCGAAGGTCGAGATTACAGATCGAAGATCGGACCGCGAAGGTTGGGATCGACTATTTGAGATCGGACCGCGAAGGTCTCGATTGGAGATCGAAGATTGGACCGAGAAGGTCGGGATCGACCATTTGAGGTCGGACCGCGAAGGTCGGGATTGGAGATCGAAGATCGGACCGCGAAGGTCGGGATCGACCATTTGAGGTCGAACCGCGAAGGTCGGGATTGCAGATCGAAGATCGGACCGCGAAGGTTGGGATTGACTATTTGAGATTGGACCGCGAAGGTCTCGATTGGAGATCGAAGATTGGACCGCGAAGGTCGGGATCGACCATTTGAGGTCGGACCACGAAGGTCGGGATTGGAGATCGAAGATCGGACCGCGAAGGTCGGGATCGACAATTTGAGGTCGGACCGCGAAGGTCGGGATTGCAGATCGAAGATCGGACCGCGAAGGTCGGGATCGACTATTTGAGATCGGACCGCGAAGGTCTCGATAGGAGTGTGGAGATCGGACCGCGAAGGCCGGATTGACTGTTTGAGATCGGACCGTGAAAGGTCGCGATTTGAGGATTGGAATCGGACCGTGAAAGGTCGCGATTGAGGATTGGAATCGGACCGTGAAAGGTCGCGATTAAGGATTGGAATCGGACCGTGAAAGGTTGCGATTGAGGATTGGAATCGGACCGTGAAAGAACGCAATTAAGGAATGGAATCGGACCGTGAAAGGTCGCGATTGAGGATTGAAATCGGACCGTGAAAGGTCGCGATTGAGGATTGGAATCGGACCGTGAAAGGTCGCGATTGAGGATTGGAATCAGACCGTGAAAGGTCGCGATTGAGGATTGGAATCGGACCGTGAAAGGTCGCGATTGAGGATTGAAATTGGACCGTGAAAGGTCGCGATAGAGGATTGGAATCGGACCGTGAAAGGTCGCGATTGAGGATTGGAATCGGACCGTGAAAGGTCGCGATTGAGGATTGGAATCGGACCGTGAAAGGTCGCGATTGAGGATTGAAATCGGACCGTGAAAGGTCGCGATTAAGGATTGAGATCGGACCGTGAAAGGTCGCGAGTGAGGATTGAAATCGGACCGTGAAAGGTCGCGATTGAGGATTGGAATCGGACCGTGAAAGGTCGCGATTGAGGATTGGAATCGGACCGTGAAAGGTCGCGATTGAGGATTGAAATCGGACCGTGAAAGGTCGCAATTAAGGATTGGAATCGGACCGTGAAAGGTCGCGATTAAGGATTGGAATCGGACCGTGAAAGGTCGCGATTGAGGATTGAAATCGGACCGTGAAAGGTCGCGATTGAGGATTGAGATCGGACCATGAAAGGTCGCGATTGAGGATCGCGATTGAGGATTGAATTCGGACCGTGAAAGGTCGCGATTGAGGATTGAATTCGGACCGTGAAAGGTCGCGATTAAGGATTGGAATCGGACCGTGAAAGGTCGCGATTAAGGATTGGAATCGGACCGTGAAAGGTCGCGATTGAGGATTGGAATCGGACCGTGAAAGGTCGCGCCGTGAAAGGTCGCGATTAAGGATTGGAATCGGACCGTGAAAGGTCGCGATTAAGGATTGGAATCGGACCGTGAAAGGTCGCGATTAAGGATTGAGATCGGACCGTGAAAGGTCGCGATTAAGGATTGGAATCGGACCGTGAAAGGTCGCGATTGAGGATTGGAATCGGACCGTGAAAGGTCGCGATTGAGGATTGGACCACGAGGGGTCGAGACTTGAGATATCGGACCACGGAAGGTCGCGATTGAAAGTTGGACCGCGAGGGGTCAAGATATGAGATATCGGACCACGGAAGGTCGCGATTGAAAGTTGAACCGCGAGGGGTCGAGATATGAGATATCGGACCGAGGAAGGTCGCGATTGAGAGTTGGACCGCGAGGGGTCGAGATTGAGAGTTGGACCGCGAGGGGTCGAGATATGAGATATCGGACCGAGGAAGGTCGCGATTGAGAGTTGGACCGCGAGGGGTCGAGATATGAGATATCGGACCACGGAAGGTCGCGATTGAGAGTTGGACCACGAGGGGTCAAGATATGAGATATCGGACCGAGGAAGGTCGCGATTGAGAGTTGGACCGCGAGGGGTCGAGATATGAGATATCAGACCACGGAAGGTCGCGATTGAGAGTTGGACCTCGAGGGGTCGAGATATGAGACATCGGACCACGGAAGGTCATGATTGAGGGTTGGACCACGAGGGGTCGGGATACGAGACATCGGACCACGGAAGGTCGCGATTGAGAATTGGACCACGAGGGGTCAGGATATGAGACATCGGACCACGGAAGGTCGCGATTGAGGATTGGACCGCGAGGGGTCGAGATATGAGATATCGGACCGAGAGGTCGCGATTGAGAGTTGGACCGCGAGGGGTCAAGATATGAGATATCGGACCACGGAAGGTCGCGATTGAGGAGTGGACCGCGAGGGGTCAAGATATGAGATATCGGACCATGGAAGGTCGCGATTGAGAATTGGACCGCGAGGGTCACTATTTGAAAGATTCCCGAGATGGGACCATGCAATTGTTGTTTAAGTTTACTGAAAACACGTTTTTCTCAGAGTCCTAAATGGTTGGAAAAGATTGCTCTTCTTTTTCGCAACTAACCCTAAAGCTCTAATCAGTGGATCTCGTCACTACGCTTATAAGCCCCTCGTTTCCATTTGTAGATCATCTTTCTCGGGACGGACAATCCCGAGCGAGGTCCTATAAGGCAAGCGAGTTCCACCGACAAAAGAAAAAGTGAACTTAAGGCTAGCTGATCACGCAAACTTCCAACGTATGTGACGCACGGGCCACGGTCGAAGTCAACGTCCTTAAGTTAAGGCGGGGATCGTGCCGAAATTTCAGCATGATCTCTCCTGACTCGCTTGCGCGAGGGGCCTTAGCTTTTGGCGTTGGCTAAGTTGTGGATGGCACGATGCATACAGTGAGGGTTTGGTGACACGGCGTCACATTGAACCTTCGGGTATATTTTTCGGCAGAGCTCCGCGTCAAAGTCAAGGCTGAAGAGCTCAAGACTTCGGGTCGGGGACGACCTTCGGTCTCAATCTCTCGAGCTTGACTCGTGGCGGGACCCGGCGTAAAAAACATACACTTAGGATTTATGACACGAGCTAAGCCAAAAACCAACCGGGGTCTTGGACAAAGTGTGACACAAAGAGTGCATGGCTTACACGGGCTAGGATGGGATGTTTGGGACGACCCCGTGCGCCCCCGAAAGGTGTCTCGGCACCAATCGGGGTGCAACTGATAAGGCCATCCCGGGTTAGGGGTTGTAGTGTGCAGTGTACCGAGGCAGAAAGTGCACGTGAAGTGCGGTGTTCCGAGGCAGCAAGTGCGCGTAGTGTGCGGTCACTAAAATTCTTTTTCTGAGTAAAACAGAGATTTTTCAGAATGTGTCTTAAAGCATTATGATGCGCAGTTCAAAAGACAGCATGAAAATCAAACATGAATGGGGATGCACAAATATGGTATGATTTTGAAAAGACCACAATGTAATGCCTTTGAAAAACAAACCGTTCGAGGTTTAAAGTAACACACGCACACGAAAACGAGGAAGGGTAAACGAAAGTTTGACCCATGGAAGGCTTTTTGAAAACAACGGCAGTTTTGAAAAAGTTTCCTTGTCCCCAGCGGAGTCGCCAACTGAAATTACCCGGGATTTCGCGCGGACGCGAAACGCGGTTGTCTTTCGCGGAGGGTTGGTGTCTGAGACCTCGCTTCATGGGAAGGAAAAATGAGGAGTCGCCACGCGGTTTTTGTATTTTGAGCCCAAACGTTGAGAAACGGCTATTGAAAATGGTGTCGTTTTTATTGGTAGCAAAAACTTAGGAAAAGGCTTTGAAAATGGGGATCATTTTTATTGGCAACAAAAACGAGTAAAAAGCTTTTTAGTACCAGAGATTGTTAGGTTCGGAGGTCACGTTACGTTTCGGGTAGAGTATTACGAGATCGCCCGAAACGCCTCTCATGACGAGTCTTTCTACCTTTCTCAAAAAACGTGTGTGTGTGTGTGTGTTTTGAAATGGGGGCTTGAATGACAAGCTTAATCTTGGTTTGAATGTCAAACGTTGATTAGGTGACTTTGTTTGAAAAGACGAGCGTTTGAATGACAAACGTCGGTTTTGAGTTGAAATGAGCGTTTGCGTGGCAAACGTCGATTTTGAGTTTGAAAGGAGCGTTTGCGTGGCAAACGTCGATTTTGAGTTTGAAATGAGCATTTGCGTGGCAAACGTCGACTTTGAGTTTGAAATGAGCGTTTGCGTGGCAAATGTCGATTTTGAGTTTGAAATGAGCGTTTGCGTGGCAAACGTCGACTTTGAGTTGAAAAGGAGTTCGAAGGTCGAACTCCGGTTTTTTGAACCGGGCGAGTCATTGTTTCGAACTCCGGTTTTTTTAACCGGGCGAGTCATTGTTAACGATTTTTACGGGAAAAATGCGTATTAAATGATTTTGAGTGTCAAATGGCGGCTTTTAGTTTGAAGATGAGCGTTTGGAGGCCAAACGTCATGTCGCGCGTTTTTGAAAGAGAGTTCGACGGACGAACTCCGGTTTTGAACCGGGCATTACATTGTTAACGATTTTTACGGGAAAATGCGTATTAAATGATATGCGATCAACGAATCGGGTTGCGACTCGGACTTTGAAAAGTAAATACTATCACGATCCAAACGGGTCGGACTTGTAAATGACAGTATTTAAAGCAGTGTCAACGGAATCAAACGATCCGGAATCGTAAATGACGATCAACGAGGCCAATCAGCTCGGAATTGTAAATGACGATCAACGAGGCCAATCGGCTCGGATTTGTAAATGACGATCAACGAGGTCAATCGGCTCGGATTTGTAAATGACAGAAATTAAATGACGATCAACGGATCGATCGATCCGGAATGGTAAATGACATAAAAAGTAAACGGAACGGGGTCGGAACGCCGTTTTAACCCGTGATTACTTCTCTTACGGGAAGAGAAGAGGATCGAGGGGCTAAAACGTATCGGACCCCGTTAGACGGAGGCGTCTACATTTTGAGAGTGAGAGAGGGAGCTACCTATGGCTAGGGTCGGCTCCTTTGGCTCGGTGGGCGTATACGGGATACGAAAAGGTGTTTGAAAGGTGTTTCGGAAGTGTTTGGGCAGAGTTTCCCCTTTTATTTGGTGTTTAGAAACCTAGGGATTTGGGCAGCGTTTCGACTTGTGTCGGTTTAGCCTACGATCAGAATCTACCGACGAGTAGCACGAGGGCCCCTGAAGAGTAGAGAATTCCGCCGACGAGTAGCACGAGGGCCCCCGAAGAGCGGAAGAAAGACAAGCTTTGAAGCTTGGGGTGGAGAGAGGAGGAAAAGGTGTGTAAAAATGAGAGTAGGAGGGAGTATTTATAGGGTGGAAATGAAGGAGGAGGGAGGAGGAACTTGGGGGTTAAGGTAAGTTTGCTTAGCACGGTGGGTTTCCTTGCTTAACCTGATGGTTTTCTACCTTGCAGAAAGAGTCCGGCCGGACTGTTTCTGAAATTGGCTATATTTCCTGATTTGAACAAGTTACCTACGTAGATCTTGTTCTCGCGTTCGATTTGATATGTGGTGGGCCCAAAACGGAGTTCGTATGAGGGAGTTATGACCTCCGGAAGGTCGAGACGCTCGGAAACGGGAAATCTAATCCCGAAAGACCCCAAAAAGTATGTTTTTCGGGGAAAGCCATACTTTTACGTGTGTTGAGTATGCTTTGATGTCGGGATGCATGGGGCAATCCCGGGATGTCTCATTGACTCGAGAACGGGGAACTTAATGGGTTCCGGTTAACTTTTAACGGATTTTGACGATCCGGATTTGGGTACTTACAGTGACGTCTACATTTCAACAACTTTTGTCCAAAATGGTTGTAGCAACTGGCGCATAAACCGAGACGGAATGAGGGTTTAGGGAGTGAGAGTGTTACCTATGGCTAGGGGTTGACTCTTTTGACTCGGGAGGCGTATAAGGGATAGGATTTAGTGTTTGGAACGGTGTTTCAAGGTGTTTTGGTTCGTGTTTGGTTGAAACGCGGAGTTTTCACGCAAATCGAGGCAAAATGGGGCTCGGGAGAGGGTTGAAATGGTTTGGGCCGTGGCCGAGAGAGAAAATGGTTAAAAGTTTTCTTTTTCTTTTTGTGTTAACAGACCTCTGTATTTATATGTGAAATTTGCAAAAGAGTCCGGACGGACTTAGGCTGAATTCCAGGTGGTTTTGTGAAACTTTGGAAACTGGAGGGACTTGCTGGCAACTCTGGTTTGCCTGCAAAAGAGTTCGGCCGGACTTGGACTGCATACTAGGGGTATTTTGGTCTTTTCACACTGAAATCTGATTGAGATTGACAAGGGAGCTGTGGCATGCGTTCCACGTGTCCTATGACTCACCAGGGCATGGAATATCGTGCCATTATTTCCGGTTTTATCTGTTTTTTAAATAAATGTCCGGAAAATGTCCGAAACACCCCCGGAAAGTGCCAGAAAGTGCATTTTTCAGGAAAAGCTTGTACTTTTACGTGCGACGATGTGTGTTGAGTATGCTTCGATGTTGGGATGCACGGGGCAGTCCCAGGACGTCTTGTTGGCTTGAGAACGGGGAGCTTAACGGGTTCCGTTTAACCTGGAGCGGGCCAGTTAACGGATTCCGGTTAACTTCTAACGAATTTTGGCAATCCGGATTTGGGTACTTACAGTTAGCCCCTCAGCGACGTCACTTTCGAAGGAAGTGGGGTCGTTGAAAAAGATAAGGATCCAAATCGGGGGATGCCTTACTTTGAAAGACCTGGGCGGTCAGCTGGCTGGATCCTTAGCGAAAGGATTCCTACGTATCCCGAGCGGGAATCAAGCCAATCGTATTTTTTAGGTGCAAGGAGCCGCGCATGGGGACCTTGACCTAAGCGAGACTGTTGGGAGGCGTCTGAACCTGAGATTACTAAAACTTTCGAGGGCGTGTGGCGCCTCAGACCGAAGTTACTGAAACATACGAGGGCGTGTGGCACCTCAGACCGGGATTATTGGAACATACGAGGGCGTGTGGCGCCTCAGACCGGAGTTACTGGAACCTACGAGGGTGTGTGGCACCTCAGAGCGGAGTTACTGGAACCTACGAGGGCGTGTGGCGCCTCAGACCGGGATTATTGGAACATACGAGGGCGTGTGGCGCCTCAGACCGGGATTATTGGAACATATGAGGGCATGTGGCACCTCAGACCGGAGTTACCGAAACATACGAGGGCGTATGGTGCCTCAGATCGGAGTTACCAAAACATACGAGGGCGTGTGGCGCCTCAATCCGGAGTTACCGAAACATACGAGGGCATGTGGCGCCTCAGACCCGAGTTGCGTGGATGCGTTTATTCTGAGATGAAGGCGTACGTGCCTTAGGTGCTGGACTTATGATGACGGCCATGTTTATCCGCGGGGGATAGGGTGGAAATGACGGGAATGGTTGTGTTAAACTGGCGTTATTAACAACACGGAAGGATTGACGTTCTAACGACGGGGTTAGGAACGGGATGTTGGTCTCGGGAGAGACTGACACATTGCTGGGGAAAAGCGTCCAGAGTTCTGATGGGGTCAGTTAGAAACTGAGGGGATTGATTGACGTTTCTTCTTAGATGGATGGTCTTAGGATCCTGCTGGGGAGGAATGTTCGGGCTTACGGTGATGGCCGAAGAGGGATTGTTGTGCGGGCTTACCTTGATGACCGCTGAGATGGGATGGTCGGGCTTACGATGACTGCCGGGGAAGTGAACGTTCACTTGCTGGAGTGAAAAGGTATTTGGACTTACGAAGATGGCCGAAGAGGGATTGTTGTGCGGGCTTACCTTGATGGCCGCTGAGGTGGGACGATCGGGCTTACGACTGGCGGCCGGGGAAGTGAACGTTCACTTGCTGGAGTAAAAAGGTATTCGGACTTACGAAGATGGCCGAAGAGGGATTGTTGTGCGGGCTTACCTTGATGGCCGCTGAGGTGGGACGATCGGGCCTACGACTGGCGGCCGAGGAAGTAAATATTGGTGAAAACCAATGGAAATTTTGACGTCGGGAGACGGAGTTGTGATTGAACGTCCGAAGATGGGACTGAGCGTTTGAATGTCAAATGTCAGTTTGGGGCGGAAATGAGAGTTTGAATGTCAAACGTCAATTTGGAATTTAACGTCTGGAGACGAACGTTAGTGAGAACTAACTGAGAATTTAATGTCTGGAGACGAACGTTAGTGAAAACTAACTGAGAATTTAGCGTTCTGAGACGAACGTTAGTGAAAACTAACTGAGAATTTAACGTCTGGAGACGAACGTTAGTGAAAACTAACTGAGAATTTAACGTCTGGAGACGAACGTTAGTGAAAACTAACTGAGAATTTAACGTCTGGAGACGAACGTTAGTGAAAACTAACGGGGCTTGACCTCGGGGGAGGGGGTGTTAGAAAGGTCTAACTTGGGGGAAATTTTACACTTTTGGGGGCCAAAAGGGGTAAAATTGAAACCGCGAGAAGCTGAGGGGCCAAATTGGCAAGGAATCTTTTCAGCTGCAAAAGAGTTCGGCCGGACTTAGATTGAATTTGACCAGATTCAAATCAGCGCCAAGGCCGACGCAAACCAGTCCATTTCCACCATTTTTCCAGGCAAGGAAGAGAGAAAATAGAGAAGAAAATCTCCCCCATTTTGCAAGTTTTGTTCAAATTTTCAAGGGAAAATCATCATGGATGCCGATTTGGGACCAATGGCTCTCCATAGGAGGACCGACAACGAAAGAACGAGGTTGGTGAGGACCATTCGAACCACCATTCTTCCCATGAATCTGTCGGAGTTTTATCCGGCTCGGGACACTCACAAATCCAAGGGAGGGATCGAAAGACAGGTAAACTTCCTCTAAATTTCGTTAATTTTAAGAATGTGCATTCTTTAAATTTTAGGAATTTGACTAGAAATGAGTTAGGGTTCTTGGTGCCCGAATTGGGGCTTTTGACTTTGCTATGCGCCTTTGTCGAAATTGAATAGAGTGTAGTTCAATTGACGTTATGGGTAGATGACATAAAAATTTTGGTTGCAAAATTCCATGCCTAGAGGTGTTTTCCGAAATTAAAGTAAGTTTAATACGGGACGGAGTAATTTTTCGAAATATTCGAAATGTTTTGAAAGTTCCGAATTCGACAGAGTTTTTGAAGGGTTTTGAAAGTTTCGAATTCGACGGAGTTTTCGAAGGGTTTTGAAAGTTCTGAATTCGACGGAGTTTTCGAAATGTTTTGAAATTTCCGAATTCGACGGAGTTTTCGAAAGGTTTTGAAAGTTCCGAATTCGACGGAGTTTTCGAATGGTTTTGAAAGTTCCGAATTCGACGGAGTTTTCAAAATGTTTTGAACTTTTGGGATTTTGGACCGTTAATGCTCCAACTGGGATGTGTGAATGTGTGCCCAAATTGTGGAATTCACGCGAGTTTGAAGACATCCGGTTTAATTTGAAAAACGGAGTCGCCACGCCATATTGATTTCCTCAAAACTTTGAAAAAAAGGATTTTATGGGTTCGGAGGTTAAGTTACCCCTTGGGAAGAACGGATCGTCGTTCACCCAAGGTGCCTTGCCGTAGCAAGCAAGTCTCCCTAGATTCCGTTTATTTTGCTTGCTTGCGTGCTTTCTTGTGTGCATGTGTTTGAATGAAAGGGGAGGGAATGTCCCAAGTTATCTTTCGGACGTACAAACCATTTATTGGTTGTCGCTCGGGATTTCTTGGATTTTATGTATTCGGGATTTTGATCCCGTCCTCATCTTGGACTTGTGATCATCGCATTTTTACCTCGGGACTTGCGTGATCGAGAGAAGGACTCTCTTTTATAGCCCAAAAATGATGTTCTTTAGGAAGGAATGTCCTTAGCCCATCAATCCTACACCTTAAGACGATCGAGCTTATATGAATGCTTCATGCTCGTCTTAAGTGATAATCGGAGATATAGGGTTCAAGGTTGTCCCTTTCTAAAGAGATTATGGAACCTTTAATGGAAGAAACGATGTAAAGATAGGATCTTTACACCGGCCTGTTCCAAGGTTGTTAATGGGGACATGGGGAATGCATGTAAAAATGACATTTTTAGTGAAAAGATGACATTTTTGGGTTGCAAAGGATGCATTTTGATGTAAAGACATGATTTTTATGCAAAGGATGCATTTTTATGAGGAAATTAGGGCTTAATATGCAAAGGATGCACAAAGGTTCTATTTTTGAAAGCAAAGGATGCATTTTTATGATGAAGGAATGACCTTTAATGCAAAGGATGCATGAAAATGGATTTTATGTGCAAAGGATGCATTTTTAGTATAAAGATTGCATTTTTATGAGCAAATGATGCATAAAGATGATATTTTTATGTAAAAAGGGGATTTTTAGGAGCAAATGATGCACCTTTGAGTATAAAGATTACATTTTTAATGACAAATGATGTCTAATTCATGCAAAGGGGAAAGGGGGATTAATAAAGATATGATCTTTAATGCAAACTACCAAGTCCCAAGCAAAGATAATAACAATATATGAATGCAATGAGCAATCTAATTCACATAGAGCGATTAAAATGCAAGGCAAGGGAGTGAGAGGTTACCAATGGTGGCCTCTTCTTCTTTAGGTTGAGTTAGGTGGAAGGACCAACTTTGGAATCTTCAAGGAGGAGGGAGGTGGCTTCTTGGCTTGCTTATTCAACCTTCTTGGATTTCCAGCAGTATTATAGAGTGTATTGTATGTGTTTTTCGTCTTTGGTTGCCTTGTTGTTGGTGTGTAAAATGGGAAGAGGAGGGCTCTATTTATAGGCAGTCTGGATAAGACCAATGAAGCCGTGCGGCCAGAGATCCTTGGCTAATGCAGCCGTGCGGCATTATCCCTTGTGACTCAGCATGTTTCTAGAATCATGCAAGGTGGCAATTCTAGAACCTTTCCCAAATTAAGAAAAACGTGTTTCTTAATTGGTAAGCATTCCCTTCAGCCCTTATATGATTTGGAACTGTTTCGGAATTGTTCCGGAACTCTAGGAAAGTCCGGGGAGTTACCGGGAAATTTACCGGAAGGCATGAGCCAGATTTGGGTACTTACAGAAGCCCCTCGGCAACGTCACTTGCAGGGCGAGTGGGATTGTTGATAGAAAAGGATCCGATCTGGCGAATGCCGAGACGGATCGGGTGACCAAGGTGGTTAAGTGGCTGAACCTCTGGAAGGCTACCTACGTATCCCGAGTGGGAATCAAGCCAGGCCGTAGTTCTGAAAAGACCTCTGAGGAATAGAGAAGAGAAAACTGGTCTCTTGATGAGGAAATAGAAGAGAAAATGACCTAGGAGGTCAAGCAATTGATCCTACTGGGGATATGCTAGAAGTGACCAATGTGGTCAGATGTAAAGACCTTTATGAGGGGCTATTTCATCACTGAGGAGTGACGAAGGAATAGGGTGACCAAAGTGGTCGGATGGCTGGACCTTTTATGAAAGGCTACCTACGTATCCCGGAGGAATCAAGCCTTGATCGTAGTTCAAGCATCACTAGATAGGTTAGGAACGATGTCTAGGATCCTTGAAGGTTTTGACAATTAATGGAGGTTGTCACCTGATTGACAATTAATGGAGGTTGTCACCTGATTGACAATTAATGGAGGTTGTCACCTGATTGACAATTAATGGAGGTTGTCACCTGATTGACAATTAATGGAGGTTGTCACCTGATTGATAATTAATGGAGGTTGTCACCTGAGGGAACTAGAGCTTACGTCACTATCGAGGAGATAGAGGTAGCTAAAGTTTGGAGAACTTGAGCATACTTCACTATCTGTGATAGAGGTAGCTAAAGTTTGAAGAATTTGAGCATACTTCACTATTCGTGATAGAGGTAGCTAAAGTTTGGAGAACTTGAGCATACTTCACTATCTGTGATAGAGGTAGCTTAAGTTTAGAGAACTTGAGCATACTTCACTATCGGTGATAGAGGTAGCTTAAGTTTGGAGAACTTGAGTGTACTTCACTATCGGTGATAGAGGTAGCTTAAGTTTAGAGTTCTGACAATTCAGAGGTTGTCACCTAGCGTTATCCCGTTATAACAGAAGTAACGGAGGCGACTGGGGAAGAAAGCTTACTTGCTTAAGAGATAGGGGATATCTTTTGAAAACGATGTTATCTTAGTTAAAAGATAACGGGAATTACATGCCCAAGTTGAAAGTCCAGGGACAAAAAGGTAAATTTTGCTCAGAGCGAAAGAGGCCGCCCGGCATGAGAGGGAGGCAAAAGAGGCCGTACGGCCAGAAGCCTGATTTTTCCAGATTATTTAAAATAGATTTGAAGGGGCATTCGGCATTATTGCCGCCCTTGAACTGCCGAGGAAGAGAGAGGAGGGAGAGAAATTTCGAAATTCTTTCAATTCCCTTTGCCTCTACTGATTTGGAATTGATCCGGAGGTGATGTATATCTCCTAAGTATGGCAGCGGATAAGGGATAACTTTTATGGATTGTGTTTTTGGTAAAAGGAAAATGATGAACAAGACGAAAAGATAGATAAGATCACCAACCAATTCTATAAAGACAAAGTCACCAAGAATGGCATAAAGATCCTTTTGGCAGTCACCCTCCCAAGATGGGATTAAAGACAAACCGAGTTTTCAGAGAACAACAAATGTTTCTCAATTATTGAATTCAAACATAACATCCCTCAACTATTACATACTTAGCCCTTAAATAGGCTGGACAAAAGACTCAAAATAAATGAGTACATGTTTATCTAAACTTATTCTGAACCAACATGAACTTGGCCAAAATTCACATTCCATGGATGTGACTGTTCAGATTTCTAACACATGGCTGACTTCAAATGGGCATAACTCCTTGAATACTCCGAATTAGGATGACTTTCAGCACTTGTTGGAAAGATAAGAAATAGATCTCTCAGCTCCTTTTTGAATCACTTAAAAATATTAAGTATGGCAGCAGTTATGGCCCAACGAATCTGCAACATCAATTCTGTCCGAAAATTGGCTGCTCCAAATGGCCCAAAAATATAATTTCCCCATCTTGAAAGGTTTCTAAGGCCTTGTCAACCATAATGTTTATCTCTCCCGTATCATTCTCCCCTTCTTCAGAAAGAATTGGCCTCAATTCTGCAAGTGTATCATCATCAACATATGGTGACAAATCTCCCACATTAAAAGTTGCACTAACAGAATAGTCACCGGGAAGATCAATCTTATAGGCACTCTCACCAACTCGTTCAATAACTCGAAATGGACCATCAGCCCGAGGCATCAACTTGTTCTTCCTTTTATTGGGAAAACGCTCCTTTCGTAAGTGAAGCCAAACCAAATCTCCAACCTGAAATTCTGGTTGCTTGCGGTGCTTGTTAGCTCTCCTTTTGTATTGCTCATTTACCTTCATGATTCTTGCCCTTACTTGTTCATGTAGCTTCTTCATAGCTGCAACTCTTTCCTTGGCATCTTGCTGCACCATTTCAGCCTTCTTGATGGGAATCAAGTCAAGAGGAAGACAAGGATTCACACCATATACTACCTCAAATGGTGAATGCTTTGTCGCATAAGTGGGTGATCTATTGTAAGCAAATTCTGCATGAGCTAGCTTCACATCCCAATCCTTTTGAGTCTTGCTCACCAAACCTCGTAACAAAGTACCAAGAGTTCTATTAGTAACTTCCGTTTGCCCATCAGTTTGTGGGTGATGAGAGGTACTAAAAAGCAGCTTTGTTCCAATCAAACGCCAAAGGGTTCTCCAAAAATGACTAAGAAACTTGCTGTCACGATCGCTGACAATGGACTTTGGAACTCCATGTAGACGAACAATCTCCTTAAAGTATAGGTCAGCAATATGACTAGCATCATCCGTTTTATGGCATGGAACAAAATGAGCCATTTTTGAGAAACGATCAACAACCACCATGATTGCATCTTTCCCCCTTTGAGTTCTAGGTAATGCCACAATAAAATCCATAGAGACATCTTCCCAAGGCTGCTCCGGAACTGGGAGAGGTGTATACAAGCCTCTATGAAAAGTACTCTTGGCCTTTTGACAAATAGAACATCTGCCCAAAATTGATTGCACTTCCCCCAACATCTTTGGCCAATAAAAGTGTTCTTGGAGTATTTCTAGCGTCTTATTGATCCCAAAATGTCCAGCAATGCCTCCTCCATGCGCTTCCCTCACAAGTAGTTCCCGAATTGAGCATTTAGGAACACATAACTTGTTACCCTTGAATAAAAATCCGTCTTGTAGCAAGTAATTCCCATGTATACCCTTTTCACCTTCTAGAACAATAGGACCAAAATATGCATCCTCCTTGTAATATTCACGTAACATCTCAAAACCAAGAAGTTTTGCTCCCAATATTGTAAGCATAGAGTGCCTCCTTGAAAGTGCATCAGCCACTACATTGCTCTTTCCATCCTTATATTTCGAAGAGAAATTAAAGGATTGTAAGAACTCCACCCATTTAGCATGTCTAGGATTCAACTTATGCTGCCCATGAATATACTTTAACGCCTCATGATCTGAATGCAAAATAAAGTGATTAGGCCTCAAGTAATGAGTCCAATGATCCAAGGCACGTACCATAGCATAGAACTCCTTGTCATAAGTGGAGTAATTGAGTCTAGAACCACCCAACTTTTCACTAAAATAAGCAATAGGACGCTTTCCTTGAAGGAGAACAGCCCCTATACCTACTCCACTTGCATCACATTCAACCTCAAATGGTTGAGTAAAATCTGGTAGTGCTAGGACGGGGGTCTCACAAAGCTTCCTCTTTATCAATTCAAAAGATTTTTTAGCAGAAGAAGTCCATCCAAACTTCCCTTTCTTCAAACACTCGGTCATAGGGCTGGTTAGAGTACTAAAATCCTGAATAAACCTTCTGTAAAAAGACGCTAAGCCATGAAAAGATCTCACCTCCGTGATTGTAGTTGGTGTAGGCCAAGACTTTATTGCTGCAATCTTTGATTGATCAACCAAAATACCATCCTTAGTAACCACATAGCCCAAGAAAGTAACACTAGGCTGCATAAACGAACATTTCTCCATCTTGCCATAGAGCTTATTAGCTCTCAAAACTTGAAACAATTGCTCAAGGTGCTGCAAATGTAAATCCAAACTTTTGCTGTAAACAAGAATATCATCCAAGTAAACAACAAGAAACTTACCCAAGAATGGCCTCAACACTTCATTCATCAACCTCATGAAAGTGCTTGGGGCATTTGTGAGCCCAAAAGGCATAACAGTCCATTCATAAAGCCCATGCTTTGTCTTGAATGCGGTCTTCCACTCATCTCCTTCGCGCATGCGAATTTGATGATAGCCACTTCTCAAATCGATCTTCGAAAAAACAACATAACCATGGAGCTCATCAAACATGTCATCCAACCTTGGCATGGGAAAACGGTATTTGATAGTGATGTTATTGATTGCTCTACTATCAACACACAAACGCCAAGTACCATCTTGCTTAGGAACCAACAAAACTGGGACTGACAAGGACTCATACTCTCCCGCACATAACCCTTCTCTATCAACTCTTCAATCTGCCTTTGAAGCTCCTTTGTCTCCTCCGGATTACATCTATAGGCTGGTTTGTTGGGTAATGGAGCTCCGGGAATCAAGTCAATCTGGTGTTCAATCCCTCTCAATGGCGGCAATCCAAAAGGCAATTCTTCCGGGAAAACATCACAATACTTGTCAAGCAAGGATTTCAAAAGGGGGTCAATTGCGCCCTCCCCTTCTTTACCCTCAATCCTTTCTACAAATAAAACATACACCACTCCTCCACCTTCTAACTCCCTTTCAACCTCTCTCTCACTTGCAAACAGATTTTGTTTTTGTGGTGGGGGTTTAGTTGGAGAAGCTTTTGATGGGGGCAAAGGTAATAAGGTATACTTCTTTCGATTTACCTCAACCACATACTCATTCTTTCTCCCATGATGTACCACGCTCCTATCAAATTGCCATGGTCGTCCCAACAGAATATGGCAAACATCCATAGGTACCACATCACAAAGTACCTCATCTTTATAATTTCCCATGGAAAAAGAAACTAGGGCCTGTTTGGTGTCCTTTACTTCACTTCCATTGCTGAGCCAATGCAACTTGTAAGGTTGGGGATGAATCTGCAATGGTAGTTGCAATTTCTCCACAAGCGTAGTAGAAGCAACATTAGTGCAACTCCCTCCATCTATGACCAGATTGCAAACCTTCCCTTGAACGAGGCACCTTGCATGAAAAATCTGCTCTCTTTGTTCTTCCTCAAGCGGTGAAGGTTGGGAGTGCAAAGTTCTCCGTAGCACCAAGGTCTCACCTTTTAGGTTTTTTGTATTAATCGACTCATGCTCCTCTTTGTTCTCTTCTTCCCCCTCAGCTTGTAACGTAGCCTCAATCTCCTCGATCTCATGTAATGCCAAAATCCGACTATTTAGACAATCTGATTGGTAATGACCATACCCCTTACACTTGAAACATTTCACCTTGTCCATGTTCTTTATAGTGTTCTTCACTTCAGCCTTTGAAGAAGTTGTTGGCTTTGTCTCCGTTGTAACCTTTTGAGCTGCAGACGAACTACTCGAACCACCTTTTGATGCAGAATAATCCTTTGACCACAGCAGGTTTCTTGGCTGCCTTCTTCCCCTTAATTGCTTCTCACACTTAATAGCCACCTTACATAACTCATCAAGTGTAAAACAAGGCTGCAATTCCACCATAGTTGCTATTTCTTCATTTAGGCCACCAAGAAAACGTGCCATGCTTTGTTACGTAGGCTCTTGCACATCACACAAAATACACAATTTATCATACTCCATGATGTAATCTTGCACCGATAAATCACCCGCTTCAGATTATTAAGTTTGGAAAAATTATCTTGCAAATAAGAGCTCGGAAGGAATCTTCTATTAAGGTACTTCTTAAACTTCTCCCAAGAGGAAATTCGATCTTACCTTCACGCCTTCGCGATTCTTCAAATTCTCATACCAAAATGAAGCATATTTAGTAAGCTTCAAGGTAGCAATCTTGAATTTCTTGCGATCATCGTACTCCTTGTACTCAAATACACGTTCAGCACTTCTAATCCATTCCAAGTACTTTTCCGGATCTGTACCACCTTCAAATTACGGAATATCAAGCTTAAGCCCACGATCATCATTGTTGTTGCGCCTATATTGCCTCCTAGGATGTGCCTCACGCTCCTCTTCAGAAGATGAACCATCATTCCCAAGGTTCTGATTTTGAATTGGGGGATTTTGTTCAAAGAGATTAAGAACACGTTGCAATTGTTCTTGCAAATCTTGAATTTGCCTATCACGACGCATGTTTTGTGCTTGCTCAAAAGTCATGCCGAATGGAATTTCTCCTGTAGTTGTATCGTCTCCAGCCATGATCGTTCACAAGATTAGAACTCGTGAAACCCTGCTCTGATACCACCTGATGTATATCTCCTAAGTATGGCAGCGGATAAGGGATAACTTTTATGGATTGTGTTTTTGGTAAAAGGAAAATGATGAACAAGATGAAAAGATAGATAAGATCACCAACCAATTCTATAAAGACAAAGTCACCAAGAATGGCATAAAGATCCTTTTGGCAGTCACCCTCCCAAGATGGGATTAAAGACAAACCGAGTTTTCAGAGAACAACAAATGTTTCTCAATTATTGAATTCAAACATAACATCCCTCAACTATTACATACTTAGCCCTTAAATAGGCTGGACAAAAGACTCAAAATAAATGAGTACATGTTTATCTAAACTTAATCTGAACCAACATGAACTTGGCCAAAATTCACATTCCATGGATGTGACTGTTCAGATTTCTAACACATGGCTGACTTCAAATGGGAATAACTCCTTGAATACTCCGAATTAGGATGACTTTCAGCACTTGTTGGAAAGATAAGAAATAGATCTCTCAGCTCCTTTTGGAATCACTTAAAAATATTAAGTATGGCAGCAGTTATGGCCCAACGAATCTGCAACATCAATTCTGTCCGAAAATTGGCTGCTCCAAATGGCCCAAAAATATAATTTCCCCATCTTGAAAGGTTTCTAAGGCCTTGTCAACCATAATGTTTATCTCTCCCGTATCAGGAGGGGAACCCAATGCCGAGGCAAGCTAGAAGGAACATCTCCGCGGTCGCGAGAAGGAGGAGGAAGGAGCTTGTTCGGACTGAGAGGAAGTATGACTTCCTTACACCTCCATCGGAGCTCTATCCGGGGAGAATGGAGCATAAATCAACAAACCCTCGATCGGTTGGGGTAAGCATTCTTAGTTTGCTCAATTCCGTCGATTTTTTTCGAGATTTGATTGATTTAGGGCTTGACCCGAGTTTAGGAATTTTCGAATTTTCCTAGGATTTTTGGATGATTTTGAAATCTTGATGATTAACCTATGAGGCTAAAAAGATGAAAGAACATGCATGTGCAATTTATTTGACAAGATAATGAGAATGACCCATTTTTTTCAAAAATAAAGCAAGAGAAATAATTGTCTAAAATGTGACGGAGTCCTCGCATGTGCTAAAACTAGGTCGATTTTTGATTATGGATGAGAAAACGGGATTTTGGATGATGAAAAGGATTCATGCATGCCATTTTTGAGAAAAAATTAATGCTTATGTGCAAATAATTTTGAAAATTGTGATTTTGTGCTTAGGAAAGCAATGTGCTTGACATGATGTGTTTCAAGTGATGAAAGACACGTTTTCGATGCAAAGGATGCTAGAAAAATTTTTATGAATGCTTTTCTTTTGAAAATATGTGCACTTTTGAATATATGCATGCTTTTAAAATGAGATGAAGGACTGACGCATTTCTTTTGCTGTGCTTGTCTACAGGAGAACAAATCTAGAGGGCCTTCGGAGATTGCAGTCAGGCTATGGGAGAGGATGCCCGATTTTGAGAAGAATGGGGCGAACCCTAAGCAGCTGGTGCGGGCTACCAGCTTGGATTTGTTCATAGAGGCCATCGGCAGAGGTATTCACATTACCTCAAAGAGCAAGGGCTTGGTCCAGGCCCTATCTGAGTTCTGGTGGGACACCACCCACAACTTTCATCTTAGCTGGGGGGAGCTGACGGTGACTCCGGCTGATTTCACTGCTATCACGGGCTTACTGTTCACCGGGAGGCCTGTGACTTGGAGGGACCATATCACTGCCGAGGAGTTCAGAGCTTTGGTTGGGATTGAGCTGATTCCCAAGGGACTTGGAATGGAGATGAGGAACGTCGAGGTGGCAGTCCAGAACTGCATACGGGACTTTGCCGCTAGTGAGGTGACTGCCCACCAGCTTGCGAGGGCATTTGTGTGGTTGATGCTGTCAGTCACCATCTTTGCCAATTCTGGGACTCTGGCTATGACTTGCCTCCTCGACTCTCTGGAGGATGTTGATGGGATTGGGACAGTCTCGTGGGGTGAGGCCGGATTGGCGGAGCTATACTTCTCCCTGGATATGTACAGCCGTAACAAGGCTGCCTCCATGGATTGCTTCTCTTTTGCCCTTGAGGTAGCATCACTTTCTTTTCTCTTTTACTTTCTGTCTTTGAGACTTTTATGAAAGAGAAATGACCCTTTTGATGTTTTGAACATGCAGGTTTGGTTTTGTGAGGTGATCAGGTTCTTTCCTTGGAACCAACAGAGCGATGTCACCATCTTTCCTGCTATGATCCGCTGGAGGGGAGATGAGAGAGATAAGTTCACTGGGAAGACCCGGATCACCTTTGACTACAAGATGGTGAGGCCAATTATCAACAAGGATGGGCATGATGGGGTGGACTTCTACCCGTGGGGCAGGTATCCGGAGATTTTGCTAGGAGAGGCCGTGGAGGCGACGAGGCAGAGGAGATGGTTGACAGGGCTGACATGTGATGTCATCTATCTGGGGGACTGATTTTCCAGGAAGCATGGCCATGTCCCTCCATTGGACGCCATTACTCCTCAGGATCCTCCAGCACGGATGCTGTAGCCCAGGGATTGGCAGGTGGATGAGATAGGGAGGTATTAGGCAGGCGTGGCTGTCGAGGAGTACTTTGATATGGATACCCCATATGCTGTGTTTGTGGAGCAGCGACTGAGGACGCCACAGAAGCTAGTGAAGCTGGCGGTTACTCAGGGATATGGGGAGGACGATCCTTCTGATCCGCCGATCCCTCCTGCGCACCTTTCATATGTGGTCCACGGAGTACCGAGGAGGTTGAGGATACCTGTCCCCGATGCTAGGGAGCCCCAGTATACCTTGCCGCCGGACAGCACTGTAAGTACACTTTAGGGTCTTTTCCCTCTTTCAGATTTCTTTGCTTTTTGCAATTCTGAGATTTTCTGAGATTTTCTTCTCTTTTTCTCAGGTTCCAGCTCGCACTTACGACAGACTGGTCAGGAAGAATAGGGGCTGGAAGGATATGTGCCGGTCCCTTATGAGGAAGCTGGCCTGCACTTCAAAGGCGGCAGCGGATGTACAGGAGCCCGGGCGCAAGAGAAGGCATGTCGGGGGCACAGCGTCTACCTTATCGGCTTCGGAGTACTCTTCCAGTGCCATGCCTCGGGGACGGGGACCCAATGCTGACATCCAGGAGCAGCTGGCTGAGTACGAGCATGACAATGTCCACTTTTCAGATGTGAGCGACGCGGAGGACTTGATGAGAGAGGCTAGCGCCTATGAGCTGAGCAGCGATGAAGAGGAAGAATCGGAGGCCTAGGAGGTCTCTAGAGTATACTTAGGAAGGAAAACAAACAATGGACAAGTTTTATGCACACTTTATTTATTTATTGCTTTATTTGGGCGCCGATGGGGCGAAAACAATGTACTACTGTTTTATTTACTTTTCCTATTTATGCTTTATTAATTTGCTTATTACTTGAGCCTCGGGGTGGTTTTTTGCTTGGAATTGGGGCTGAAACTGGGCCAAAATGATATATAATGATGTATAAATGCTTGGATGGTCTTTGAACATGTTTTTATACAGGTTTTGGTTGAAAAAGAGGGGTGAAAACTCCCTTTGGGTAGCAACTTGGTTGCTGCAGATTTGTCACTTACATCAGGTAAATGAAGCCGTGCGGTCTGGACCTGAGGGCAAATGAGGCCGTGCGGCTTACAGTTCTGTCTGGACTGGTTATTTTCAGAATAAAACCAAGGCTTTGGCATTTCATTTCATTTTCAACTTAGACTTGTCCCAACTGTTCCCAGAGCACATATTGGACCTAAAGACACCACCTTTGATCATTTTGCGATGGAGAAGCCCGTTAGATTGCAAAGGGGGAAGAGAGACCGCTTTCTGTCCGATCTTCAGTCTTGGGTGAGATATAACTTTCAATCTCACAAGGGGTTGCTTGATTCTACCTTCAAGATCAAGTCTTTATGGCATTTGAGGGATCTTCCGCCCGATTGGGACCTTTTGAGAGCAGCAGCAACGTTTTGGGACGTCCGGAGACATGTTTACTACTTTTCTTACAATGAGATTGTCCCAACGCATGAAGATTTCCGAGCCTTGATTGGGGGTCCAGAAATTGAGGCTATATCAATTCCGTTGATCGAAGACGTGCCGGTGGCGGCAAAGCTTGCATCTTTTCTGCAAATTTCTCTGAGAGAGGCTGAGGGGATGATGATAGCCCCGGATAGGATTGACCTTTCTGATATCCCGGGCAGGTTTGGGTCTTTGGCTATGGCTGCGACCACGGTGGCTATGGATGCCTTTATCCTCTGCGTATTTTCTTCTCTGTTCACCGCTGAGTCTGTGGGGATCTGTTATGGCGGTCTCTTAGACATGGTCATAGATTGCAGGGCTGGGAAAGACATTGTCCCACTGGTTTTGGGTGAGACCCTCCATGGCATTGACAGGATGGCTAGGGGAGACCATTTCATGAGGTCTGGGAGCCTGGCTGTGTTAACTTTGTGGCTGCAGGAGAGGCTTGGGGCTTTGCCAGGGGCTTTGCCGACTCAGTGCCCTTGGGTGATTTCTCGGAGAGGAGCACCTCGACAGCAGGACCGGGGGTAGGCCGGGAGCCGATGATGGCTAGGTTATCCACTTCGGACATCCGGCTGGTGGGTACCTCACCGGAGGTTGCAGACCAGGAGGATATTTCAGGAGCCCTACATAGTGAGGGTTCCAGGATTCTGCTGATCATCCTTCTACATACCCTGCTTGGTATCCAGGCAGTTCGGGGCCTTACAGGAGCCATTGAGCGATTGGGAGGACATCCGTACCATGGAGGTGGTGCCATTTGATATGAGAGATCCAGCCAGCTTCTCATTCTTCTCGAGGGTTTGGACTTATGCTGCTTTTCCACCCAGGGCTATCTTCAGGAGCAGGAAGAGTACCATCTTGACCACTGTCTACTTGAATTGGTACGAGAGGGAGATGGGAGCGACTCAGGTCATATTGGGGGAGAGACGTCAGGCTTTATTGGGAGCTGACTGCGACTCAAGTAGGACTCTGAGGGAGACTGAGGCTAAGGCGAGTCGCCATAACCAGTCGGGTGACCTGATCAGAGATATGGAGGCTCGATACAAGAGATTGTCCGAGGTCGCTCCTTTAACTGAGGCTCAGAGGGAGGAAGTGCGGACTCGTGCTTGGGTAGAGAAGGCACTTATTGACACGGGTTTGATAGAGGCTCCAGTGAGGATACCTGAGGTCGGAATGAGGGAGACCGACATTATAGAGAAGAAGACAAAGAACACTCGACGGGGTCGAGGTAAAGGGAAGAAAACCAAAGAAGACTCAGCGAATGACGACTGACAGATCTTTTCTTAGAATTCCCTTATTGCCATTTTGCAAATACAGTAGTCTTATTAGGCATTTTATTGTATTTTAGATCTTTATAGCAGGTTAGCAAAGTCAAGAATAGACCGTGCTTGAACTCATCAAGAAGTTTTTAACTTGTAATGAACAAGAAATATTATCTAAGAAATTAATCAAGACACGTTTTATGAAAACTTCAAATGTCCTTTATTTATTTATCATTTAGACCGAACCATAAATGGCTGCCTACGTACCCCTTTTACAAGAAAGACTAAGGGGCTCAGGTCTTCGTAGTTCATTCTGGTGAACTCTTTTCTATTTTTTATGTGCAACCCTGTTTTTTGCCTAGACCGCCCTTTTTGGGTTTTCAGCCTAGCTGGGTATTACTCTTTTTGCACTAATATTTTTTTCTTCTATTTTTTTTCTTTTTTCTTTTTCTTAGACATAGTACCTTCAGAGCTTATCACCGTTGACTGGGTGGACAAAGGGATTGCCGTCCTGGTCTGCAAGTTTCATGGCTCCTCCCGATAGTATCTTCTGCACCACATACGGGCCGATCCAAACGGGTTCCCATTTTCCTAGGGGGTTGTCTCTGGTAGGGGGCTTTACTTTCAGCACTAAGTCACCCTCTTTGATGTCTCTGGCCTTGACCTTTTTGTCAAATGCTCTGGCCATTCGCCTCTGATAGGCTCGGGTATGCTCCATGGCTTTAAGCCTTCTTTCGTCAAGCAGAGCCAACTCATTATGCCGGCTACGCAACCATTCTACTTTGTTGATACTGTTTTCCAGGAGGACCCTTAATGACGGGATTTCCAACTCCACTGGTAACACTGCTTCCATCGCGTAGGTTAGGGCAAAAGGGGGTTTCTCCTGTGACTGTTCTGACAGACGTTCTGTAGCCCCAGAGTGCCAGGTGCAGCTTTTCGGGCCAATCACGACCACAGGTGGCCATTTTTCGGATGATCCGTTCGAGCGTCTTATTAGCAGCTTCCACGGCTCCATTAGTTCGAGGTCTCCAGGGGACGACTTGTGGCGAGTGATCCTGAACTCTGACAGCAATCTACCACAGTCCCCTTCAAAGTGTGACCCATTATCAGAAATGATCTCATTGGGCACCCCATATCTACACATTATGTTTTCTTTGATAAACTAGGCCACCTTCTTGGAAGTGAGGATCTTGTAGGACTTGGCCTCTACCTACTTGGTGAAGTAGTCGACTGCCACTAACACAAATTCATGCCCATTGCTTCCTGTCGGGGCTATCTTCCCTATCACGTCAATACCCCAAGTTGCAAACGGCCAGGGAGTCGTCATGCAGTACAGGTCATGAGGTGGGAGATGGTTAAGGTTGGCAAACCGTTGACGTTTGTCGCACGCTCGAACATGCTGAACACAGTCTGTCTCCATGGAAATCCAGTAGTAACCCATTCTGAGGATCACTTGCATCAGGGCTCTAGCATTCATATGAGGACCGCAGGGACCATTGTGGACTTCAGTCATCAGCTCTTTGGCCTTTTCTTGAGTGACGCATAAGAGGAGTGGTCCTTGATACCGCTTCTTGTACAGGTTGCCTCCTAGAATGACATAATGGGACGCCAACCTTTTCAGGGCTTGCAAGCTCTTGGGTTTGACACCTTCTTTTGGTCTACCTTCTTTATCTTTAAAAGCTGATTCTCCATCTTTGAGGAAGTGGTAAATTTGATTGTACCACGGTTTCTTGATAGGCTCAGGTCCCAGGGCTACTTCACAACAGAAAGTTGGGGCTTCTCTTCTACCCACTCTGAAGGGTTTTATAGCTTTTTCCTCGGGGATCTCTACCAGTGAGGCTAAAGTAGCGAGGGCATCTGCGAATCTGTTCTTTTCCCTTGGCAAGTAGTGGAAAGTCACTTCTCTGAACTGTCCAGTCAACTCCTCCATATGGGCATGATACCGCTGAAGATTAGGGTCTACAGTCTTCCATTTATTGGAGACCTGGTTGATGATCAGGGCTGAGTCTCCATAAACTTCGAGCTCCTTTACATTCCTTTCTAAGGCAGCTTCTAAACAAGCAATGCAAGCTTCATACTCGGCGACATTGTTCGTGGCAGGGAAGTTCAGCTTGAGGGCTATGGGTGTATGCTCATCTTTCGAATCGACCAGTACCATTCCTACGCCATTTCCTCTTTTGTTAGCAGCTCCATCAAAGAAAAGCTGCCATCGGTTTTCAGGCTCGACTGCGAAGATCCCTTCATCTGGGAATTGGGGTTCAGGCCCACGGTCCTCATTACTGGGGAAGTTCGCCAGATGGTCTGACAATGCTTGGCCCCTGATGGCCTTTCTGGTCACGTAGCTGATGTCGTACTCTGCTAAGAAGAAGGACCACTTTGCTAGACGCATAGAGAGGGAAGGCTTATCGAAGATGTACTTGATGGGGTCCATTTTTGAGACCAAATTCACAGGGTGGGCTTGCATATAATGCTTCAACTTGCCGACTACCCAGACCAGTCCTGCACAGGTCTTTTCACATGCGGAGTAATTGAGCTCACTTCCCTGCAGCTTCCGGACAAAGTAAATGGCATTCTCTACCCGAGAGTCCTTTTTCTCCCGAGCAAGTATAGCCCCAACCGCCGTATCGGTGACGGTGAGATAGAGCAGTAAGAGGTTTCTGTCTATGTGGGGGCATAGTCTTGGAGGATGTACTAAGTATGCTTTGATGCGGTCAAAGGCATCCCGACATTCTTCGGTCCACTCTGTATCTACATTCTTCTTCATGAGCTTGAAGATGGGCTCGCACATAGTGGTCAACCGGTTGACGAAAGCGGTGATGTACTTTGCAGTTTACCCATAAAGCTCTTGACTTCTGTCTGAGTTTGAGGTGGCCTCATGTCCATAATGGCTTTGATCTTTCGGGGGTCGACTTCGATACCTCGCTCCGTGACCATATACCCAAGCACTTTTCCCCTTGTCACTCCGAAGGTGCATTTGGCAGGGTTTAGTCTCATGGAATGTTGTCTCAGCCTCTCAAAGAACTTTCGCAAGTCAACAAAGTGCTGTCCGTCCTCGCCTTTGGAGTGGATTATCATGTCGTCTACGTAGACCTCAATCTCCTTGTGGATCATGTCATGAAAAAGCACGGTCGCTGCCCTTTGGTAAGTAGCCCCGGCGTTCTTGAGCCCAAATGGCATTACTGTATAATAGTAAGTTCCCCACGGTGTGGTGAAGGCTGTCTTTTCTTGGTCTTCTTCGGCCATCTTGATCTGGTTGTAGCCTGCAAAGCCATCAACGAAGGATTTGACTCCACCAGGATGTCTATGTTTGGCAAGGGGTAATCATCTTTGGGCCTGGCCTTGTTCAGATCCTGGAAATCTACACAGCAGCGCACCTTCCCATTGGCCTTGGTGACAGTCACAATATTGGACAACCATGTCGGATATTCGATGACTCTGATGAATCCTACCCGCAGTAGTTTCTCAATTTCTTCTTTGACCTGTAGAGACCACTCTGGCTTGATTTTCCTCAATTTTTGCTTTGCGGCTTAGCATACGGTGCTAGAGGGATTCTGTGCTCCACTATTGAACTGTCTAGCCCCGGCATATCCTTGTATGACCACGCAAAGACGTCCATGTATTCTCTGAGCAGATTAACCAGTCTGTCCCGTTCAACCCCCTGGAAGAAGTTTCCGATCTGTGTCTCTTTAGGTTCCTCGACAGTACCCAAGTTCACACTTGTCAAAACCTCCTCGGCAGCTTGGGCCTGGTTTTCCTCTTTTTCTGTAACCTGCTTAAAGATTTCTTTAATGTATTGTTCATTTAGTGTGTTTGCATCTTGTTCAAATGATTCATTATTAACTGTTGTTAAGTTTTGAGTTAATTTGTCATTTGTTAAGTTGGCAATAAGGGGATAATCAGAAAGATCTGTCATTTCATTCAAAGCAAGAGGAAAGATGACATCGATTACATATTGATAATCCTCAGGCGTGAGGCCTTCGGATGACTCAGAGGACTGGAATTCAAAGATTCCTGACTCAACTGACTCTGGACCCTACTGACTCTGGACCCTATACTACTTATTGACTCGAGGGTGTTTGACAAGGGTTGGACCGGGATCTCACTCCTTCCTGCTGTTGCCCTTGGGAGTAGTAGTCTTGTCAGTGCTCTTCAGAAAGTTGGAGACTTCAAACTGATCAAAAACATGCCGAAAATCATTGACAGGCCGGTACCGTGGAAAGATGGTGAGGGGAGCTAGAGTAGCTTGATGCAATCTCTCGGCGAGCTCGTTCGTGACAACTGGGCTCATTGACTGAAGAGTCTGGCTCATCTTATCAATGCACTGCTGATAACTCATTTTCTCTTTACTGATCTTGGACACTACGACCTTGTCAGTATAGCCAACAGGAGGGTTGGCCTGGATAATGCTGATGAAGTCTTCTTCAGAAGGGATCTTAATTCTTCCTTGACTGGCTACGTATTCAATAGGCTTTCTGTATTCTGCTTCTAAATCTGCTAACTTCACATTGAATTTCACGATGGCCACAAATTCAGCACTTTCTGCTTCAAGAGGGTCACTGACCATAGGGGTATCAGGCTGGACTGTGCTTTGAATGATGGGCTCCTTGGCGGGCTCTTTGGCATAACTGACATAGTAATCAAACTTGCCGGAAGGCTCCCCTAGAGTTCCGACGCTCTTGTCCCCGGCTTCATACCTTTCCTTTAATTTTTGCTGTGTGGACTTCCTCTTCTTCTTCTTTCTCGAAGGAGCGTCTTCATTAATCCATTCTTGATACTCGTATTCCAGACAATCCTCACAGTCGCATACATCATACCAGATATGGGGCTTGGGTTGAACTGGGATGGCCTCTCCGACTACTTGGTCATTACCATTGTTGACTACCACGTTGGCCATTTTGACACTGGAAAACTGAGACTCGAAGATTTTGATGGGTTACTTGAGATCTTTGTGCCGACAAACTGCTGTACCGGTGTTCTCACCCAATTCTTTCTCACTGCGGGAAGGGATAGGAGAGGTTTAGACTCGGGGTAGGTGTTTAGGCTGAAGGCTCAAGCAATATGCAAATTAGGAATCTTCCAGTTTACTTAAAACAGTGTCTTTTATTAATTTCTATTTGGTTGGAAAAGGGGATTTTCCCTTCTTTTTCGCAACTACTCTAGATCCTGGATCAGTGGGTTCCGTCACTACGTCTATAAGCCCCTCGTATTCCACCTGTATTTAGACCTCCCAGGGTGGACAGCCCCGGGTGAGGGTCCTATAGGGCACGCGGATCCCACCGACCGAGAGAGAAGAACGCTCCTAACGGGTCTAGCGGGTCATAGGAACTTTTAACGCACGAGCGATGCGAATTATAGTCAAGGCAATACCGGGAAAGTCTCGTCTTTCAGCCTTGATAGAATTTCGGCAGAATTTCGCTTGTGCGATTGACGTTTTGACTTTTCGGTAATGTCCGAGAATATAATAGGCATGGGTCGGGCGGTAAAAGCCGGATGACACAGTGTCACATTGAACTTCGTTGCATACGCCGTGCATGAGTCAGAATCGAAGTCAATGCCGGGTCAAGATCTTGCCAATTTTTCCTTGTCGAAATTTTGGCAGAGCTTCGCTTGAGCGAAAGATCTTTGGACTTTTCTTGGCAAAGACTCGGTCTAGACTCTTACGCATTCCGTGTGGGTCAAGGTCAAAGTCAATGTCGGAGTCAAGATTCTACTAATTTTTCCTTGTCGGAATTTTGGCAGAGTTTCGCTTGAGCGAAGGACCTTGACTTCCGTTATGGACTAAGGCTTGACCTTTACGGGGATATGCAACTGGGCTATATGACACGGACTAGACCAAAAACCAACCAAAAGTCACGGTTTTTTGAAACGTGTGACACGGACTGTGCATTGGTCGACACTGGCTGCCATGGGGAGTTTGGGGTGATTCCGTGCGCGCCCGAGAGCATCGTAAGGCTGTCCGTGACTGCAGCTGAACAACCACCCCGGGTTTAAAGGGACGTGCGTGCAAAGTGTACAGGATATATAGGGTGCACGTAGTGTGCGGTCTCCTAAAAATGTTCCTTTTTGAGTTAAAACAGAGATTTTCATAAATGTGTTTTAAAGGAATGATTTTTGGGACGGGGGAGAATGCAACAGTTAAGCACGTAAATTTTCTGGGAGCCCCAGTCAGTCTTGGAACTGAATAGCCCCAAGCTGCCAAGGCTGCCAGATTAACCTCAATTTTTCCTGGTGGAATTGCCACTGAGGCCGTCCGGTCAGAATCCAAGGAGGATTGAGCCGTACGACTGCATGGATCAATTTTTCAGGTTCCACTCCTTTGCTATTTTTTTTTCGGTTTGTTTCCCGTTCGAAGTATGCACAGATCCCAAGATGCAAATGATGCAATGCAAGGCAAAGAAAGCAAGCAAAATAAACGGAATCCGTGATGGGAGTCTAACCCGCTCAAAGGGAAAAGCTTTCTTTTACTTTTTTTTTTTTTTCGAAAAGTGATACCGGTACGTGGGATTGTTAAACCACCGTTTATCCCAAGCCCCGGGTTAGGGAGCGATACAGGAAGGTTAAGTGGTTTCCACCTATATATACCAGGTATCGTTTATTTTGAAAATGAAAGCTTTTCTCCTTTGGGATGTCCCCAGCGGAGTCGCCAAACTGTGAATGTGTGCCCAAATTTTGGAATTCACGCAAGTTTGAAGACATCCGGTTTAATTTGAAAAATGGAGTCGCCACGCCATTTTGATTTCCTCAAAACTTTGAAAAAAAGGATTTTATGGGTTCGGAGGTTAAGTTACCCCTTGGGAAGAACGGATCGTCGTTCACCCAAGGTGCCTTGCCATAGCAAGTCTCCCTAGATTCCGTTTATTTTGCTTGCTTGCGTGCTTTCTTGTGTGCATGTGTTTGAATGAAAGGGGAGGGAATGTCCCAAGTTATCTTCCGGACGTACAAACCATTTATTGGTTGTCACTCGGGATTTCTTGGATTTTATGTATTCGGGATTTTGATCCCATCCTCATCTTGGACTTGTGATCATCGCATTTTTACCTCGGGACTTGCGTGATCGAGAGAAGGACTCTCTTTTATAGCCCAAAAATGAGGTTCTTTAGGAAGGAATGTCCTTAGCCCATCAATCCTACACCTTAAGACGATCGAGCTTATATGAATGCTTCATGCTCGTCTTAAGTGATAATCGGAGATATAGGGTTCAAGGTTGTCCCTTTCTAAAGAGATTATGGAACCTTTAATGGAAGAAACGATGTAAAGATAGGATCTTTATATCGGTCCGTTCCAAGGTTGCTAATGGGGACATGGGGAATGCATGTAAAAATGACATTTTTAGTGAAAAGATGACATTTTTGGGTTGCAAAGGATGCATTTTGATGTAAAGACATGATTTTTATGCAAAGGATGCATTTTTATGAGGAAATTAGGGCTTAATATGAAAAGGATGCACAAAGGTTCTATTTTTGAAAGCAAAGGATGCATTTTTATGATGAAGGAATGACCTTTAATGCAAAGGATGCATGAAAATGGATTTTATGTGCAAATGATGCATTTTTAGTATAAAGATTGCATTTTTATGAGCAAATGATGCATAAAGATGACATTTTTATGTAAAAAGGGGATTTTTAGGTGCAAAGGATGCACCTTTGAGTATAAAGATTACATTTTTAATGACAAATGATGCCTAATTCATGCAAAGGGGAAAGGGGGTATAATAAAGATATGATCTTTAATGCAAACTACCAAGTCCCAAGCAAAGATAATAACAATATATGAATGCAATGAGCAATCTAATTCACATAGAGCGATTAAAATGCAAGGCAAGAGAGTGAGAGGTTACCAATGGTGGCCTCTTCTTCTTTGGGTTGAGCTAGGTGGAAGGACCAACTTTGGAATCTTCGAGGAGGGAGGTGGCTTCTTGGCTTGCTTCTTCAACCTTCTTGGATTTCCAGCAGTATTATAGAGTGTATTGTATGTGTTTTTCGTCTTTGGTTGCCTTGTTGTTGGTGTGCAAAATGGGAAGAGGAGGGCTCTATTTATAGGCAGTCTGGATAAGACCAATGAAGCCGTGCGGCCAGAGATCCTTGGCTAATGCAGCCGTGCGGCATTATCCCTTGTGACTCAGCATGTTTCTAGAATCATGCAAGGTGGCAATTCTAGAACCTTTCCCAAATTAAGAAAAATGTGTTTCTTAATTGGTAAGCATTCCCTTCAGCCCTTATATGATTTGGAACTGTTTCGGAATTGTTCCGGAACTCTAGGAAAGTCCGGGGAGTTATCGGGAAATTTACCGGAATTGCCGGGGAAATTAACCGGAAGGCATGAGCCAGATTTGGGTACTTACAGGATGGACATATTTTAGAAAAATGAGAACTATATCTGTGTTTCGTCATTTTGACATGCGTTCGTGCACTCTGTTGATGTTGCTTCTGTATTAACGTATTCTTGCCGTGTTCTCCTGCAGGGGCGAGGGACAGTTGACGTTCATAACTTGAAGAGCCGGGGAGCCTTCGAGGCAGTTAGAGCGTTGTGGGAGATACTCCCAGACGAGGCTCGGGACGGAGAGAGGAGTCCACAGCAGTTTGTGGTTGACTCCGGTTTGGCTGGGTTTATCAGCGCAGTAGCCGCGGTGGCTTCGACGCCGAGGGCGAGGGCCTTGTACGTTGCTTTGAGCGAGTACTGGTGGGACATGACCCACACTTTTCACTTCAGGTGGGGGGAGGCGACTGTGACTCCAACTGACTTTACGGCGATCACTGGGTTACCATTCTGGGGCAACACGCTGGTGTGGGTGGATGGCTACACCCCGGGGCAATTGTCGGAGCTGCTGGGTTTTGATATCATTGATGCCAGGGGCTTGGGTATTCGGTACGGGTCGATGGAGGCTCATATGAGGAGGGGTATTATTGCTAATGTGGAGGGGTCTCCGAGGATGACCGCAGAGCGTCTGGCTCAAGGGTTCATATGGTTTGCTTTGTCAGCGACCCTGTCTCCTACTTCTGACACATCATGTCACTTCCCTTTGCTCGGCTCGCTGACTGATCTGGACATCGTGAGAGGGTTCGCATTGGGGGAGGCTGGACTGGCCGAGCTCTATCATGCCTTGGATAGGTTCTCACGAGGAGAGGAGAACACCTTATGCTGCTTTTCGTTTGCTTTGGATGTAAGTTCCCATCTTTTTCTCTTCCTTGTCTCATTTTTGTACTCGTATGTATCTGCTTTGTAGCTGACATAACTTTCCATGTGCTTGATAGGTGTGGGCTTTAGAGGTCTTCCGCCCACAGAGATGGGAGATCAAGGAGGCGTATGAGTCCTTGTTCCCTGCCATGTTGATTTGGCAGAAGGAGGCGAAGAAGCCGGAGTCATTGACGGAGGGTACTCGGCTGACTTACGAGGAGGTATCTCTGGCCCTGAGCCGAGAGTTTTCCGGGCAGATCCAGCTGACTTGGTGGAACCGGATTAATCTTGTTGTGGTTCAGGCTGCTAGAGAGGTCACACATCGGCGAAAGCTGCTGGTGGGGCTTCATTGTGACGCGATGTATCTGGGGGAGAGGGTGACCTATCAGCATGGTCCAGGGTTCCTTCCTTTGGTGCTGATGGACTCGCCTCCACGCATGCAGTATCCTTTGTTGATGCCGATGGAGGATCTGGAGCGGTACAGACATGGCGTGTACTATACCAAGTTTATCATAGAGGGTGCCGACTATGACATCTTCTTGAGGACGAGGCTGAGGAGCCCGCAGGTGTTGCACAGGGAGGGCGTGGGCCCTGGATATCCCCGAGACTACCCGCTCCCTCACGCTAGGCTAGCGTATGAGGGGATAGACGGTTCTCGCAGGCGATTGGTGATCCCTATCCCGGAGGAGACGAGGCCTCGGTACAGAGTGGACCCCAATGCTATGGTGAGTGCTTTGATTTTCTGCATTTGGTAGTAGCATTCTGCAAATGTTGCATCTGTGCTGTTTGTTTATCGTTTGATGACTTTCCTGGTTTGCAGGTGTCTGGCCATACGTACAACCAGGCCGTGAGACAATTGGACGGGTGGGCCAACTACGCCAGAAGACTCGTGGAGTTCCTGCGGTGTAATTCCCGGAGGAGTGTGGCTGTGCATGAGCCGAGGCCATCAAGGCCATCTGCGGCGAGAGGTTCGTCTGCCTCCATGGCTGGTGGGGGAGACTTTACGCAGGGTTTTGGCCAGTTCTCTGGCGAGACGGCGGGATTTGGAGCTCCTCACTCTTTGTACTCGGGGCACGAACAAGGAGAGTCCTCGGGGTCGTAGGCACAGAGGCTGCCTTTCTCGTATTCCCGCCTGAAGGAATTTGGAGTGTACCTATCTTCGGTGGATCCGGCTGCTGCAGGGCAGTACTTTGAGTGCTCGGATGACGAGCAGGACTCTGAGTAGTCCTCCTTTGCTTTATTTTTAGACAAAATGTGTGTATTGTCCAAACGATTTGACTTGTACTTGAAAAGGCGCCCTTGAGACGGAACATTGTATTTTGCACATCTATTTAGTGATTACCCTCTTTTATTTTGGCAAATAAGCAAGTAGGTTGATCAAAAATAAATAATGAAACATGCACAAAAATTCGAACTGGTCAAAATTTATGCCTATATGCACTGTTATTTAATTAATTGCACTGTTGCACGAGCCCGTGGCGGAAATGGTGTTGGCAGTGGTTGATTGAAACTAGGGGTGCACGTAGTTTCAAAGTGGCTTGAACAGGATATGGTTTGGAAATGTTTCCAAATTGAAAGCAGCTGGCTGCAGAGTTGACCCTGTCAACTTGAGATACAGTCCGGCCGGACTTGGACTCAATTTCTAGATTCTTTTAAATTGCAGTTCAGCTTTTGCAATTTGTGAAAACAACACGTTTGCTTCGATCCATCAACTGAATTTCTCTCAAATTCTTGAAGGTCTTCTTTGCTTTTTTCATGGCTTTATTTCCTAGGCTATCGTCTCAGATGCAAGAGCGATACTTGGACAATTTCCAGTCGTGGGTAAGGCACCACACGAGGCAAAATAAAGGTTTTTTTGAGGGTTGTTATGGGATGAAATCCGTTTGGGATTTGAAGGAGCTCATGCCAGATTGGGATCTTTTGAGAGCTGCGGCTCGTTTCTGGGACGTACGGAGTCATGTGTACAACTTTTCGTACAACGAGATCACTCCCATGTTTGAAGATTTCTGGGCCATATTAGGAGGACCTGAGACGAAACAACTTGTTCTTCCCTTGACGGGTGGCATGGCCACTGTTGAGAAGTTGGTGTCTTTGCTTAGTATCTCAGCTGAAGAAGCATACGGGATGCTAATACTGAACACAGACTATGTTGACATCTCGGGGCTGCTCGATAAATTTGCCGGTATTGAGGGGAGCATTTTTGCGTGGGACGCATGTGCTCTATGCGCAATTGATACTTTGTTCACATTCACGTCCCTGGGTGTGAGCCATCACAGTGTACTGGACCTGGTGAGGCAGTGCCGGAACGGGGGAGACATCGTGCCTTTGGTCCTGGGCGATACATTCCTGGGCATAGGTCGGATGGCAACCGGCAGCCGATACATGTGGGGAGGGAGTCCCGCTATGCTCACTATGGGGTTGCGGGAGAGATTGCAGATGATGCCCGAGGTGCCAGTGTCTTGTGACGCTTGGTCCTTTTCTCGATGTCCTCTGGTGATAGGGGGCGATCAGGCTGAACTAGAGCTCTGGATGGCCAGACTCCGTACGCATCACTTGCGATGGTGGGTTCCTCATTGGAAGTTACAGACTTGTCGGACCGCTCAGGAGGGTCTTTTGGTTTTCAGAGTACCGGGGTTGTCCCAGACTGCTTTCTACATTCTATCATTGGTGTTGCAACAGTACGAGCTGGAGCAGGTGCCATTGACGAGTTTGGGTCATGTTGCTACCTTCGAGGTGGGATCTCTGTTGATGGAAGATCATTCGACGCTATTACTTCTCACGCGGTTGTGGCAATACACGTCCTTTCCTGCCAGGGTTCTCTTTCACCGGAGAGGAGGCACTGTTCTATCTACGCAGTATCTGAACTGGTACGAAGAGTGTATGGGGGAGACACAGATGGCCATTTTGTGGAGAAGGAGGGAGCTGTTGGGTCTTGATTACCCTGACGACTTGACTTTGAGGAGGGCCGAAGCGGGAGCTAACCCTCAGAATCGTACTGGGGATGACATGGCTGACTATGAGGCCAATGCTAGTCGGGAGGCCGATTAAAGCACGGTCATGATGGCTCGAAGAGAGGCGGCTCAAGATAGAGCTAGGGAAAGGGCTGCATTGGCAGCTGCCGATTTGATGGAGGCGTCGGGAAGGGTCCCTGAGCCGGGTAGAAGGACTACGGGAATATTCCCTGTGAAGGTGAAGAATACTCGCCGCAGAAAAGGGAAGGGGAAGAAGGATGAAGGACCAAGTGCGGGAGACTAGGTTGACCTTGCTGTCCAGAGTATCCACCCACTGTTATTGCAGACACATTAATTGATTAATGTTTTATTGTAGTTTTGCTAGCGTGTAGCGAGTCAAGAGTTGACCGTGCTTGAACTCATCAAAGATTGTTTTAACCGTAATGAATTTGTAGGTTAATTGAAAAGAGTTTTTCGAAACACAAGAAATTGATGCTTATTTTTTTTTTGTTTTTGAGACCGAACTAATGATGGCTGCCTACGTTCCCCTTTTACAATTGGACTAAGGGGCTCAGGTCACCATAGTTCGACACTTTAGGTGATATTTGAGAAAAACAAAAGACAAAAGAAGTGCAACCCTGCTTTTTACCTGGATCATTATCGGGAATGTATCCAGTTGGGAATTACTCCTTTAGCACTTTAACTTTACTGAGGGGTGGTGTATGGGGAAGGGGAGTTGACTCGTTCTCTTCCTCAAACAAAGTATCTGCGGAGCTTGCTTCCGTTCATGGGGTTAACGAAAGGGTTCCCGTCCAAATCTGCTAATTTCATGGCTCCTCCGGAGAAGATTCTTTGTACCACGAACGGGCCTATCTAGGTAGGCTCCCACTTTCTGAGGGGATTGGTCTGCGTAGGAGGCTTTTCCTTTAGCACCAAGTCGCCTTCTCTGATGTCTCGGATCTTGACTTTCTTATCAAATGCTCGGGCCATTCTGCTTTGGTAGGCACGAGTGTGCTCCATGGCTTTCAATCTGCGCTCGTTGAGTAGAGCAAGTTCCTCATGACGGTTCTGTAGCCATTCGACTTCATTGATCCCATTTTCCAATAGGACTCGGAGGCATGGAATTTCCAATTCCACTGGTAACATTGCTTACATTCCGTATGTAAGTGCGAAAGGAGTCTCCCCTGTGGTGGTTCTGACTGATGTTCTGTATCCCCAGAGGGCTAGATGTAGCTTCTCGGGCCAATCTCGACCTCTGGCGGTCATCTTTCTGATTATCATTGCGAGAGTCTTGTTTGCTGCCTCTACTGCACCATTAGTCTGTGGTCTGTAGGGAGAAGAATTGCGGCATGTAACTTTGAATTCGGTCAGCAGCTGGTCACAATCTCCTTGGAAGTGGGTCCCATTGTCGGATATGATCTCGTTGGGCACTCCGTATCGTCACATGATGTTCTCTTTGATGAACTCGGCCACCTTCTTAGAATTCAGTACCTTGTATGACCTGGCTTCTACCCATTTGGTGAAGTAGTCGGCTGCGACTAGTATGAACACGTGACCATTGCTCCCTGGCAGAGTGATCTTGCCGATGATGTCGATTCCCCATGTGGCGAAAGGCTATGGCGTAGTCATGCAATAGAGTTCGTGAGGAGGGATGTGATTGAGGTTGGAGAACCGTTGACATTTGTCGCAGCTTCTGACGAACTGGATGCAGTCTGTTTCCATTGACACCCAATAGTATCCCATACCGAGGATGATCTGTGTCAATGCTCAGGCGTTCATGTGCGGACCGCAGGTTCCGTTGTGAACTTCGTTCATTAGCTCGCTGACTTTTTCTTTATTTACACACCGAAGGAGTGGCCCTTGGTGGCGCTTCTTGTACAACATACCGCCCAGAATGACGAAATGGGATGCCAGGCGTTTTAGTGCCATCATGTTTTTGGCTTTGATCCCTTCTTTGTATTTTCCATCTTCATTTGTGAAGGAAGCTTCTCCATTTTGGAGGTACTGGTAGATTTGATTGTACCAGGTTTCGTCGATCGGTTCATTTTAACTTCGATCTCACAATAGTAAGTGGGTGTTTCCCGTCTGCCTATTATGAGGGGTTTTACTGATTTCCCTTCGGGAATTTCCACAAGAGATGCGAGGGTAGCCAGGGCATCTGCGAAGCGGTTCCTCTCTCTTGGCAAATAATGAAAATAGATGTCCTTGAACTGAGCAATGAGCTCCTCCATGTACGTGTGGTACTTCTGGAGGCCATAATCTATCGTCTTCCATTTGTTGGACACTTGATTGATGATCAATGCTGAGTCTCCGTACACTTCCAGTTTTGAGATGTTGCGTTCGAGAGCGGCTTCTACACCGGCTGCACAAGCTTCATACTCTGCTGCATTGTTGGTTGTTTCAAAATTCAGTTTGATGGCTATGGGAGTGTGCTCTTCCTTGGGATCGACAAGGACCATTTCAATACCATTTCCCTTCTTGTTGGCTGCCCCATCGAAGAAGAGTTGCAAGCGATTTGCGCTGTCGATTGAAAAGATTCCGTCATCCGGAAACTGCGGATCAGGACCCTTGGGTTCACTGCTTGGGAAGTATGCCAGCTGATCTGCCATTACTCTGCCCTTTGTTAATTTTCTGACCATGTACTTGATATCAAACTCAGCTAGGTGTAGACACCCCATTCTGAACACATCGGATCATATTTATACCACTCTAAGTCTCGCTTTGAGTCAAGAAGTAGAAATCCACCATTTCGTCGTGTTTCGTTAAGTTTTGACTAACCACCGTTAGTTTGGGACTAAACTGCATACGAGATAACGGGAAAAGGGCAGAATTGTCCACAGACAACGATATCTCGCACGGAATGGCGTGTCTCGCGCGAGATATTGTCCCTTTGCAGCATGCAGATGACAGTTTCCTCGTCGATTTCAACCTCTTTTCGGGATAAAACTTCATCCATCCGTCCAACCAATAGAGTTTGGGGTCTGGAACCTTCTTGAAGTGTTTGATCTCATCTTCAACACCTCTCCAACACCTATAAATACTTGGTGACTTCCAAGGTTCAAAAAGGTCCACGATTTCACAATTCACACACATTTTACTGGTTTCTCTCCTTGAAAGATTCCTGTAAAATCACCCTAAAACACCTCAATGTTTGCATGTCAACCTTGTTGATAAACAAACATAGAGATCCGAGTCATGGACCGAGGCGAAGATCATTCCGTATCAAGATTCAATTCTAAACTTGAGTCGAAACTCTGCCCAAATCACCTCACACAAGGGAATCCCTAAACCCCTTTCTAATTGATTGTTAGAGTGGTATAAATCCATAGAATCTAGGATCAGCCTAGAGCCTCTCCAAATCATGGGGACGGTCTCGAAGCAATTGATCCTACATTCCGTTTAACCCTGTTAAATAGATCTTTGTTTATTTTTATTTGCAATCTTCTTCTCTTTTTTTCGAAAACCTCTCTTTTCTTTAGCAAGACCGATCTCCGGATTGGGTAGAATGGGTGCTCCTTGACCTTCCCATTCCATAACCTAAGCCCCGAACCCAAATCTCTTATCAAAAAATGATTTTTCTATGTTTTCCAAACGAATAATATAGGTGGCGACTCAGAAAGATGTTAAAATACTACGCATCGCTACAGTGGCGACTCCGCTGGGGATTTAAAATTAAGAGGCTTAAACTTGTGTCAAAATTAAAAGAGAGGTTTTCAAAAAAAAATTATTGTAAATTCGATTTTCTGTTCCCAGATCAGGCATATCTCGCACGAGATATCCTATCTCGCGCGAGATATCGCCTCGGCAATCTGTGGCTTTCTGGTTTCTCCTGTTCATCTCAAGGTCCGAGACCAAAGTCGAACACGCAAGGGAGATCCCAGAATCCATTATCTGCAGAGTTCCCTCATCTTAAGGCCTCCCTTAAGATGTTGAACTCAAAATCATATTTTGATTAAATAATTGATTGTTATTTATAAACTGCGTGCGATTGGGATTTATTTTATTAAAGTCCGGTCCATAGGGGATTCGAGAATTGTAATTTAATTTATTTCTCTCTCTCTCTCTCTCTCTCTCTCTCTCTCTCTCTCTCTCTCTCTCTCTCTCTCTCTCTCTCTCTCTCTTTATGTGGATCTACGACGGCCTGAGTCTTCCTGAATTGGGAGAAACGTAGGCAACCACTTGGTGCGGCCACTATCTGTTTTCCTTTTGTTTTCAAAAAAAAATCTCTTTTTTATCTATCACCTAGATTGACTATCACACACGCGCACTCATGATATATCTGTCATTGCACTACATACCCTCTATAAACCCGGGACCCACACTAAGGATGGATGACGGTAACCACCTAGTCGCCAGTCTCTCCGAAGTTGGATCATCCCACTCCGCGTATTCAATCCACCTAGATTGTCATATCGCGGGGAGCCTAGCCTTCCAGCCCTGCATCGCCACATTTTCATGTAGATTGTCTTTTTAGGATCACTCCGTGACCGGTCGGTTTTGACTCGGTGATCTTTTCTTGTTTTTGACCAAAACAAAGCCATGTAAAATTGACAATAAAGAAGGACTCGGAAAAGTCCCCTCGGAAAAAGTCCCTTCGGAAAAAGTCCCTTCGGAATGACCCTTTCGGATGTCCCTTTGAAAAATAATAATCCTTCAAAAAAAAAAAAAAGATCTTGCATGGCTTTGTTTTACAAAAATCGGATTGATTGCTTAGTTGTTAGGTTCTGATAAAGGCCTTAGAAACCCCTCAAAATGGATTTTCCGTTCCGACCAAAAATTAGGATTAATAAAAATCGACTTTCCGTGTGATTGTCTCGCGCGTGATTACATATCTCGCGCGGGATAATGTCTATGTTTGCTGAAACTGAGCCTGAGCCATTTGAGTCTGCTTCCGACTTGTTGGGGCTAGATTTGATCCTGATATCGTCTCTTCATCTCTTCTGTCAGTTTTCCGAAGCTACTCAACTTCAAGACTCCCAACACAATGTCCGACATCGACAACATTCCGGGTAATGAAACTTTGTCCGAAAACAACCACAAACTTCTGGAAGAAGCCAATGATCGCCTAGAAGTGCAAGCTTCCCAAATCCACACTCTCGTGGAAGAAATCCAAGAACTTAGGGCAGCACTAGCTAACAAAGAAAAGAAAAAGAAAAATGATTCTTCCTCCGGAGAAGAGGAATCCTACACCAAAAAGGCCAAGGGTCGCCGCCAAAGCAAAAGCAAGAAAAAGAAGTACAAGTCTAACTCGTCATCTTCCTCATCCGACAACGAGAGCTACACATCCAAGAAGGAAAGCAAAGGGGAAAGCAAGAATGAACCCCTTACTATGGCCATGTTAGAAAAGAAACTTGCATCCCTCGATGTGAGTAAGGGAGCCTCGCTCTCTATCGATTATGACACCCTTCGTCAATCCATGTCCAAGCTTCCTAGAAAGTACAAAACACCCGACATTGCAAAATTCAATGATACCACTTGTCCCAAATCACATTTGGAGACTTACTCTTGGGCCATGCTACCTATGGGTGTTGATGACAACCTGTTAGCCCAATGCTTCCCAAAAACTCTTGATGGTGCCACTAGGGATTGGTACATGACCCTCCCACTCTCTACAAGACTCGACTGGCCACTCGCTAGTTGTACTTTTCAAAAGCAATATGAGGATAACTCCACTTACCGCACCACTAGAAGGGACCTTGAACAAACCAAGCAGCTTCCGAATGAATCCTTCACAGATTTTGTCAAAAGGTGGAGGACCAAACTGACTGAAATCGTTGATAGGCCCAGCCTAGACGAACAAATCCACATCCTCATACAATGTCTTAGGGAGGAGTATCAAGACAAGATGGCTAACAACTATTTTCCTAGCTTCGTCGAACTTCACAAGTCGGGCATACGGTTAGATGACCTCATCAAACAGAAAAGGGAAGCCAAGAAAGAAAGTGGATTCCGTTACAACAAGAGCTCATCTTCCTCTTCCAACCCCAAGGACACTTCTGTTAATGCTATTGTCTTCAATCATCCCAAAAATGGTAAGTACTCTGCGGTACCTCCACCACAAAAGAAGAAGAAGGATAGACATTATGACAAGCTTGAAGGAATCACTCAAGAAGAACTCTTCGAGGTGCTTGTCAAGAACGAAAAAATCAAACCAAGAGAAGGTGGACCTCCAAAGAAGGATCTTCCTGCCAACCATGCTCATCACCTCTTCTGCAAGTACCACAACTTCACCGGCCACGACACCAACTCCTGCTTCCACTTGAAAGACGTCATCCAAGATTTGTTTGATGATAAAGAGATAGGGCTACCTAATGTTGTTACTAATCCTTTGCCCAACAATGAGGTCAATTTGATAGAGATAGGAAGTAGCTTTGAGGATCCTACTCGTCTAGCCACAACTGTGGAAGAGAGCCCTCTTGAATTTAATAAATCTTCTTTCTGTTATATGATGTCTTGGGAAGAAATCTTAGAACAAAAGGAAAAAGGGTCTAAAGCAGTTAATCTCCTCACACGATCCGGTCGTGTTATCATCAACAAGGATCCAAGGGATGAAAATCCTCCTAAACAAACAAAAGCTTCAAATGAACCAGAAGACCCTCTCTTAACTCAGCTGAAGAAGACACAAGCAAACATCTCAGTTTGGGACCTCATAGGAGCATCTCACAAGCACCGTGAGATGTTGAAAAAGGCATTGGCTCAGATGACCATTTCCTCGGAAGCAACACCCGAAGAGCTTACTCAAATGATTGGCCAAGTACAATTTGGCAACGTCATCACTTTTACTGACTTAGACCTCCCATCATATGGGAACAATCATCACAAGGCCCTCTACATAACTGCTAAGGTGAATGGATACCGAATGCCACGCATTTTGGTCGACAATGGTTCTGTAATCAATGTCCTTCCAAAGAAAGCCTTATCATCATTAGGCCTCACCCACAAAGACCTTAAGCCATCCGGGCATACTGTAAGGGGGTACGATTGTACTGCTAGAACCGCTTTGGGGTCAGTTGTGATACCTGTAGAAATGGGGCAAGTCATAATGAGCATCGAATTTCAAGTCATCGACATCCCGGCATCCTTCAACTTGCTGCTCGGCCTCCCTTGGCTATACGACATAGGGGGTGTGCCCTCCTCCCTATACCAATGTATCAAGTTCAGACACAATAATACGATAGTCACCATATACAGAGAGAAGGTTACTGCTAGCTCTATCCTCGAGGTGCAACATAGCACTTCTGATTTCCTGTTCAGTGGCTTTGAGATCGAGAAAGAAAGCCCGTGAATGTCATAGAAACTTGCAAAGAAAATGATTACTCTAAGGCACTTCGATTTTCTGGAAACCTTCCTGTCTGGAGAATGATGCAAGCAAAAGGATACTTCCCTGGCTTGGGGCTTGGAAAACACTTACAAGGTATAACAGAACCACCACCGGTTCCCCCACCTCACACAAAGCATGGCCTAGGATACATCATTTCCATCCACGATGGGGATGACGAAGAAGAGTGGAACTTCACTCAAATTAAGTGGGAAGGAACCGCATACAAAGGCTACAATAACCCAAAGGCCAAGAATTACAACCTCGAGCCATATCGAAAGACACTCAATGGCTACTTCATCCGGGAAGGGGAAAGCATTCCCTACTTTATCTTTTCAGAACCATAGACTGACAATAAAGGAAAGCGCCAACCGGGTTTTGAAATCCTCAGCGACTGCGTTGCTTCACCAGATGAAACACAGTCCGTCTCACTAATCCCTAAAGATTTATGGGGTACGAAGGCAAAAATGACAAGCGAATGGGACTTTGTGTTGGGAGATGACATCCTGCGACAGTTTGAAGACCTGTGCCGATTAGAAAATAGCCAGATCCATGCAATCTCCAAGGGGGACGCTCCAACCATTGATTACACAAGGCTATTACAGAAATGTGATGAGCCAATTCTAAACCGGCACGTCACCGGAGGACCAGTTGTTGATGAATACTTCATGATCAAAGAGCTTGGTTGTACTCCCCATCCCCGCAGGAAGATAGGCCATGTAACTTTCGCATTAGAAGCAGGCTCCACCTCTGATGATCTCACTCAAGAGGAAATCGAGGCGATGGCCGAACATGTATTCCCTTACTTCCTTAATGAAAACTTTGATCTTTTCGAGTACCCTGAGATTGCTAACATCGTGAATGATGAATTAACCAATAACAATCAATATAACGAACAAGTTAATAATGAATCATACGATGAAATAGATCAAGAAAACGAACAAATCTTAAAAGAATTAGCTAAGCAAGTAGGTCGTTGTGGAAAGAATGGCCCCGTTGATGATGAGGAAATGCAAACGATTAATCTCGGGACAACAGAAGACCCCAGAGAAACAAAGATCGGCAGCTTCTTCAAGGGGGAAGATAGAGAAACCTTGATACAGCTCCTCAGAGAATATGTCGACGTCTTTGCTTGGTCCTACAAAGATATGCCTGGGTTGAATCAGTCAATTGTAGAGCACAAGATACCGCTGCTACCCAACGCCAAGCCAGTCAAACAGAAACTACGCAGAATCAAGCCGGAATGGTCAATGCAAGTAAAAGAGGAAATCATGAAACTCCTGAACGTAGGGTTTATTAAAGTGATCGAATATCCGGAATGGCTGGCAAACACGGTGCAAGTAGCCAAGTCAAATGGGAAGATACGAGTCTGTGTCGATTTCAGAGACTTGAACAAGGCATCCCCTAAAGATGACTTCCCGCTACCAAACATAGATATGTTGATCGACGCCACAGCCACATACGAAGTTCGCTCATTCGTCGACGGCTTCACAGGGTATAACCAAATCCTCATGGCAGAGGAGGATCAGCATAAAACAGCATTCAGCACACCTTGGGGGACGTTCTGTTACACAGTCATGCCGTTTGGTCTCAAGAACGCTGGGGCTACTTACCAAAGGGCAGTCACTACACTATTCCATGACATGATACACAAAGAAATAGAGGTATACGTGGACGACATGATTGTCCACTCAAAGGGGACAGATGGCCAGCACTTCAGAGATCTCAGAAAATTCTTCAATCGACTAAGACAACACAAGATGAGACTCAACCCCGCCAAATGCTCATTCGGAGTGGTCAAAGGGAAGGTCTTAGGGTACATGGTCACAGAGCGTGGCATAGAAGCGCACTCGCCAAGATAAAAGCCATCATAGACATGCCTCCACCCGTAACACGTAAAGAAGTAAAGGGATTCATGGGCAGACTCCAATATATCAGTCGATTCATCAATCAACTGACTACAATGTGCGATCCTATCTTCAAGCTACTTAAGAAAAACGCACCTCAAGAGTGGACCGAAGAATATCAAGAAGCATTCGAGGAAGTTAAGCATTACTTAACTTCCCCACCCATTCTGGTTCCACCACACAAGGAAAAGCCCCTAAAGCTATACCTCACGGTTACTGACAACGCTCTAGGGGCTATGCTCGCTCAAGAACAGCCTGCCTCACACACAGAGAATGCTATCTACTTTGTCAGTCGCAGATTCCAAGGCATCGAAATCAACTACTCTCCACTCGAAAAGTCCTGCGCTGCTCTTGTTTGGGTTTCACAAAGGCTAAAGCACTATATGGAAGCCTTCCCGGTTCATCTCATTGCAAGAATGGATCCGTTGAAATACATCCTAGACAAATCAAATATGTCTTCGAGATTGGCCAAATGGTACTTCATGCTCGCGGGATATGATATCACTTACGTCACTCAAAAATCCGTCAGGGGGAGTTTATTCGCAGATCAGTTGGCCGAATTTCCTTGTGACGAAACGAAGGGGGAAGACCCGCGATTCCCTGATGAGGACATCATGAGTATAGAAGAAGAAAATAAGTGGCAATTATTTTTCGATGGCGCGGTCAACAAGAGAGGGTTCAGCATCGGAATGTTGTTAGTAGACCCTGACGACATCTATACTCCACTGGCAATACGTCTTGACTTTGACGCTACCAACAACACCACAGAATATGAGGCTGTATAGCGGGGTTTGAGGCAGCCCTAGAACGCAATGTAACTGAACTCGAGGTATTTGGGGACTCCTAGAGATAAAAATCGGTTCGCAGATGCATTAGCCACACTCGCTTCCTTGGTCGAAATCCCTAAAGGAAAGGCAGTCAAACCCTTCAAAATAACACGACGTTCAACTCTTGCCTACTGCGCCGTTATAGATCTCCATAACTGCAAAGACAAATGGTTATCCGAATGTGCCACTGTTGAGAACTCCGAAGAGAAACCATGGTACCATGATATTTGGCATTTCATCCTAGATGGAACCATCCAACCTGAGACAGATCAGAAGACTCAAATCGCCCTTAAGAGGTTGGCCGCTAATTACTCCATCATCGCTGGCCGTCTATTCAAGAAGCATTCCCAAGGAAACCTCATTTGTGCCATCGAGGAAGAGGCCCGGGAAATAATGGACCATGTTCATCAAGGCATATGTGGAACCCACATGAGCGGAAACATGCTCGCCAAAAAGATCATCAGACAAGGGTACTTTTGGCTAACCATGGAAGCCGACTGCACCAAAATGGTCAAGAAATGCCATAAGTGTCAGATACACGCCAACCTTCAGCACGCACCGCCTTCCCTGCTGTACCCTATGACTTCTCCTTGGTCATTCTCTACATGGGGGATAGACGTGATTGGAAAGGTCACACCCGTAGGAGCCAATGGGCACTGCTTCGTCCTAGTAGCCATTGACTATTTCACTAAATGGGTCGAGGTCGCCTACTACAAGGTTTTGAATGCCAGAAAGGTTGCAGAATTCATCAAACACAACATCATCTGCCGATATGGGGTCCCGCAAGAGATGATATCCGATAATGGGTTGCACTTCGAGAAGGAAACCGAACGACTCCTAACCGTGTACAAAATCACAAGGCACAAGTCATCTTCTTATAGGCCTCAAACGAATGGAGCAGTTGAAGCCGCAAACAAGACAATCGAAACCATCATTAGAAAAATGGCAGTCACTGGGAAAGACTGGCCCGACAAGTTACCTTTCGCACTGTGGGGATACCGCACTTCAGTCCGAACAGCTACAGGAGAGACTCCCTACGCCCTTACATTCGGAATGGAGGCTGTCCTACCAATAGAATTAGAAATACCATCACTACGGGTTCTCCTAGAAAACCAAGTGAACGAAGTCGACTGGCTAAAAAGTAGGTACGAGGAGTTAGCCCTGCTAGACGAAAGGAGGCTGAAAGCAGCCGACCACACCCAAGCTTACCAAAGAAGAATGGCAAGAGCTTTCAACAAAAAGGTCAAGACAAGGAATATCAGAGTAGGTGACCTGGTTCTCTGTGAGCATCGTCCTGGACCTTTCAACCCGCTAGGCAAGTGGGGACCAAGATGGATAGGACCCTACATCGTAAAGAAGATATTCTCTGGGGGAGCCCTTCAGCTGGTAGACTTAGACGGAGATCAACTACCGAAGCCGGTCAACATGGACAAGCTCAAGAAATACTTCGCGTGACTTGGCCTCCTAAAAAGAAAAAAAATTGCTCGCTAGGTTGAAAATCCCGAAGGGGACGGCCTAGGCAAAAAGTAGAGCTTGCACAAGAAAAGAAGCCCGCTAGATTGAAAACCCAAAAAGGCAGTCTAGGCAAAAGAAAGGGTAGGCATAAAAAAAAAAAAAAAAAAAAGAGGGGCCTTGTCTCGCGCGAGATTAGATTACCCTTCGGCCTGGAACAGTATTTTGTCTTTTTTTTTCTCAAAAATGAACTACGTTAGACCTGAGCCTCTTATTTAATTGCTGTAAAAGAGGAACGTAGGCAGCCTCCGGGTTCGGTCTAATCAAATAAATAAATCTACTTTTGTCCTTTTATTAATCGAATGCATTTTATTAACGGCAAAAGGGAAATCCTAACCACAACGACTAATTTACTAAGCTAACAATCTTGAAAAAAAACTAATAAAATAAAACTATTGATCTATCAAAGTAATCTCTTGGTACTCCTTAAGATCTAGCCTTTCATTGACTTGGTAGGCCGGCGGACATGATCACCACCGTCTTCGCGATCCTTCTTGCGCTTTGGACCCTTCGAAGCAGAACATCCCTCGAGACGATCAAAGACAGACTCCGAAAGCCTCTTGAAGACATTGGGCCTATCCAAAGCTTGCGTCTTTCCAGGCATCCCTTTGCCTCGCCTCTCGTACCAATCCCCATCAAGAAAATCCTGGGTTGGATCGGTCCGCACATTAGCAGGATCAGACTGAGCCTCGCTCCTTCGCAAAATACTGCTAGCTACAAAAGAATCCCCTAACAATGGAAGCCGCAGATCATCAATCTTCTCCACACTAGGGTGGCCGGTATGAAGAAACCAATCCAAACACTTGTCAGATAAGAAGATGCTTGCATTAAAAGTCCGAAGGTTCGACCAGCGGTCCCGACTAGTTCCTTCACCCCATGCTTGAGCTAGCACCTGTGCAAACTCTACTCCAATATAAGACACTTCACGAGAGGCCCCTTCGAAAAGATAAGTGTCCTGCTGCTGACCAAACAGACGGAGCACCCGCTTGGGAAAATAAAAGGAGGAATCCCGCAAACCCGGAAGAACAACCTTGTCAAAACCCTTGGTATTGGCAACATATTTGTTCAATCTCCAATAAGGTGGACACCAAAGAATATCAGCAGTTACCGTCTTCGCAATCAACTCAGCCCATTCATCCGTCGAAAGATCCTTGATCAACAACTTTCGCGTATGATAGGTGAAAGGGGAATATTCCAATGGGGGACCTACCAACTTGAGATACTCCCTAAGCCAAATAGTCAACAAAAGAGGACTCCCTTGAGTCATAGCACCGGTCTTATGCAGCTCATCAAGACCATGCAGGGTTTTACCCAAAATAAGCGGGATAATGTTCCTAGAATGTTTTCTAGCTTGCAGAACAATTTCCACCAATTGGGAGTCAACCAAGCCATCCCTGCATCTGAACAAAACATCTCCGAAAAGAGAAAGGGCCAGAAAGTTCCGTTTATAGACATGAAAGGCATCATCATCTGAATCTCCTCTGAATCGCCCAGGAAAAGAAGAACAATCCACCCACCTACGGTGAACCAACTCATAGCAAGTATCAAGGGGGATCCCTACAATTCATTCAAGGCCTCTGAATGATTCCTATTATATTTAGGAACAGCAATCTCACCAGCAAAAGGCATATCCAAGATAATGGCAAATTCCTCCACAGTAGGCACCATCTCATTCAAAGAAAAATTGAAAAGATGGACAGAGGGATCCCAAAATCTAGCAGCACCCTGCAACAGATTCCAATCCGGTTGGAGGTTCTTCAAAGTAAAAAGGATTCTGAATCCAAATTTTACAATAAACCCATTGCGAGATCGGTTGCGAAACGACCTCACAAAATCTCTTGATGCTTGCTTGAAAGATTCAATCACTTCAGACGACAAAGAAAAATCATCAACAATCATGAACGTTGGGGCAATCTCCTAGGAAGCCATGGATCATAGGGTTGGAAAAGAAGACAAGAACTTTACCCTAACAGAAAATCTCTTGAGTTTGAAAGGCTAGGGTGAGTTATCTGGCCGGACTACAGGGTGTTTTTATAGGAAAAACTGACAAAATCCTGTTCGAAGAAGGAAGAGGATCCTGCCTGGGTAGCGTGTCTCGCGCGAGATACCTTGTCCCGCGCGATACATCTCTACGGAAAAAGAGCAACTGTTCTGCACAAATAACAATTTAGCCCCGACTTGATGAAGCAAGTCTCGAAAAACCTGCACATACAGTTCCCAACATACAGTGCAACACCAAATTTAAGCTCAAAATTGTGGCCTAGACGGCCATTCCATTTCCAAGCACGGAAAGTCGAGAAAGTTAAAAAACTAACTAATTAGACCTAGGATTAGGACTTAAGAAAACCATGTTTTTTGTGCTACCTACTTGTTCCTAATAGGTACCAAAAAGAAAAAGAAAAAATTGTCTGGGCCCACACGGCCAATATTTACATGTCATCAGAAGTCAAATAAAAGGAGGGGATCACGTCATCAAGTCGCTCGAGCCGCCGGCACCTCCGCCATCACCACCACGGGGGCTACCATCCCTCCTCGACCTCTTGGCTCCACAAGTAGGGGTCACCGCAGAGGCCACCGTCGAGGCTGCCAGAGAAGCCTTCTGAAACAGCCTCTCAGACAGGTCAGATAACAGGGCCATCAGTCCATCCATCTTGGTCGCTCCACGATTGTAATCGGCCGCGGACATAGTGACCTGACAACAAGGGAAAAGGAATGCTCAGATGAAGTCGAACATATACACTTATATGGACTAATATGGGAAATAATATAAACAGAAACATACCGAGGAGACATCCGGCGGAAGGCGGTAACCCTCGGAAACATGGTCCAGAGTCGGGATATAGCCCATCATCGGCATATTCCCCATCATGTATGTATAGCTCAGAGGACCAAAATTCGGCACGAAGGGCAGAGAACCAGCAGACTGGGAAGATGTGCTAGGGGCTGATGAACCTGAGGCAGAGGCAGAGGCAGAGCCACGAGCAAGCGATCGCCTAGCACCCACTAGAAGGGGACCCATCAGTCGAGGCAAGAACTCCTTATAGGAGGCTCCTTGGACAACACAAGCCGTCGCCGCATCACCCATAATAAGACCAGCATAATCATCATCTGGAATGGAGTAGGTGGGGTACATCGCCCTCGACAGATCCGCTGGCACCTTATATGATAGTCTACCCCGGCTATTCTGTGGGAAGACTCGCTCACCAAGATACATAGTATCCCCCTCCAGAGATGCCAACATCCTCTGCATCCCAGTGGCATCCCAAGCACGGTGGACCTCTCGCTCCAACAGGGTCCATGGATAAAGGCCTAGCCACTCGTACTCAAAAGCATCTAGCAGGGCCTGCGCCTCTGCGACCGTCAGGGTCCACTCCTGATCCTCCTCCTCGTCAATGCTCCGATTGGGGTGGCTCCACCTCCTGATATCCGGGAACAAAGGGGTCCGGCTCTCCAACTCAAACTTGTACAGCCCAAGGACAGTATAGCCCCATATCTGCACAAGAAAATAGGACGGATTCAGTACAAAATACAGACAAAGTATATAGATAAAGGACAGAAACAGAATCAAGAGCATACCTCCCAAGCATAAGAAAATCTCGACAGGGTATCCCTAGTGTGCCTACACGCCTCGTCCATGGCGTGATAGCAGAAGGCCAGCCCCACTGAGCCCCAATCATATGTACTCACCTCATCTAAATTCACCAACAAGCCAAAAAGAGAAAGACGAGCCATAGAAGAGTGGTTCGCAAAGATGGTCTCAGAAAGAATGTACCAAAGAGCACCGCGCACCAACCGATCAGTAACTGCATTCGGCTTCTCTGCATAATCCTCAATCTGACGCGGGAGGGGTGTTAGCTCAGCAGCTAACCCCTTAACCTTGTTAGGGGAGAAACCAATCAACTGCCTCCACACGATGGGGCTCGCAGGCTTATAACCCGCAGTCTTCGGAAGGGGCTCGCCGGCAAACTCTAGCTCCGTGATAGCAAGGAAGTCTGTTGGAGTCATGGTTGCTTCCCCAAAGCGCAAATGAATGGTGTGGGTAGTATCCCACCACCTTTCCCTGATCGCCTGAAGAACTTGGGGAGTTCGTCTCATCCCCTGAAGGTTATCAACAAAAGTCAGAAGCCCCGTTTGGGCCACCCTATCTCGAACACCATCAAGATCCTTGATCTTGTCCCATACAGCTCTAGCCAGTTTTGGGCTACCACGGCAATTCTTTGTCAGCCTATACGACTGCAAAATAGAGGAAAAGCAAAAAGGGCAGTATTAGAAATCATTCCATGGCAAGAATTCAATGAAATAGAAGAAAATTTTCATTGAGACATTTCATCGAACACTTGGCATGCATACAAGAAAAGCTTGCCCAAAGATGCCGTTGATGACCCAAATCAACCCCTCCTACAATCCATGATATGTAGGAGACTCATGCACACTCAACGCAACAACACTCATTCAACAAATCCAACGAAAAACAAAGTATGCAAGAAGGAACCTAGTTCTAGACAAAAATAAGAAAAAAATGGCCATTGATTGAATTTGAATTCAAGGAAAAGTGGGTTCAAGCTCAATGCAATATGAGAAACAAGAATTGAGAAAGAAGCTCTTACCAAACCCTCTCGAACAGCGGTGGAGATATGTGCATCCCTATCGAATGTAAGGTAGTCGCGGGGATAATTCTTCCTAAGCAAATAACTTCCCAAAATCGGATTCTTTCGCTCTTGAGCCATCGATTGTGGAGAGAGGAAGGATTGAGAGATGATTAGAGGGAGGAATCAACGAGCAATCCACGAAAATTTGCAGAGAAAATCGCCTTGGCTCGAGCTAGAGAGGGAATTTGAAAAGGATGTTTTCAAATTAAAAGAGGAGCTGCTGTTTTATATTGCCCCGACAGTGGATATCCCGCGCGGTATATCTTATCTCGCCCGAGATATACCTTCTGGAATTTGACAAAATTGTCCTCGACAATAAGCGTCTACGCAACATCAAAATTCAAAATTTTGACACATTTACCCTTGGAAATGATACACTAGCAAGGAAACGTGGAAAAATTGGCACCGCAAGTCACGGAATGAGCCGAACGTGACACTCGCACGATCGCCCGGTACGTCACCAGTCGCCCAAAAAATGATTGATCCAGAGATCAACTCATTTCTCATGATTCGGAGCCCAGACAGGTGGATCATCAAACATAAAAGCTCAGTCCAACGCCCAGACAGGTGGATCGTCAACATAAAAGCTCGGTCCAACGCCCAGACAGGTGGATCGTCAACATAAAAGCTCGGTCCAACGCCCAGACAGGTGGATCGACATCATAAAAGCCCGGTCCAATGCCCAGACAGGTGGATCGTCATCGGCAAAAGCCCGATCCAATGCCCAAACAGGTGGATCGTCAAAATAAAAGCCCGATTCAATGCCCAAACAGGTGGATCGTCATCCTCAACAACAAAAAGCCCGATTCGGAACCCAGAAAGGCGAATCGTCACAAAACCGACATGACTCAAAGGACCGGACAGGTGAGCCTTTATTTTCTAACATATTTCCCGCAGGTTCGAAGCCCAGAAAGGCGAATTTTCAGACAGACAGGTATATTCAGAATTGGGTCTTCATTTGATTCCTTAGTATGAATTTATCTTTCAAAAAAAAAATCTCCTCGATTTTCAAAATGATTTTCAAAATACCTAAAGCACCCTTTTCGTGTTTTGGAGTCAAACTACGTTATGGTTTGATTCTCCGATAGAGATACGTAGGAAGCCGTGCGGCTCGACCATCCCGATGTTCAGAATGATGTCTTTTCTATCGTCGACATGACTTCTTTCATAAAAACTTGTCGACGAGGGGCTCTGTAGACACCCCATTCTGAACACATTGGATCATATTTATACCACTCTAAGTCTCGCTTTGAGTCAAGAAGTAGAAATCAACCATTTCGTCTTGTTTCGTTAAGTTTTGACTAACCACCGTTAGTTTGGGACTAAACTGCATACGAGATAACGGGAAATGGACAGAATTGTCCACAGACAACGATATCTCATGCGGAATGGCGTGTCTCGCGCGAGATATTGTCCCTCTGCAGCATGCAGATGACAGTTTCCTCGTCGATTTCAACCTCTTTTCGGGATAAAACTTCATCCATCCGGCCAACCAATAGAGTTTGGGGTCTGGAACCTTCTTGAAGTGTTTGATCTCATCTTCAACACCTCTCCAACACCTATAAATACTTGGTGACTTCCAAGGTTCAAAAAGGTCCACGATTCCACAATTCACACACATTTTATTGGTTTCTCTCCTTGAAAGATTCCTGTAAAATCACCCTAAAACACCTCAAAGTTTGCTTGTCAACCTTGTTGATAAACATCAAGATCCGAGTCAAGGACCGAGGCGAAGCTCTGTCCGTATCAAGATTCGATTCTAAACTTGAGTCGAAACTCTGCCCAAATCACCTCACGCAAGGTAATCCCTAAATCCCTTCTAATTGATTGTTAGAGTGGTATAAATCCATAGAATCTAGGATCAGCCTAGAGCCTCTCCAAATCATGGGGACGGTCTCGAAGCAATTGATCCTACATTCCGTTTAACCCTGTTAAATGGATCTTTGTTTATTTTTATTTGAAATCTTCTTCTCTTTTTTCAAAAACCTCTCTTTTCTTTAGCAAGACCGATCTCCGAATTGGGTGGAATGGGTGCTCCTTGACCTTCCCATTCCATAACCTAAGCCCCGAACCCAAATCTCTTTTCAAAAAATGGTTTTTCTATGTTTTCCAAACGAATAATATAGGTGGCGACTCAAAAAGATGTTAAAATACTACGCATCGCTACACCAGGAATAATGACCACTTGGCTAGTCTCATTGACAGGGATGGCTTGTCAAAGAGATATCAGATGGGGTCCATTTTGGAGACCAGGAGCACTGAATGTGACTGCATGTAGTGTTTCAGTTTCCCGACAACCCATACCATGGCGGTACAAGTTTTCTCTAATGCTGAGTAGTTGAGTTCACTTCCCTGAAGCCTTCGTCTTGCATGCTCAACTTTGGGATCTTTCTATTCTTGTGCCAGCATTGCTCCAATTGACATGTCTGTCACTGTCAGGTACAGGAGGAGTGGCTTGTCCTCATGTGGCGGGCACAGGATTGGGGGATTCACCAAGTATGTCTTGATTTTCTCAAAATCTGTCTGGCACTCGGAGTCCCATTTGATGTCGGCATTCTTCTTCATCAGCTTGAACATTGGCTCGCAGAGAGATGTCAACTGGTTGATGAAGCGACTGATGTACTGAAGTCTTCCCATAAAACTTTTCACTTATGTTAGTGTCTGAGGCGGCTTCATGTTGATGATGGCCTTGATTTTCTTGGGATCGACTTCAATACCTATTTCTGTAACCATGTACCCCAGTACTTTGCCTCTCTTGACGCCGAAGGTGCACTTTGCAGGGTTCAATCTCATGGAGTACTTTCTGAGTCTGTTGAAGAACTTTCTCAGATCTGTCATGTGCTGCATGCATGATCTGGAGTAGATGATCATGTCGTCGACATACACTTCGATTTCCTTGTGAATCATGTCGTGGAAGAGGGCTGTTGCAGCAAGCTGGTAAGTAGCCCCAGCGTTCTTCAAATCGAACGGCATGACCGTGTAGCAGTATGTCCCCCACGGAGTGATGATAGCAGTCTTGGCTTGATCTTCCTCAGACATTTTGATCTGATTGTATCCGACAAACCCATCCACGAAGGACTTTACCTCGAAATTTGCCATGTGTCGACTAGCATGTCGATGTTTGACAGTGGGAAATCATCTTTAGGGCTGGCCTTGTTGAGAACTCGGAAATCCACACATCATCTGACCTTTCCATTGGCCTTGGTGACCGTCACGATGTTGGAGAGCCAGGTCGGGTACTCAATTACTCTGATTAAACCAACGCGGAGCATTTTCTCAATTTCTTCTTTCACTTGCAAGGACCACTCTGGCTTGATCTTGAGCAATTTCTGTTTGACAGGCTTGGATTCTGGATCCAGGGGAATTCTGTGCTCCACGATTGAGGGATCGAGTCCTGGCATGTCCGGATATGACCAGGCGAGCACATCAACATACTCCTTGAGGAGGTTTATCAGGGCTTCTTTTTCTGCATCAGCGAAGAAACTGCCCACTTGTGTCTCTTTAGGCTCTTGCACTGACCCAGGTTCACTTTAGTCATAACCTCTTCGGCAGCTTGGGCCCGATTGTCATCTTGGTCTACTACATGCTTGAGAACTTCTTTAATGTATTGTTCATTTAATGTGTCTGCTTCTTTATCAAGTGAGTCATTATTAACGTCTTTTAAGTTGTTTGTTAACTTATCAGTTGATAAATTGGAAATGAGGGGATACTCCGAAAAGTCAGACTTTTCATTAGATGCGAACGAAAATACATTGTTGGCTACATTATCATAGTCTTTCGGCGTAAGGCCGTTGGACGACTCAGAGGACTGGACTTTAATAAGGACTGACTCAGAGGGTTTGAGACCGAGTTTAGGGAGATGTGGGTGCAAGCCCAGCTTGTCTTCCATTTCTGCCTGGCTTGCCCTTGGTCCGGTGAAAGTTACCCAGTTCTTCAGTGGCATTGCTGGATGCTTGATGAGGGTTCGGGGGTCAAGAGGCTTGGCTTCTGCTGTCCCAATCATGGCAATCATGTTGTTTTTAGAGCCCAGGTCAATCAGGTTTGGCACCTCCATGACTTCTTCAAAAAGACTCTGTAGAGCGGGTCCACTGAGAGCATCTTCTATGAATTCTGGTTCCTTCTGCTTTGGAGTTACTGTCTCGAATGTGGCCTCGGCGGCTAACCCGGACAGTCTGTTTCCTGTGAAGAGTGTCTCGAGTTGCTCTTTTATGTATGGGATTCCCTTGAATGTGTACTCATGCTGAACTGTGGTAGCAAGTGGTCCAGGTAGAGTTGTGATGTCGAGGAATGCTCCCCTTATTGGATTAGCCTTGAGTCCTCTGAAAGGCTTGAGGTCCCGCGCTAGCTTTTCCATCCTTTTTGTAGTCTCTGTGCTGACTTTCCCTGCTTCTTTCTCATCTTCATCAGTTCCACTGTCGGTCCCCTCAGTTCTGCTGTCGGTTCCGCTGTCGGTCCCATCAGTTCTGCTGTCGGTTCCGCTGCCGGTTCCCTCATTTCAGCTGTCAGTTCCCTCATCGGTCCCCTCAGTTCTGCTGTCGGTTCCCTCGTCGGTCCCCTCAGTTCTGCTGTCGATTCCCTTGGTGAAGTAATGAGCGAGGTTAATACTGTAAGGTTGGAGGTTGGGTGTGCCGTTGGAGGTTCCCCTTTTGCGGCCTGCTGCCTTGGTGCAGGCGAGCCTTTTGTTTTCCCTGATATCAAGTGGTGTTGGCACATAACCGAGCCCCTGGACTGTGGTGTGGTCCTTGAATTCGATTACTTGGTGTTGGCCTTGTAACCTTTTGTCGAGCCCCAGTCCTGGGATGAAGTTCATGAGTTTCATCATCTTCATGGCGGGAGGGATTTTGTCTTGAAATAGTGGAAGGTCCAAGTTGCATATTTGGATCTTGGAGGTCTCCAAAGTGAATCCAGTTAATGCCATGTCGTCATCATGCTTGATCTATAACACTGGAATGCCATTGGTTCTGGTCCCCTCGGTGGTGATGCTGTCGCCGTAGACTGTGGTTAGCTCGTTGCCTTGCATGAACTTGATACACTGGTGAAGGGTGGATGCCACACCATTTATTTGATGCAGCCAGGGTCACCCCAAGATGGCTGTGAAAGTGATAGGAATGTCCAACACTTGGAATTCGGTGGGGATCATCCGCTTGCCGAACCAGATATTTAGAGTAGCAACCCCGAGAACTGTACGGGAAGTGGAGTCATAGGCCTTGACAGTGTGGACTGAAGGCTTCAGATCTGTAGGCTTAATGTCAAGCAGGTCCATCATCTTGGCGGGCAAGACATTCATTCCGGAACCTCCGTCTACTAACACGCGGGGAAGGCGACGCTCGTCCAGCTGGACTGTGATGTAGAGAGGCTCATTGTGATCAGCCCCAAATTTTGGCAGGTCCAAATCTGTGAAGGTGATGATGTTGCCGTAGTGGATGTTGCCGATCATCTGAATTACTTCATTTGGGGTTGCGTCCACGGGGACCATGGTGCGGGCCAGACTTTCCTCTAGCTTGAGCTTGTGAGGATATGAGGATGTGAGTAGGGACCAAAGGGAAATGTTTGCCTGGGTCTGCTTGAGCTGAGTGAGGATCGGGTCCTCCTTCACAGAACTTGTGTCTTCGGGCGAGCCGGGTTGCGCTCCGGCTCCGTTGGCTTTTAGTGGCCTTAGGTGGTAATGCATAGATTTGACTCCGATCGGGTCGGGACGCTAACATCGGTTTGGTCCCTTACGAGCAGTCGCTCTGAGCTGAGCCATAGTCATAGGAGGATTCCTCGAAGCATAGGGCCATATGTCTTCTCTCAATTCGTTGACTGTGGATGCATTTTTGGGGGCTTCAGGAGCTTTCCGTTTTCTGTCCCAGGATACTGGCTTGGATGCCTCCGTGGGGAGGTAGTTTATGGATTACCGCAGCTGTTCGAACGTCAGTGCGCAACAGTGGTTGCCAGAACTGAACTGTGCGTTGCTGACCCTCCGGGGGAGGTTAGAGAGTTCTTGGTTCAAGTGAATAGTCTCCTTGATCTCTTCAAGGTATACCACACTTCTTTCCTTCTTGCTGAGCATGCTCAGGGCATTCTGGAGTTGGGTTTGGCAATATTCATGGTTTGTTAATTTTCCTCCACTCTTGGCCCAGATCAAATTTCTTACAGTGGATCCTACGTCGAGAGTTAGCGCCTGTGTTTCTTCCCATGTGAGAATAGCCAGTGCTTCCTTGAACTGTGTGCGACAGTCTAGATAAACTTCCATCGGGGAGAGCTTTCTCTTCTGCTTTATCTGAGTGGCAGGTATGTCAGAAGGTGAGTACACGGCTTCCCGAACATCTGCCCATGTAACTGGCTGCTGTCCCAGTTGATCGTTTCTGTAAATGAATGCCGCAGTCTGTGGAATCTCCCTAAGTAGTTGCTGGAGATGTATTTCCATCTTTCTTTTCTTTTTGAATAGACCTTCCTCCCTCAGTTGGCCTTTTAGTTTGAGAGCGGAAATGATCTATCCCCATCCTCCCAGGACCCTTGGGATTCCGATTTTGTTGACTTCATGTCCGGCTTGGAAGAGAACGGTTTCATCGTCTTCATCGTCGCTTTCATAGAGAACTTGCTTTTCTCGGGGAGATAAGCGCCGATACTCTTCATGCTGTGTCATTCCATCTCCTAGGTCGTCGGGACCGTTGACCGCCCTCCCTTGCCAGAGGGGGTTGGATGAGAAAAGACGGTAGTCCAGGAAGTTGCCGTGAGTAAAACCTTTGAGGTCGGTCTAGAGTGGCCTCTAGCTTTCTGTCTGAAGCTGCTTGTGACACTTTAAGGGCTTGGTCCCTGTGGGTCTTTTGAGCTTGGTTCTCGTCCTAGAGACGGTTCTCTTAAGCGGATAGTTCCATGAGGGCTTTCCTTGCGAGAGCTAAACAGTCTCTGTAGGTGCGCGCCGTCTGACTAATGTCTAGAACTGTGATCACATCCAAATCCCCGAATGGCGGAAACACTTGGATTATATTGATGAAGGAAGTCGGGCTGGGACATTCCATGCAGCCCTCCTTGATCTCGATTACCAAGAAGTTTGCCCATATCTGCTTGATTGAACCCACGGGGGTGTTGAATTCTGCGATGTTGATAGTCTCGTGATCTCGCTGGATCGCCAAGTCTATCAGAGCTAGCAGTTTGCTGGCGGGATGCCTGAATCTGTGGCCGTGACGACTGGGAGCAGGATCAAAATTGAGCATGTTGATGCTGAGGTGATCGTTCCTTTCTTCGAAAGCCGGATCTGTCATTTAGGGAAGACTCTTACAGATGTTTTCAGGGTGGCACTGGAAGCATTCCTGAGGTTGATCTGATTCGTGGCAGGGTGAGGAGCTTTGTCTCCTTTGCTGCTGCCCTTGGCCTTGGCGGCGCTTGTGGCTGTGAGTTTGACTGACGGCACAGGCCGGTTGCCACTGGGGCTGGTAGTCGGAAGTGATGATGAGCTCTTAGCTCGATTGGCTAGGGCCTCATTTACCATGAGCAGGCAGTCATCGAGGGTAACTTTGGCATTGCAGAATCAGATAATAAGGACCGTATCTTTGGTATCATCAGGATATCTGGAAAAGATGATGTTGACGAAGCCGTCTTCGGTTACTTGATCAGAGGGGTTCTTTGTCGTGTCAACTAGTTGTTTCCATTCGCCGGATAACCGCCCGTACGGGATGTTGAGCTTGACAATTTCCATGGTATTGGAGCCCTTGTCGTAGGTGACATCATCGGCACTGGTTCCATCCTTGAAGTTGAGCATATGTATGTAGGGATATTCTTGCGGATCTGCCGCATCCTCGACTCCGGAGAGTCCTGATTCGTTGTTGTCTAACGGCTCAACCCAGACATAAGGACGTCTCGCATCCTGCTGCAACGCTTGAGCTGCTAGAAAAACATCATGCCCTTCGCTTGAGAAGAGGGGCTCAGCGGAAAATTCCTCATGGAGGACATCCCGTACGATTGCCATACATTAATCACGAGTGTGACGATGCTTGTCGACCTTTATCACGAAGATCTCCTCGCCTGGCGGGGCCAGAGAGTAGGATTGAAGGATGCTGACAAATCTCCGATCGGAGACAGGGGGTTTACGTGCCCGCATCATTGCGATGCTCAGGGTTTCTTTCCAGTCTACTTCCAAGTTTCGTAAATGGCAGTTGAACTTGATGTATCTGACAGCTTCAGGGTCTGCCTGCTCGAGGACGTTGATATAGTTAGCATCTCAGGACTCTGAGGGATTTTGATGAGATTTGCCCTGATAGTCCCTTGGTCGACTTGAAGGAGGTAGCCCCGGTGCCTGGCTGCGGCCACGCTTGGCTGTTGTCTCGGCTTCGTTCCCTATGAGGAAACTGTCCCCTCTGATGACTTCAAGATCTCCTTACCGGTTGATGAACTTGACGCACTTATGGAGAGTGGAAGCTATAGCTTTCATGTGGTGTAACCAAGGGCATTCCAACAGAGCTGTGAATTCGGACGGAATTTCCATCACGTGGAATTTTGCTGGCACCACTTGGGTTTCAAACCAGAGCTCCAGAGTCACCGTCCCCAGGATGGAATGAGACGTGCTGTCGTAGGCCTTGATAGTCCGGGCAGATGGAATCATGTGGCCTTCGTCGATGCGTAAGGCTCACATCATGCTGAGAGGGAGGACGTTGACTGCTGAGTCGTTGTCTACCAATACTCCGAGGGGAGATATGGTGTTGAGCCGGAGAGTGATGTACAAAGCTTCATTGTGCCCTGAGGCATCTCTCGGCAGGTCTTCATCACAGAAGGTGAGCATACTGCCATACAGTCGGGAATCGTAGATCTGGTCTCTTTCCGGAGAAGGAGAGTCATCAAGCCATCCGTTTCCTGTCTTCCTCTTGCGAGGTAAAGCTTTTGGTGGTGCCTCGGGATTGTGTTGAGGCTGCTTGCGGCGATGGCCGCCCTTGGTTAGCACGTTGATTGAGTGTGAGTGCCAAGTTGAATTTGACTTTCCTTTGCCGGCCACTGCTCTGAAGTTGGGCCAATTGAACCTTGGCTGATCCCGCGGGGGGTTAGGCTTCTGACTGGCAGTGAGATTGTCAAGATTTGAGGTATTCCGGTGTCCTGAGGCCTGAACTCTGGTGTCAGCAGGATTTTTTGGCTTTCCCACCCCTGTCTGCTCTAAAGCTGCGTGGCCTGGAGGAAGGGAGGACTGGCTGGAGTAGAGTACGTAGTAATCGAACCTCCCGGATGGCTCTCCGAGTGTACCCACACTGGTGTCTCCAGCTTCATATCTTTCTCTCAGTTTCTGTTGAGAAGACTTCTTCTTCTGCTTTCTGGGAGGATTACCCCTGATCATGTCTTGGAACTCATACTCAAGGCATTCAAAGCAATCACAAACATCGTAACTGATGTGGACATTTGATGAGGACCTGGCTGGAAGAGGCGGAGGAACTGGCTCTGTGGCAATCTTCTTTGGCACCCATTCAATGGAGTTCACACTGTTGTTGTTTGGAAAAGGGTTTCCGACTGTATTAGGTCCACGGGGACGCTCCAACTTTCCTTCCTCTATCAAATTCTGAATTTCCTACTGTAACCCCATGCAGTTGTCGGTGGTATGGCCATGATACTGATGGAAGGCGAAGTACTTACTCTTGTCAGTATTGACTACGGAATTCTTGGGTTTGTAGTTTGCAACGGGTTTGAGGAGGCCTTCCTTGATCAACCTTTCCAGCATCTTACTCAGCGGCATGTCCAACTTGTTGAAGTGTACGGCAGGCTGCTTTTGAGTGGAGTTGTTGCTTTGCTGGACTGGGTTTTTGTTGCCCGACTGCTGTCCCTGATGGATGTAGTTGACAGACGTATCTTTCCCTTTGCTGGGGGCCGGTGCGAGATTGAATGCAACTGCTTATCGATATCTGTATGGCTGTGTAGTAGCCAATTTTTCCTTGAGATCATTCTCGAACTGTGAGCCGGCATTAACCATGGCTCGGAGATCTGGGAAGAAGTGATGGCTGATGAGAGTTTTGATGGACGGTCTTAAGCAGGACTTGAAGATCTGCATCTGTTCATCCTTGGAGAGTGGCTCCATTATCTCGAAGAGTTTCCAACTCCACCTCTTGTAGAATTCTTCGACGCTTTCATCTGCTTTCTGCTCGGTGGTGATTAAGTCCTCACGACTTGTTTCCCACTCTAAGTTGGATCTGTACTGCTCTAGGAAGATGTTACTGATCTGATCCCAGGTATGGCGGTCTGCAGGCTTGACCCTTAGGAACCATCGTAACGCTGAACTCTTGAGCGTATACTGGAAGTGATCGACCATTTGCTGGAGGGTTGCTCCTTTCGCTCTCATGCCGAGAACGTAGGTGTCAACATGCGTTTGAGGACATTCGGTTCCGTCGAATCGGTCCATCTCTGGCATTCTGAACTTGGCGGGGAGAGGCGTGACCATTCCTGTATCTGTGGGTCTGAGCGTTTCTTACTTTAAGCTGCTCATGCTGGCTTTTAGGTCTTTCATCTGTTCGACCATCCAGGCTAAGGTAGGGTCCAGTGGTGGACTTTGAGGCTCGGCGCTGGGTGATACCATGTGAGTGGTAGTGATTGGAGGTGGAAGGCTCGATATATGTAGATATATGGGGGCCTTTTCTGGACTGTATCGGGATTTGTCCCCGGTGTTTTGGGATTCGTGTATAGGCAATGGGATGAACCCAGGAGGGTATTGAAGGATATTGGCATCTGTTTGAGATGGTCCAGTGGTGCGCTAGTTGTACTTAGTGATGGGAGTAGTACCGGCTTGGCCGTATATGATAGGGTTGCCCTGAGAGGTGGCAACATGAAGCCTAGGTCGGCTGTTTCCTTGGTTCGAAGGCATCCCGTAAGTTGGCGGGGGAGGAACCTGGTTGAAGGTTTGGGGAACTGGTTTCAGGGAATCGTCGTCCTTGACTAGGACGAAAGTACCGTCTGACTGGGGGATAGCTGCTATACCTCGCTCATTCAGAAGCTGTACCACGAAATTCTGCTGATCTTCTTTCTGCCTCTTGTGAACCTCACAAGCCCGGATGGCTTCTTCCAATGTCATAGCTATTACCGGTGGCGGGGGTCCATCCCCGTCATGATTTCTCGGTGAGCTAGACATGTCGGATATTCTGGCTGAGGGAACTGAGAGAACCGAAAAATTGTCTGACGCTGCCGTAACTGTGACTCTGGCTAGGCACTGACCCGGAATCCTGAACCACTTTCTGCTCGCTGCAGGGAATAAAAGGCAGGGTTTAGGCTTCGAAAAAGGGTATTTTGCTCAGGGTTTCGGGCTTGTGCAATGTGCAGTTACTGATTAATGTTTACTCAAAACGCATTTTCTCAGAGTCCTAATCGGTTGGAAAAGATCATGTCTTCTTTTTTCGCAACTAACCTAAAGGCTCTAATCAGTGGATCTCGTCACTACCTTTATAAGCCCCTCGTTTCCATTTGTAGATCATATTCTCGGGACGGACAATCCCGAGCGAGGGTCCTATAAGGCAAGCGAGTTCCACCGACAAAGGAAAAAGTGAACTTAAGGCTAGTTGATCACGTAAACTTCCAACGTATGTGACACGCGGGCCACAGTCGAAGTCAACGTCCTTAAGTTAAGGCGGGGATCGTGCCAAAATTTCGGCATGACCTCTCCTGACTCGCTTGTACGAGGGGCCTTAGCTTTTGGCATTGGCCAAGTTGTGGCTGGCACGGTGAATACGGTGAGGGTTTGGTGACACGGTGTGACATTGAACATGCGGGTATATTTTTCGGTAGAGCTCCGCGTCAAAGTCTAGGCTGAAAAGCTCAAGACTTCGGGTCGGGAACGACCTTCGGTCTCAATCTTTCAAGCTTGACTCGTGACGGAACCCGGCGTAAAAAACATAAACTTGGGCTTTATGACACGTACTAAGCCAAAAAACAACCAGGGTCTTGGACGAAGTGTGACACAAAGAGTGCATGGCTTACACGGGCTAGGATGGGCTATTTGGGACGACCCCGTGCGCGCTCGAAAGGTGTCTGGTAGACCAATCGAGCTGCAACTGAACGGTCATCCCGGGTTACGGGTCGTAGTGTGCAGTGTACCGAGGCAGCAAGTGCATGTGAAGTGCGGTGTACTGAGGCAGCAAGTGCGAGTAGTGTGCGGTCACTAAAATTCCTTTTCTGAGTAAAACAGAAATTTTCAGAATGTGTCTTAAAGAATTTTATGCACAGTTCAAAATGTAGCATGAAAATCAAGTATGAACGGGAATGCACGAACATGTTATGATTTTGAAAGAGACGATAATGCAACACTTTTTGAAAAAACCATTCGAGGTTTAAAGTAACACACGCACACAAAACCGAGGAAGGGTAAATGAAAGTTTGACCCACTGAAGGCTTTTTGAAAACAACGGTAGTTTTGAAAAAGTATCCAACTCCTCAGCGGAGTCGCCAACTGAAATTACCCGGATTTAGCGAGGGCGAAAGGCGGTTGTCTTTCGCGGAGGGTTGGTGTTTGAGACCTCGCTTTTGGGAAGGAGAGGAGTCGCCACGCGGTTTTGTATTTTGAGCCCAAACATTGAAAAACGGCTTTAGTGAAAAATGGTGTCGTTTTTATTGTAGCAAAAACTTAGGAAAATGTTTTGGAAAGGGGTGTCATTTTTATTGGTAGCAAAAACGAGGAAAAGGATTTTTTGAGTACCAGAGATTGTTAGGTTCGGAGGTCACGTTACGTTTCGGGAAGAGTATTTTGAGATCACCCGAAACGCCTTGTATGACGAGTCTTTCTACCTTTCTCGAAAATGTGTGCGTGTGTGTGTTTGTGTGTTTGCATTTTGAAAATGCGGGCTTGAATGACAAGATTAATCTTGGTTTGAATGTCAAACGTTGATTTTTGTGATTCTGTTTGAAAAGGCGAGCGTTTGAATGACAAACGTCGATTTTGGAGTTTTTTTAGGAAAAGTGGCGCGAATGTTGATTTTGATCTTTTAAGTGTCAAATGTTGACTTTTAAGAAAAGAGCGTTTGAATGTCAAACGTCGGATTTTGAGTTTGAAGATGATCGTTTGGATGCCAAACGTCATTTCGCACGTTTTTGAAAGAGAGTCCGAATGTCGAACTTCGATTTTGAACCGGGCATTACATTGTTAGCGATTTTACGGGAAAAAAAGCATTAAATGAGTTTTGAATGTCAAATGTCGGCTTTTAAGTTTGAAGATGATCGTTTGGATGTCAAACGTCATTTCGCGCGTTTTTGAAAGAGAGTCTGAATGTCGAACTCCGATTTTGAACCGGGCATTACATTGTTAGCGATTTTACGGGAAAAAGGCATTAAATGATATGCGATCGACGAATCGTTTTGCGACTTGGACTTTGATAAGTAAATACTATCACGAGCCAAATGGCTCGGACTTGTAAATGACAGTATTTAAAGTGCGGTATCGACGGAATCAAACGACCCAGAATTGTAAAGTGCAATCAACGAACCAAACGGTTCGGAATAGTAAAGTTGTGTAAAAGTGACTGACGATCAACGGATCAAACGATCCGGAATTTGTAAATGACATGAAAGTAAATGATGTTCAACGGATCAAATGATCCGGAATTGTAAATGACAGAAAAGTAACGGAATGGGGCCGGAACGCCGTTTTAACCCGAGATTACTTCTCTTACGGGAAGAGAAGAGGATCAGGGACTGAAACATATCGGACCCCGTTAGACGGTGACGTCTACATTTCAACAACGTTTTTCCGAAATGGTTGTAGCGACTGGCACGTAAAACGAGATGAAACGAGAGTTTAGGGAGTGAGAGTGTTACCTATGGCTAGGGGTTGACTCTTTTGACTCGGGAGGCGTATACGGGATACGATTTAGTGTTTGGAATGGTGTTTCGAGGTGTTTTGGTTCGTGTTTGGTTGAAACGCAGAGTTTTCACGCAAATCAAGGCAAAACGAGGCTCGAGAGAGGGTTGAAATGGTTTGGGCCGTGGCTAAGAGAGAAAATGGTTATAGGTTTTCTTTTTCTTTTTGTGTTAACAGACCTTTGTATTTATAGGTGAAATTTGCAAAAGTGTCCGGACGGACTTAGGCTAAATTCCAGGGGTTTTTTTTGAAACTTTGGAAACTGGAGGGACTTGCTGGCAACTCTGGTTTGCCTGCAAAAGAGTCCGACCGAACATGGACTGCATACCAGGGGTATTTTGGTATTTTCACACTGAAATCTGATTGAGGTTGACAAGGGAGCTGTGGCATGCGTGCCACGTGTCCTGTGACTCACCAGGGCATGGAATATCGTGCCATTATTCCCGGCTTTGTCCGTTTTTTGAATAACTGGCCGAAAAATGTCCGAAACGCCCTCTAAAAGTGCCGGAAAGTGCGTTTTTCAAGAAAAGCTTGTACTTTTACGTGCGACGACGTGTGTTGAGTACGCTTCAACATTGGGATGCACGGGGCAGTCCCGGGACGTCTTGTTAGCTTGAGAACGGGGAGCTTAACGGGTTCCAATTAACCTGGAGCGGGCTAGTTAACGGATTCCGGTTAACTTCTAACGGATTTTGGCGATCCGGATTTGGGTACTTACAACTAGGGCTCCTCGGCCTGATAATGTTTCTGTGCCGAGGTGAACTATGTCAAGGATGATGGTTATCATGAGGTGAATTATTACGACGAGGTGGGGAGAAACATCTAGCCTGACTGTGCCTTGCTCGCAAGTCAGCCGAGTTAACATCCTGCTCCCTCGGTGGGTTCAAGTGGCTTCTCAGGTTTACCACATTATCATTTCCATGGTTATTTGGCAGAGGACGAGAAAGATCATCTTGGAGGTTTTGCTTAGGTACTACAACAAGTTCATGGTGAGGGGGATCTTTGCCACGAGGAGGGCTCCTCTGACTACCTTGCCTATCACCTGGAGTATCTCTTCCACGATAATTTTCTATCCTCGTAGGCCTAATGAACTCGACCATTGAATTTTTGGGATCCAATTGCAATAGTGTATTTTGAGTTTCATAGATACGTTGCAAAGTCTCCATTTGCCGATGTAAAAGCGTATGACGATCAATAGGCTAGGTGGAATTCTCAGCTCTCTTCCAGCTTCAGTGTTCCTCGTCATCTGTCTGCTCGTAGCTCGCTTTCCTCATGGACGACGATGAGGAGGGTTGGCCACAACCATCTCGGCAGCTGGCTGATTATGTGAACGAAGAGTCATGTCGAGGGGAGGTGGCCCGTTGGTAACACTTACGGTATTTCCATCTTCCATTGGAATTATGATGGTTCAAACAGAATTCTCAAGAAAACAGGATTTCAGGGCCCAAATTTCCAAACAGACGAATCTTCAGGCCAACGGAATTCCGGCAGAACAAGTAATTCCGGCCAAAAACAGAACATATTGCAAACGTGAAAACAAAATTTTTCCAGCAAACACGAAATTCTTTTGACCAAAGACAAAATTTTTCCGGTCTGATCAAACTTTCTCAATCAATGAATTTTTCCAGGCGAAACTGCAATTTCCGGCTAAACCACAATTTTCCGTCTGTAAACAGGTTCAGGCGAACGAATTTCTAGGCTATTCAATGGGTATTCAAATAGTTTCCCGGCAACAGAACCAAACTGATGCTGCCAAAAAGATCAAATCAGCCCAAATCCGGTGGTAGGTTGTACTCCAGAGATTGAATAACCTGAAATAGAAGGACAAACACGTAAACTAAGTCGGGGCTTCTCCGGCGAAGGCCCTCCGGCATGAGAGTAAGTATTTGCTTTGTGAGAGAGAGAAATCAATTTGACAGAGTTTAGATGTCACGACCCTAAGCCTAGGCACATTCTTGGTCACACGTGAAGCACGTGGGGTTGGGTATGCCTTGCATATCATCCTTGGTTTGTTGACATTTGATTGCTTACGTGTTCATTTTTGAGCCATTTTGTTGAACTGTGTGCTTGTAGATGTTATAACTTGATTTAAGCATATAATGTCTAAATAAAGAGAAGTTGTATAGTTCCTTGGTAACACTTGATTTTATGAATTGAAGGTGTTATAAATTACGAGAAGCTTGAGTGTAGTTTAAAAGCTTAAGGTAGTGTTTTGTTGGAATTCAATCCTTGAAGAGCTAGGGTAAAAATTTCTTTATATATATCCTCTCTTTAGCTTCTTCAAGAAGCTCATTACGTTCCTCAGTGTTCTAAAGGGTTCTACCAGCCAAGGAAGAGCCTAAAACCTAGCTTAACATCTTAAATTCCCAGCAAATCATATTGGTTGTTGTTGTTGATTCAAACTTGGAAATCTTGCAAAAGGAAGTTTGTTGAGCAAGAAGAGTTGATTTTCTTTCTCTTTCATTTAAATAACTTGGGTAGGTTGTTATGTATTCCTTCCTTAACTGTTCATACTTTGATTTATGAGGTTCTTATCTATGTTCTGAGCAAGTTTGGTAAGGGTGAAACATCAACTAAGGGTTAAAATGAAAAGGATATTGGTTTGGGTAGAACTTGGAAACTCCCATGCCATGGCTTGAGTAATTGGTGTGAATTTGTTATAATTATTGTTTAAAAATGTTGTTTACATGTTATTGGTGCTAGAGGGGGTATATCATGGTCCAAACTATGGGTTTAGAATGTTAAAAATGGCCTTGCAGTAAGCTGAAGTAAGTGCTGGAAAACTGCAGTTGTTGGTGTTGTTGTTCTTGCTGCTTGCTGCTGTAAAACCGTGGCTTCAGGTGAGGAGCATGACTCGTGCTCATTAGCACGAGTCGTGACCAAGCTGAGGGAGTCGTGGTCACTGGTTGTGAGCCATAGATCAGTCGTGCAGGGGAGATTCACGACTCATGCATGCTTGCACGACTTGTGACCAGAACAAGGGTCTGGGGTCAACTTTGAGGCCTTGTAGACCTAGGTAAATGGGTAGGGCTTGAACCACTCTTTAACTATACTTGTAGTACAACTTTAGTAAAACAATGTAGAACTTGGAATGGGCCAAAAAGGTATTGGCAAAAGCTTTAAATATTGATCTAATGTTGCTTGCAAGGCAGTTTTGTCATTGAACTGTTCTCATTTGCAGTTTTGATCCATTTTCTAGGCTTTGCAAACCTAGGCTAAACAACTCGGATTGGAACACTTTTTAATCCTATATCTAGTACAACTATAGTACTACATTAGGGAACTTTAAATGGGCCAATTGGATAATGGGAAGCACTTGAAAAATGGTCGTGAACTTGCTTGGAAGGCAATTTTTGAGACTTGCATTCCAAGATTATAGACAAGGTTTTTGAACTTGAACCCTAAATGGAAGTTGTTCAATTTTGTATTGTGATGGAGTAGGGATACTTATATGTTTTTGTACCCGTACGTGATGACCTATGTAGGGTTATTTGCTCTATAGTGCCTAAAAATGAGTAGGGCATTTTTCCTTGGTTTGAACAAGAGGGATAACACCCTATTTCTGAGTTCCATGGTATGAAACGATTATGTAAGACTTATGTGATATACTTGGTGAATAAGTGCTTACTTGTTCAAAGTTGATGGTGTAAAAAGTGTTCAAATACTTGTTGCACAGTTTCTTTGGTTGAGCATGAGTAATTTACACCATGTCATTGCATTGTTGTTATTCAATAGTGTTGAAATACATGTGCACTATTGTGATTTATTTAACATGAGTTATAGTTCCATGTTATGTGTATTGAGGTCCCACAGGGTGGACTTATGTTTAAGTATCTGTTATGTGCTTGACTATGATAGTATCAGCTGATCATTGTGGGGGTATATGGGATCTTAACACTTATGAGATGATATTTCATAAGTTGTTTAGATTTCCTTATACCTGTGACCTCTCCCCCGTCTGTGGCCACGGTCTGGGGGTGCGTAGCTTCTGTGTATATGTGCAGTCAGGGACATATAGCTGATAACTTATATGGATCTCTGTTTGGGGTCATATAAGACGTGAATAAGCACTAGCATTTCACGAGAGCGGAGTATCCCTCCAACCATTGTACTACATATGATTCAGATAAAAAGGTAGGGGAAAGGTAACGGAATGTGTTTACTGTTTCCCAATGTGTTATTGGCAACCTGATTGTGTGTTGCATTGTATATGACTTACTGGTTAGAAGGAAAAGGTAACGTAATGTGTTTACTGTTTTCTAATGTGAGCAACCTGTTTATGTGTTGCATATTGTATCGCATATTGTTGCATGCATAATAACTTGCTGAGATTTTATCTCACCCCTTCTCCCTTTATTGTTTTAGATCCCGCTGAGACAGGTGGACCGGACCAGTGAGGCCGGGGGAAAAGTTTGGACTCCTTTTGGGTTGTCAGGGTATGAGTTATTTTGAGAGTTGGGGTTGGACTTTGGTTGTTATTCTTTTGGGAAATGTATTGTATATAAAGTTTTACAACATGTTTCAGTTGTGTCGTGTTGCAAGTAACTTAAACTTGGTTTGTTTTTGGTTGGCTTGTGTATAGCCTTTCCCGTTGTATAGTTTGTTAAAACAGGTTGAGTTTGGTTTGAAACAGGTATATATGTCACCTCTGTGTAAAGAGGTTATTTTGAAATGGTCTTAAAAATGTGTTGTATACTTTTCAATTTAAAGTAAAGAAAAGTTTTTTTGAAATGGTATATTTTAGGACCCTCCATCCTGGGACACGATTTATAGGTCTGAGAGTTGGGAGGCGCCCACAGTTGGTATCCGAGCTTTGGCTAGAGTCAAGGGTAGATGTCTAGTCTAAGGGGGAGTATGTGATATCTGATGCCGAGTGTTTCCTGCAGGGATCAGTGTAATGGCTGGGATTGGTGGTGACCAGCAGCGAAATATTGGTGATCAGGGGGCTGGGGGAGGTCCTAACGCTGAGATGATGGCAATGTTTCAGACTTTCCTCCAAACTATGGCAGCTCAGGGTAGAGCACAGCAGCAACCTGAGGTAAGGCCAACTCAGGGCCTAGAAAAGTTTATTAAATTGTCTCCACCAAGCTTCAACGGAGATCCAGATCCGCAGATAGCTGAGAGATGGTTGGAGGCTATGTCCAAAATCTTTATTGCAATGGAGAGCACAAATGAAGAAAAGGTCAGATGTGCAGTGTTTAAGCTAGAGGGTCCAGCTGAACATTGGTGGCAGATCCTGAAAGAAAGCTGGGAGCGGGATCATACGCCTCAGACTTGGGACAACTTTGTGGGAAAATTCAAGGAACACTTCATTCCTGTGATTACTAAAGACAAGAAAGAGGTTGAGTTCTTGAAACTTGAGCAGGGGGCATTGACAGTAGCCCAGTACTCAGCTAAATTTACAGAATTGGCAAGGTATTGTTCCCACCTGGTACCAGATGAAAGCAGGAGGGTTTACAGGTTTGTTAAAGGGTTGAGGTTGGAATTCAGGAAGCAACTATTGACTCATGATTTTCCTACTTACTAGGCGGCAGTTAATATGGCCTACAGAATTGAGAACGACATTGATGAACATAGGGGTAAATTCGAGGCAAGTGGAAGCAAGGGTAAGTCTCAAGGCCAGAGTTCAGGGCAAGGCAAGAGTCAGACTAAAGCTTCAGTTGCTGGAGTAGCTAAGGGAGGTACAGTTATAGTTTCAACAAGGCCTGTATCCCATCAATTTGGAACTTTTTGCAATTTCTGTAAGAGGATTGTCCTAAATTCAAGAAGGACTGTCCTAAATTCAAAAAGGGTTAAGCTCCGGGTGGTAAACAACAAGGTAATCAGCCTAGAGGTGGTGTAAAAAGAGATGTAGAGGGAAAACCTAAAGAGAAAGTGCAAGGCAGAGTGTTTGCCTTAGGCCGAGGTGAGGTAGATCCTACGGCAGTGATTAGAGGTATTGTCCCTGTCTCAGGGGTCAGGGCTCGTGTTCTTATCGACCCTGGATCGTCTCATTCATATGTGGCATCTCATTTTGCATTTACATTGCATAAGTTGCCTATGTTATTACCTTATGTGTTAGAGGTTTCTATTCCTGTAGGAGAGCACCTCGAATCCTCTCTGATCTATCATGGCTGTGAGGTCATTATTTGTGGGCATGTATTGCTAGTGGATTTGGTCGAGTTACCAATCCGAGACTTTGATGTTATTTTAGGCATGGACTGGTTGAGTTCTTGTCTTGCCTTGGTGGACTGTCGCAGAAAGCGAGTCACCTTTTCTATGCCTGATGTGCCTGTATTTGGTTTTGATGCTGATAAATCTTTATTTGGCATTCATGTTATTTCTGAACTAAAGGCTAGAAAGTTGTTATCTAAGGGGTGTGAAGGTTACTTGGCATATGTGTTAGACTCTAATAGGAAATCTCCTGAGTTATCTTCTGTGCCAGTTGTGAATGAGTTCAGTGACATATTCTCAACTGAGTATAGTATGCCTCCAGATAGAGAAGTGGAGTTTTGTATTGATTTATTGCCAGGTACTTCACCAATTTCTAAGGTGAATGAACGCTCGCCCGAAAAGAAAAACTTTTAGAAGTTTTGGAAAAAAGGAGTCGCCACGCCATGCTTAGAGGTGCACTTTGAAAAACCTTTTGAAAGAGAGTGGGTTCGGGGGTCAGGTTACGTGTTGGGAAGAACTGAGAGTTCACCCAACACGCCTCGTCCGTAGACGAGTCTTTCTAATTTAGACATCCAAATAATTCAAAAAGACGTGCAAACAATGATAATAGACAAGTGCGATTAAACATGAATTTTATTGAATGAAAGAGATCATTACAACTTGTAAACCAATTGTCCGGGAGGCCACATCCCTTTACAGCAAACAGGAATAGATTACAGGAGAAAACAAGTCCTCTGAAAAGGATCACATCTGTCGTGTGACATAAGACTCCTTTGTCCTGATATGTCGCGTGACATCAATGGTCACCTTACAGAGGCTCACAACCAAACAGATCACCAAATCTCCAGATGAAATAAATAAACCAGATCTAGGAACTGAACAACATGAACATAAAACTAAATGCTAAAACAACTAAACAACAAACTACAATTGAAATACGGTCCCTGCAGATGGTCATGACATGTCGCGTGACACAGGACTCCTCATGTCCAAATCTGCAGGTACCTCACAAAATGAGATGCAGATCTAACAAACACACAACAATTATATCAGAAACAGTAAGAACAATACGAATTAGACACGAATCAGTGTGGATATGGAAGATCCACACTCCCTTGATGTCCAAATTGCAAATCCAAATAGATCACATCATAATCAAGCAATTGGACTCAAGTAGAAGCTATTTAAATAGAGAGATTGCAGTTGCCACTTGATAATCTGAGGCAGATGGAGCCTGATTATCAAGTGGAGGATGAGAGAGAGTAATTAAAACAATGAATGAGAGAGAGAGAAGAGGAGAGAGAGTTACCCTTGTAGTCCTCAACTTTTACACCAAGTTAGGTGCAGGAGCCTTCAATTCAACTTCGAGATGGAGATCTGAGCACGAACTGAGAGCTGAATTCAGAGGTTTCAAGTGTATAGGGAAGTAGAGAGGGAATTGGGTTGAAGAGAGGTGAGAAGTGGTGAATTGGAAGGGAATTGGGTGGTTGTTTGTGAAGAAGGAGGAGAGAGGGAGTTTCTGGCGTAATTTGGGCAGAGTAGCTTTAGGGAGGTGAAATTCAGATCTAAAACTGAGAGGGGTAGGGTCTTATTTATAGCTGCAATCTATGGTCACTTTGTGTCGCACGACGTAACGTAACCACTTTCCATGCTTCGACTTGTCGCGTGACACAAGGTGACCATAACCGCTTTTGGCGCCAAAACTGATTCTGGAACCTTCCTAGGTAATACCCAAAAAGTCCAAAACAGTTTTATTCTCTCTAGGTCCATTAACTCGAGCAAAGTACAAAAAAGTACTTCCTTCGCGTGAAACTCATGAAATGTTTCCGAAAGTCTCGGAATGGACCGAGAATTTACCAAAACGCCCCTTAGTGCAATTTTATCATTTAAAATGCACCTAAAAAGGGATCGCGAATTGGATTGGCGTACTTACAGAGCCCCTCGGCAACGTCACTTATGGAAGAAGTGACGTTGTCGATAAAATAAGACCCAATCCCAATGAGCGGCTAGGGAAATGAAGCGGAGGGCTAGACGGTGAGCTGGGGAAAAGGATGGCTGGACCTTTTTGGAAAAGGATTCCTACGTATCCCAAGAGGGAATCAAGCCAAATCGTAGTTCAGACTATTTGGGGGGTGTCTGATCCAAAGAGACTATTATGAGGCGTCTGAACCTAGTGGAAGACTATTTTGAGGCGTCTGAACCTGGTGGGGAGACTGTTTTGAGGTGTATGAACCTGGTGGGAGACTGTTTTGAGGCGTCTGAACCTGGTGGGAGACTGTTTTGAGGCATCTGAACCTGGTGGGGAGACTGTTTTAAGGCATCTGAACCTGGTGGGAGACTATTTTGAGGCGTCTGAACCTGGTGGGAAACTGTTTTGAGGCGTCTGAACCTGGTGGGAGACTGTTTTGAGGCGTCTGAACCTGGTGGGAGACTGTTTTGAGGCATCTGAACCTGGTGGGGAGACTATTTTGAGGCGTCTGAACCTGGTGGAAGACTGTTTTGAGGCATCTGAACCTGGTGGGAGTCTGTTTTGAGGCGTCTGAACCTGGTGGAAGACTGTTTTAAGGCGTCTGAACCTGGTGGGAGACTGTTTTGAGGCATCTGAACCTGGTGGGAGACTATTTTGAGGCGTCTGAACCTAGTGGGAGACTGTTTTGAGGCCTCTGAACCTGGTGGGAGACTGTTTTGAGGCATCTGAACCTGGTGGGAGACTGTTTTGAGTCATCTGAACCTGGTGGGACACTGTTTTGAGGCGTCTGAACCTAGTGGAATCTGTAGCTGCCGGAGGGGTTGATGCTGTTGTTTGTGCTGCTGGGGATAGGTGTAGCTGCCGGAGGGTCTTATGCTACTACTGCTGCTGACAGGGACTCTTGCTTGCTGGGCAGCAAATTCTTGCTTTGTTGGTGGGGCTCTCTGTGTTTGACTGCTGGCTCTGATCTGGGACCATGATCACTGTGACGGGGTTTGCTTGCTGGGCAGCGGTACTTTGTCAGCACTTCGGTGACGGGACTCTGGCTTGCTGGGCAGCGGAAATTATCGACGGTTCGGCTCTTGTGTCCCTAGCTTTGCTTGGTAAGCTGGGAACTTCGCTTGCTGGGCAGCGACTCTTATTGACGGCTGACGGTGGGGCTTATGGCTTTTGACGTGCCCTGGGGAGATTCAGATAGGCGTGGACTTTTCCCGTCTCGGTTCTGTTTTGAGGGGAAATCTTTTAGATTTGCTCAGTTAACTGTTGTACCTGCAGGGGAAAAGCGACACTCGAAACACTACAGGATTAGCGGATTAATTACCAAAACCCAAGGCCTTTTTTGGAAAAAAATTGTTTAGGGGTACTTCTTTGTCGCACGACTTCATAAAGCAAAGGGCCATCCTTGAGAGAGAAGATTATCCATTCACACAAATTCGAGTGAAATCAAGAGGGATTAGGGTATTGGCTGGCTTTAGATTTCGCAACAATGCCTCCCAAACCTCGACCTACGAAAAAAGGTCCGACCCATGCTCAGTTGGCCGCTCGGAGGAAAAATGCTTTACGGAATCAGAGGCCTTTCGTTCCTCAAGCAGCGCGAGGAGATTTTTGTCCTCAACTCAGGGAACATACTTCCACTCCGGGGATGAAGAACACGGTATTTTCAAAAACCCTTACATTTCGCCTTTTGAAAGGTTGATTTTTTTTTTTGATTTGAAATTTTGGGCTTGCTATGGTTACGGGTTTTTGACTGCTTATTTAATTGCCTTAGCCCTAATAAAAAATGCAATTAGGGACAAACTATTGACAAGCTTCTGCTTTTTATTTTAAATAGATTGGGATATTCATACCTGTGCTGTGTTTACCTGCAGGAGTTGCGCACTACAGGATCTTCGGAGGTTGTAGGCCAGCTATGGGATCTGTTGCCGGGTAGTCAGGAGTTGGGGCACTCGCCCAAGGGTCTGGTGTATACTGCCATGTTTGGTCAATTCTTTGAGATGGCTAAGGGTATAGGGGGAACCCAGAGGAGTGCAGGCTTTGTGAGAGCATTCCGAGAGTTTTGGTGGGAGACTACCCACTCCTTCCACTTTTCTTGGGGAGAGGCGACTGTTACCCCTTATGACTTTACCGCCATCACAGGACTTCCTTTTACTAATGAGCCTTTATATCCGGAGGATCCCGTTCTCGAGGATGATCCCCAGCCTCCCACTGGGGCTTATTTCATGGATTTGATTGGTTTCCTTCCCCGGGGCAAGAAAGGGAATGGATATGAGCTGGGGGAGCTTCACGGTACGTTGGTGGAGCAGAGTCAGGACTATCCAGCTGAGGCGGAGGATACGGAGGAGGGTAGGTTGAGGGCTTTGAGGTTGGCCAGGGCTTTTGCTTGGGTTGGCTTATCTGAAATGATGTTTATTAATGCCACATCCACTGCTTTGATATCTTTACTGGAGTTGCTGCGGGACTGGGATGTTGTTGGGACTTTATCTTGGGGGGAAGCGGGGCTTGCAGAGATGTATCTAGCTTTGGATGATGCTAGCATGGGGAGGGCCAAGTCCTTCAACTGTTGTCATTTTGCATTTGAGGTACTTCCTGCTCTGATTCTATCCTTTGCATAATTTTCTTTCTGACCTTCTTTTATCCACCTGATTTGCTCTGATCCCTCCTTTCCAAGTTTGGGCGTATGAGGTGATTGGCTGCTATGCTTGGAGAGTAGGGGATGCATATCCGGCCACCATGTTTCCCGCTATGCGACGCTGGGTGAAAGAAGCTCGGGTGAAGGTCCGGACTGCGGACACCAGGGGGCGTGAGACAGCTTCTTACCGTGATACCTTGGTTTGTTTGCGGGGGATTCCCGGGAGTTTGAGGTTGTTTCCTTGGGGGACCCGGTATGCTGATGTTGATCTTAGACATGCCTTGCATCTGACGGAGTGCCGCAAGTTGTTGGTGGGTTTATCTGGGGATGCACTGTATCTGGGAGAGCAATTTTGTAGACAGCACAGCCCTGACAGCGCTGCTAGAGTCCCAGTTGACCCTCCGACAGACATTTGATTTCCTCGAAAATTGGAGGATGTGGCTTCTTTGATCCAGGGTGAGGCTGCTTTTAATTATACGGAGGATGGTGATTATGGGGTCTATGTGGCGACGAGGTTGAGATCTCCACAGGTGGCTTCGAGACAGGATGCTCAGGGTGCAGGTTTTCCTACTGGGCATGTGGTGGATGTTCCTCTACCTCCTTCATTCGTTGATTTTCAGGATGGAGACCATTTGAGACAAGCCCCCCTTGACATTAGCAGGATTTATCCATATTTTCAACTTCCTGAGGGCACCCGATCTGTAAGTAACTGTCCTCTCTTTCTTTATTGCTTTGGCCTGTTTACAACTCTTGTCTTTCACGATGACTGATTTCTGATTCTTTTCTTCATGACTGTACCAGGTTTCTGCTGATATTTACTGGAGCTTTGCTCGCCATTACACTGGGGCTATGGACATGATTGATCAGTTGATGAGGAGCAATCGTCATTTGCGGGAGAGACGTCGGGCTCGGGACTCTGATGATAGTGATTCCACGATTAGCTTGCCTGGCAGGAAAAGGGCTCGCACTGATATTTCTGCTAAGGACACCCACAGGCCTAGGACCAAGACTGCTCGTCGTCGTCCGCCTAGTCCCGAGTATGAGAGTGACGCTTCCATAGATCCTCACGAGCTTGAGACCGTAGCCATCCCCACTGCTCATGAGCTTTTTCGAGATGATCCCATTATTTTCCATGATCCTGTTGCTGATTCGGATTTCAAGGAGGGAGATACTGATGGAGAGGGTAGTGATGAAGCTACTGATGATGATGATAGTTCCAGTGCTGATGGTAGCTATGAATCAGAGGATGATGGCTCGGGGTAGCCATTTATATCAAGACATTTGCTCTTCTGACTGTTGCATCTTTTCTTTTGCGATGAAAATGAACAAACACTCTCTTTTCTCCTTTTTTTTATATTTGCTAAGAACTTACTTGCTTTTCCTAGACTCGATATATTGTTGCTAGTCTTTTACGTTGTTTTTATTGTTTGCACGAGTCCATTTTTGGGGTGATGACAATGGATGACTCTTTTGTTTTGAATGGTTATGGAGTAAGTATAAATGGCTTGTATGGCTTGTGTTTTGAATGACTTGGTAGGGGTATGAGGCTTTGCATGCTTTTGAACTGAATGAACCTCTCCCAGGTTTATTTGCAGGGTAACTTTGCTGTTGGAGACAGGTCGGGGCGTGCCCTGGTATTGATCAGATTGCAGATCACTGATGTCTGGTATTGATCACAAGATGTCGCACGACTCAGTATAGCTGGGACACTTTATGTCGCGTGACACAACAAGCCATGCAGACAGAGCTTCAAAAACAGACTTTCCCAGTATTTCAAAACTTTTCCAAGGGTTTAAGGCATGAGACTCAGTAGCCCCAACATGGAATAACTTCTTCAAATAACCAATCTGTTCCCGGGGGTTGAGATCAAAAGTTGGCCCTGGTGTCCACATGCAAATGAACCTCTCAATCTTCTTCTTTAACCAAGCCCCAGTTTGACATTCCGTTACCTTGCCTTCAAAATATCAAGCAATCTAAGAGGAGATTGTTCCTTGAACTTCAGTCAATCAGTCAGCGGACAAGATTTAGAGGTGCTTACGTGCAGGGGCGTATTTTCTGGAAGGTGGGAGCGATTCCCGAACTTCTGTATGACACTCTCGCTTTGGGCTTTAACTCTTTTGGGAGAGTATAAGCGTTATAAGGTGTGGAAAGTGTATGGAAGCCCCTGCTGACAGAAGTACAGTGTTTAGCCCTATCTTCCTATGATGTAGAAATAGAAGACTTGTCGAGACACTTGAAAACTTGTCTTATTCGTGATGATCACAAAGCTGCTTAAAACCCTTTATTGATGTTCGGGTTAGTCAACCGCCAAAACCGACATGAACAAATATTCCAATTAATCACGAGGAGAAAGCCAACTGATATCGAGAATCAAATTTCGAAAGATGAACAGTGTATGGGCATGGTCCTTGAGGAGACCGGATTTTCTGAGACTTATTCGTGCTTTCGACCGAACCAGATATGGTTGCCTACGTTCCCCTCCTTGGGAGGAGCTCAGGTCGCCGTAGTTCGGCTTATCCCGAATGAAAAGAGTGAACGGTGAAATTCGGGGATCTGAGGACCTTCGAGATTTTTTTTTGAGAGTCGAAAGAACGTGCCCTCTTAGAATGTCGATGGGAGACACAGATGCGAAGCCCCAGTGGGACGTTCACGGCAGGTGTTTGCGGAGGAGAAATGAAATATGCTCACATAAAACATCGAATGGACGAATGAAATTTGCACAATCTTCGCTTGACAGTCCTTTGAGCCGGGATGGACTTGGCTCCGCTTTAAGCAATAATCTGTTTTAGACCTCGACGATATCGGACTGAAACTGCTATCCGGTAGGAACTGCGACTAGGTCTCGGGATTTCGATCGGTCTTCGGGTGATTTAGGATATCATGACCTCTTAAAATGAGAGGTTGGCTAGGTTTTTTTTACTGGCTGATCCGATAAGGGGAGCGTTCCTCGACATCACAGCTCTACCTGGACCAATTGCCACCACAGTTCAGCATGAGTACACGTTCAAAGGAATCCCAGACATAGAAGAGCAGCTCGAGACACTCTTCATGGGAAACAAACTGTTCGGGTCAGCCGCCGAGGCCACATTCGAGACAGTAACTCCAAAGCAAAAGGAACCAGAATTCATAGAAGACGCTCTCAATGGACCCGCTCTACAGAGTCTTTTTGAAGAAGTCATGGAGGTGCCAAACCTGATTGACCTGGGCTCCAAAAACAACATGATCGCCATGATCGGGACAGCAGAAGCCAAGCCTCTCGACCCCCGAACCCTCACCAAGCATCCAGCAATGCCACTGAAAAACAAGGTAACTTTCACCGGACCAAGGGCAAGCCAGACAAAAATGGAAGACAAGATGGGCCTGCACCCACATCTCCCTAAACCCGGTCTCAAACCCACTGAGTCAGTCATTGTCAAAGTCCAGTCCTCTGAGTCATCCAACGACCTCACGCCGGAAGACTATGATAAAGAAGCAGACACACTAAATGAACAATACATTAAAGAAGTTCTCAAGCGTGTAGTAGACCAAGGACAATCGGGCCCAAGCTGTTGAAGAGGTTATGACTAAAGTGAACCTAGGGTTAGTGCAAGAGCCTAAAAAGACACAAGTGGGCAGTTTCTTCGCCGGTGCAAAAAATGAAGCCCTGATAAATCTCCTCAAGGAGTATGTTGACGTGTTCGCCTGGTCATATCAGGACATGCCAGGACTCGATCACTCAATCGTGGAGCACATAATTCCCCTGGATCCAAAATCCAAGCCTATCAAGCAGAAATTGTGCAAGATTAAGCCAGAATGGTCCTTGCAAGTGAAAGAGGAAATTGAGAAGATGCTCCACGTCGGCTTCATCAGAGTAATTGAGTACCCGACTTGGCTCTCCAACATTGTGATGGTCACCAAGGCTAATGGAAAGGTCAGATGCTGTGTGGATTTCCGAGATCTTAACAAGGCCAGCCCTAAAGATGATTTCCAACTGCCCAACATCGACATGCTGGTCGACACCACGGCAAATTTCGAGTTAAAGTCTTTCGTGGATGGGTTTGCCGAATACAATCAGATCAAGATGTCCGAGGAAGATCAAGCCAAGACTGCATTCACCACTCAGTGGGGGACATACTGCTACACGGTCATGCCGTTTGGTTTGAAGAACGCTGGGGCTACTTACCAGCGGGCTGCAACAGCCCTCTTCATCCACAAAGAAATTGAAGTGTATGTCGACGACATGATCAGACATGCAACACACGATAGATTTGAGAAAGTTCTTCAACAGACTCAAAAAGCACTCCATGAGATTGAACCCTGCAAAGTGAACCTTCGGCGTCAAGCGAGGCAAAGTACTGGGGTACATGGTTACAGAAAGAGGTATCGAAGTCGATCCCAAGAAAATCAAGGCCGTCATCGACATGAAGCCGCTTCATCAACCAATTGACATCTCTCTGCGAGCCAATGTTCAAACTAATGAAGAAGAATGCTGACATCAAATGGGACTCCGAGTGCCAGACAGCTTTCGAGAAAATAAAGACATACTTGGTGAATCCCCCGATCATGTGCCCGCCACATGAAGATAAGCCACTCCTCCTGTACCTGACAGTGACAGACACGTCAATTGGGGCAATGTTGGCGCAAGAGGAAAAAGATTCCAAAATTGAGCAGGCAATCTACTTCGTAAGCCGAAAGCTTTAGGGAAGTGAACTCAGCTACTCAGCATTAGACAAAACTTGTACCGCCTTGGTATGAGTAGTCGGGAAACTGAAACACTACATGCAGTCACATTCAGTGCTCCTGATCTCCAAGATGGACCCCGTCGGATATCTCTTTGACAAGCCATCTATGTCAATGAGACTAGCCAAGTGGTCATTCTTCCTGGCTGAATTCGACATCAAGTACATGGTCAGAAAATCAACAAAGGGCAGAGTAATGGCAGATCAGCTGGCAGAATTCCCAAGCAGTGAACTCAAGGGTCCTGATCTGCAGTTTTCGGATGACGGGATCTTCTCACTCGACAGCGCAAATCACTGGCAACTCTTCTTCGATGGGGCAGCCAACAAGAAGGGGAATGTTATTGGAATGCTTTTGGTCGATCCTAAAGATGAGCACACTCCCATAGCCATCAAACTGTATTTTGAAGCAACCAACAATGTAGTAGAGTATGTAGCTTGTGCATCCGGCCTAAAAGCCGCTCTTGAGCGCAATATCTCAGAACTGGAAGTATACGGAGACTGAGCATTGATCATCAATCAAGTGTCCAACAAATGGAAGACAATAGAATTTGGCCTCCAGAAGTACCACACGTACATGGAGGAGCTCATTGCTCAGTTCAAGGACATCTCTTTCCATTATTTGCCAAGAGACAGAAAACGCTTCGCAGATGCTCTGGCTACCCTAGCATCTCTTGTCGAAATTCCCGAAGGGAAATCAGTAAAACCCCTCAGAATAGGCAGACGGGAAACACCCGCCTATTGCTGTGAGATCGAAGTTGAACATGAATCGATCGACGAACCCTGGTACAATCAAATCTACCAGTACCTCCAAAACGGAGAAGCTTCCTTCATAAATGAAGATGGAAAATACAAAGAAGAGATCAAAGCCAAAAACATGATGGCACTAAAATGCCTAGCATCCCATTTTGTCATTCTGGGGGGTATGTTGTACAAGAAGCGCCACCAAGGACCACTCCTCTGGTGTGTAAATAAAGAAAAAGTCAGCGAGCTGATGAACGAAGTTCACAACGGAACCTGCGGTCCGCACATGAATGTCAGAGCATTGACACAGATCATCCTCCGTATGGGTTACTATTGGGTATCAATGGAAACAGACTGCATCCAGTTCGTCAGAAGCTACGACAAATGTCAACGGTTCTTCAACCTCAATCACATTCCTCCTCACGAGCTCTATTGCATGACTACACCATGGCCTTTCGCCAAATGGGGAATTGACATCATCGGCAAAATCACTCCGCCAGGGAGCAATAGTCACGAGTTCATACTAGTCACAGTCGACTACTTCACCAAATGGGTAGAAGCCAGATCATACAAGGTACTGAATTCTAAGAAGGTGGTCGAGTTCATCAAAGAGAACATCATGTGCAGATACAGGGTGCCCAACGAGATCATATCCGACAATGGGACCCATTTTAAAGGAAATTGTGACCAAATATTGACCGAGTTCAGAGTTACATGCCACAAGTCTTCTCCCTACAGACCACAGACTAATGGTGTAGTAGAGGCAGCAAATAAGACTCTTGCAATGATAATCAGAAAAATGGCCGTCAGAGGTCGGGATTGGCCCGAAAAGCTACATCTAGCGCTCTGGGGATACAGAACATCAGTCAGAACCACCACAAGGGAGACTCCTTTCGCACTTACATACGGAATGGAAGCAATGTTACTAGTAGAATTGGAAATTCCATCCCTTCGAGTCCTCTTGGAAAACGGAATCAATGAAGTCGAATAGCTCCAGAGCCGTCACGACGAACTAGCTCTACTCGACGAGCGCAGATTGAAAGCCATGGAGCATACTCATGCCTACCAAAGCAGAATGGCCCGAGCATTTGATAAGAAAGTCAAGATCCGAGACATCAGAGAAGGTGACTTGGTGCTCAAGGAAAAGCCTCCTACGCAGACCAATCCCCTCGGAAAGTGGGAGCCTACCTGGATTGGCCCGTTTGTGGTACAAAGAATCTTCTCCGGAGGAGCCATGAAGTTAGCAGATTTGGACGGGAACCCTTTCATTAACCCCGTGAACGGAAGCAAGCTCCGCAGATACTTCGTTTGAGGAAGAACACGAGTCAACTCTCCTTCCCCATACACCACCCCTCCGTAAAATTAAAGTGCTAAAAGAGTAATACCTGTTGTGGCCAGATTTTCCACATGTTTACATCCTCAGTTGTTCCTGCATGTCAAGATGATTCCCTGTAAGTTATGCATAATTTATTTTTATGTTTAACTAACCACTCTTTATTTACAGCTATTATAGAGATATTTTCGGGATCACTATTATCAGCACGTGAACCTCTTCCATCCACGCCAAGGAGACCAAGTCAAAGGACGTTTGAGAGGATAAGAAGATGTGTCGAGATTATAGGGATTTTTGTTATTTTCTTGTTAGTCTTTACTATTAATAGGGAATATGGAGAATCATAAACACACACTCACACACTCAGATACACATTCTCACACGTACACTGAACACACTCTCGTTGTAATCTCTATAGCTCTCCATCATCTTGTAACCGAGTAATACTTAGTGAATTTTTTGGTAAGGAAGGTGACCTAACCTCCCGAGGTTTTATGCCGGCGAGATCATTTGACTCAAGGGCTTTCCTCGTTATATTGTTGTGTCCTTGATTGTGTTTCTTCATTTTAGCATCCGTTTGTTCCATTTAATCAAATTCCAAAGTCCCCTCCTTATTATTAAATCCATACACTTTCATAAGTCAAGATTCGACATTATTGTTTTTTCTACCAAAACAATTTGGCGCCCACCGAGGGGCCACTTGGTCTATTGATTATTTGGATCATTTCCGGAAAAGTCCATCATGTCAACCAACCCTAATGTTGCCGCCGCTGGCAAAGGTGTCGCCGTCACCCCGTCATCCAGAGACAAGACAACCTCATTGCCACCACATCCTCAATCAAAACCTCTGATGATGCTTCCCTCGCCATCATCCCACAAGGCAGGATCTTCCATTGTGAACGATGGCATCTGGAGCGCATTGACTATGCTGAATCAGAGGCTGGACAACTAGGACAGTAATTCAAAGTTGTTGGCCAATGCTATGATCAAGATGCAACAAGACCATAAGTTCATTGCGTCACAGCTCAGTAACATCTCGCCATTGCGCCCAAGGAACATCAGCTTTGAGACCAGTGGAGGATCCCCGTTTCAGAATGAGTTCATCCCAAATGCTGTCGACATATTAAAAAAGACGACATCTTCAATGAAGTCGACATCTTTATCCAGTGACACCTTGCTGACACCACTCCCGACAGGATTCACCTCTTACTGACAACACCGTTGTTACCTCGACTGTAGACAACACTGGTTTGCTTAATAATCTTTTTAATAATAATGCTTTCAATCATATTTCTGCGGCTGACCCTTTTGCAGGTAATCCGTTAGCCAAGCAGATGCAGGACCTTAGAGAGCTGATAATGAATGTACCAGGCATCCAATCTAACAAGTCTCGTCGAATTGTTATAATCAATCTCAGTTTGTCCCAGCCATCGCAAATGTTGACATCCCGAGGCATTTCAGTGTTCCGTCCATGAAGCTCTACGACGGCAGGGGATTTGGGTTGACCTTGGTTGGACCAGCTCTTAAGTGGTTGATTAGGCAGCCCCTTGGCTCAATTGGTTCCTTTGCCCAACTTATCAACATGTTCTATAATCAATTCTCATGCAGTCGACAATTTGAGAAGTTGACAATTGATCTCTACAATGTGACCCAATAGCCTACTGAGACCATGAAAGAATATGTCCACCGGTTCAATAGAGAAGTTATGGAAATTCCCAATCATGACATGTCGACAGCCGCAGAAGCATTCAAGATGGGGCTGAAAAAGGATTCGCAATATTATCAAGATTTGGTGATGACTCCTTATAAACGGTTGGAAGAGATCAGAAGCAGGGTCCTAAGGTTCATAAGGTTGGAGGAAGATAAGTTGCGGAGGTCGAAGTCTTCAAGCAAGATGTCGACATATGGCAACCCGGACAGGAAGACAGAATCATGTCACTGCAGGAGCAACCGATCCAATCCTTATCCAAGAATTGACAACAACAAAATTAATTCAATCGAGGGTGAGGACGAAGATAATGATAGTGTGGCTAATATTTCTGATTATTAATTTTCTGTCGACAATTCAGGTGCACTTTATGCAATGGGCAACCTGGGAGACAAAGCGAGGTGGCCGAAGTAGATAGAAAGATCTACGGGAAGGCGTGATAAGTCAAAGTGGTGTGCCTTCCATGAAGACTTTGGGCATATCATAGAGGATTGTATTGCGATAAGAAAATCAGCTATCTGCTCTCGAAGGGACATCTCAAGGAGTTGCTTGGTTCCAGAAAGAAGAAGACCGAGAATGCGGAGGTTCCACCTGAAGTCGAGCGACCAGTCCCTCCTCTAGCATCAACAAAAGTCATCAATTTCACCAGTGGTGGTTTAGAAATTTGTGGCACTTCCTATTTTGCTACAAAGCGACACGCCAAGGAGTCAAAGGGGGAGAAGCCAGAAAGACCATCCAGGATGTCGACATCCTACCAGGAACCAGTCACCTTTGATGAGAGTGATTGAGACAACTTGCTGGAACCTCACCATGATGGCCTAGAGCCATCTGATCAAGACACCGCCTTTATAACACCCACAGGTATCTATTGTTATATTGCTATGCCTTTTGGACTAAAAAATGCAGGTGCAACATACCAGAGGCTCGTGAATAAAATGTACAGAGATCAGATTGGGGACACAATGGAGGTATATATCAACGATATGTTAGTGAAATCCAAGAAAGCTGAAGATCACATAAGCCACCTATCTCAAGCCTTCGACATCTTGGATTATTTCAATATGAAACTTAATCCAACAAAATGTAATTTTGGTATGAAGGCAGGAAAGTTTTTGGGCTATATGGTAACTAAAAGGGGAATTGAAGCCGCCCCAGAACAGATTCGTGCCATTGTCAACCTGTCGTCACCTCAATCCGTCAAAGACGTCCAGAGATTGACAGGGAAGATTGCTGCACTCACCAGGTTCATCTCAAAATCTTCTGATCGATGCAAGCCTTTCTATGACATTCTAAGAAAGAATAAGAAGTTCCAGTGGGAAGATCAGCATGAACAAGCCTTTTAGGAGCTCAAAAATTATCTGTCGACACCTCCATTATTGGCCAAACCTCAGGAGGGCGAGCATCTTTTCATCTGCCTAGCAGTGTCAGAAAGCGATGTAAGTCCTGGTGACAGAGCGAGATGGTATTCAGCAACCCATCTACTATATAAGTAAGACACTTTTAGATGCGGAGACCAGGTATTCTCATTTACAAAAGTTAATTTTGGCTTTGATAATTCCATCTATTAAATTAAGACACTATTTTGAAACACATACTATAATTATGCGTACTAACTATCCTATTAAGAATGTTATGAGAAAACTAGAGATGTCAGGTCGAATGGCTAAGTGGTCCATACAATTAAGCACTTACAACATCAAATATGAGCCCAGAACAGCAATAAAGTCTCAAGCTCTAGCTGATTTTATGGCTGACTTTAGTCCAACCATGCAACAAGAAGTAGAGTTGGAGGTTCAACAACTTCAGGATGATGACATCTCGAAAATGTGGACACTTTACACAGATGGTGCTTCCAACATGAGAGGCACAGGACTTGGAGTTGTACTAAAATCGCAACAAGGGGACATAATACCACAATCCATCAATTGCAGTTTTAAGGCCACTAATAATGAAGCAGAATATGAGGCATTAATTGCAGGTTTAACAGTGGCCCAAGACCTAGATGTCAGGCACATCCGGGTGTTTATGGATTCTTTGCTAATTATTAACCATTACAACGGATCCTACATAGCAAAAAATGCAAAGATGACGACATATTTGGAAATTGTAAAAATTATGGCGGCCAAATTCAAAACATTTACTTTGAAGCAGGTTCCACGTGAGGAAAACTCTCAAGCAGATGCCCTGGCAAACTTAGGTTCAGCCTTGAAAAGCATTTCACAGACAAGTATCCCAATTGTGCATGTCGACATCCCATCAATTGATCGTCCTGAGCTGTTCGTTCTAGATGTCGACATCCCTACCAGTCCAGCAGTAACTTCCTGGACAGCTCCTATTATCAAGTATCTCCAAGATGATACGATCCTAGCTGAAGAGCAAAACGCTCGAGCATTCAGGGTAAGATCATCTAAATATTTACTTATTGATAACTTTTTGTTTAGGAATCTGTTGCAGGTCACTACTTAAGTTGTCTTGAAGCAGATCGAGCCCATCAGGTTTTGAAAGAGCTGTATGAAAGGCAGTGTGGAAATCATACCGGGGGCAGAAGCCTGTATACCAAGGCCCTAAGAATGGGCTATTTTTGGCCCACAATGCGAAGAGATGCTGCAGAATATGCAAAGAAATGTGACTCCTGTCAGCGACATGGCGACATCCTACATCAACCAGCCAAATTGCTACATCCTATCCTGTCGCCATGGCCATTTATGATTTGGGGAATGGACATCGTAGGAAAATTACCCAGGGCTCCAGGAGGAAGAGTATTTCTACTAGCCATCACAGGATATTTTTCTAAATTGGTAGAAGCTGAAGCATACGTGCAGGTCCGGGACAAGGGAGTTATCTCATTCATAACGGCTCCCAGTTCATTAATAGGAAAACACAGGATTTCTTGACAAGATGGGGAGTCAAGATGGTGACATCGTCACTTGTTCACCCTCAAGTGAATGGACAAACAGAATCCAGCTATAAGATTATCATAAGCAATCTAAAAAGGAGACTGGACCAAAAGAAAGGAAGATGGGCAGAAGAATTACCATTGGTCTTATGGGCTGATAGGACGACATCTAAGAAAGGGGCATATCGATTATCAACTTTGAATGACCAGATGATCCCAAGAATATGGAATGCCATTCACCTCAAAAGGTACTTCATTTAAATAATATCTGTCTCCTAATATCCTCACAAACCAGGTATGAATATTCGTTTTTGTTGTCTTTTCATTTCTTCTTGTTTTCTTTCATGATTATTTAAAAACAAAATGTCACTAATACGACCTGCGGAGGGGCGTCAACAAAGTGGACGCCCATCTCTAACATATCTCTGTCTTGTAAGATGTTGACATACAAAAGTGGGGACATATCAAAGTGCTCAAGTCAAAGTGACAACGAAATCTCCTCCGTTAGAGACTGGCCATCTCTTCTAAAGTTCAGGTACATAATCCCTTCTAAGGTTTAAAGAGTTAATTACCTCTTTCTCCGAAAGTTAGGTTTCTACACCTTCGCCTGGAGCGCACGATATCTCTTTGGTTGAGGTGTGGGGTGGGCCTATATGAGTAAAATTGTATAGCTTACCCATCTCCACTCAATCGAATGATTGATCTTAAGTATGATTCAATTGGTTATGGCATATTCTTGTCATCTTAAGTACATCCAATTATGACATTCTCATGTCTTCACTCGAAAACAAAAATATGACATTTTATTATGTCAACATCCTATGATAATACTTTAGCATCAGGGATCAAAGCATGACATGCACAGAAGTTGCTAACAAAAGTTTTTTCTAAACACTAAGATACTAAATACCATTAAGACTACCATAAAACGTTTCCAAATTCAGTTGGCCCGCTCCAACATCCAAACAACATAAAACTAAAAGCAAAGTGTTGAACCAACCCAACACTTGAAATAAATCGTCTTCGATCCTTATGGACCAGGAACATACCAAAATAAAATTTTCTTTGGGACTCAGCCCTCGAAATCATCATCAAAACAAAACAACTTGAAATACTAATTTGAATTTTTCTTCACTTAGCTTCTGCTGCAGGTGTTGCCGAGCGAGTTCTGCCTTCATCATCCCTCTTCTCTCCGTCTTCTTCAACCGTCGTATCCTTAGGGTTATATGACACCTCTCCTTCATCCACTTTTTCATCCAACAAATTCTTCAATTTTGCATACTCGTTCTCAACCTTCCAAACCTTAGATTTTCCATCTTTATGTTCTTCCATCATCTTGATTTTAATCTTCAACATGGCTTTGGCAGCAGCCAACTTCCAGGATTCCCTTACTTCATTTATTTCTTTCTAATAGTCACCCTCAATAAAAGCCAGATTACTAACAACGCCTTCACTGTCCTCTTCTGTTCCTCTAAACTTCTTCTCCTAACCAACAACTTCCTTCTTAGCCTGAGCCATATCACTTTTAGCGCTCTTTTTGATTTGCTCATTGATCTTAGCCATATCTTCCACTTGGGACTCCAAACATCCCATTGTCTGTTAAGAAAACACCATAAGTTCCAAATTAGCAAATAATAGAGCTATGAAACAGTTAAAACAGTCTAGTAACATCTTACATTGGTTACTAATCCTAGAAGCTTCTTTTTCACCTCTCCTGCCTTCAAACCTTCAAAAATATCCACATCCACAACTTTGATAGCCTCACTCTCTACAGCATTCCTCTTCTTTACCCTTGAATCAATGCCAGCACTTTCACCCGTTTGGACTTGTTTCTTTGGGACAATTGGTGGACTAACATCAGACTTAGCAGGAGAAGTACCAACAAGAGCTTCCAAATCAAGGTCTGAGCCTGAAGCAACTGGATTTAAAACTGAAGAGAAAGTTTAAGCATTGAGGAAAAGGAAGATTAACAGGAATCGAAAGACAGGGTAAACTATTCTTACCTGTTGACATTTTGAGAGATGACGACGACTTGACTTCTTCTTGATTTCCTTCACCACCGAATGCTGTCAAATCATGTCCGCCAGTTACTCGGAGTCTGGAAACTTACCTCTTCGTATTCCGTGAATTGATAAGTTTGGGGGCAATTGTTGTGGCCAGATTTTCCACATGTTAACATCCTCAGTTGTTCCTGCATGTCAAGATGATTCCCTGTAAGTTACGCATAATTTATTTTTATGTTTAACTAACCATTCTTTATTTACAGCTATTATAGAGATATTTTCGGGATCACTATTATCAGCACGTGAACCTCTTCCATCCACGCCAAGGAGACCAAGTCAAAGGACGTTTGAGAGGATAAGAAGATGTGCCGAGATTATAGGGATTTTTGTTATTTTCTTGTTAGTCTTTACTATTAATAGGGGATATGGAGAATCATAAACACACACTCTCACACTCAGATACACATTCTCACATGTACACTGAACACACTCTCGTTGTAATCTCCATAGCTCTCCATCATCTTGTAACCGAGTAATACTTAGTGAATTTTTTGGTAAGGAAGGTGACCTAACCTCCCGAGGTTTTATGCCGGCGAGATCATTTGACTCAAGGGCTTTCCTCGTTATATTGTTGTGTCCTTGATTGTGTTTCTTCATTTTAGCATCCGTTTGTTCCATTTAATCAAATTCCAAAGTCCCCTCCTTATTATTAAATCCATACACTTTCATAAGTCAAGATTCGACATTATTGTTTTTTCTACCAAAACAATACCCAACTGGATACATTCCCGATAATGATCCAGGTAAAAAATAGGGTCGCACTTCTTTTTGTCTTTTTTTTTTCAAATTTCACCTAAAGTGTCAAACTACGGTGACCTGAGCCCCTTAGTCCATTGTAAAAGGGGAACGTAGGCAGCCATCATTGGTTCGGTTTCAAAAAAAAAATAATAAAAAATAAAAAAATAAGCACCAATCGCTTGTGTTTCGAAAAACTCTAGCAAAACTACAGTAAACATTAATCAATTAATGTGTCTACAATGACAGTGGGTGGATACTCCAGACAGCAAGGTCAACCTAGTCCCCCATACTTGGTCTTTCATCCTTCTTCCCCTTCTCTTTTACATGACGTGTATTGTTTACCTTCACAGGGAATATCCCCGTAGTCCTTCTACCTGGCTCTGGGACCCTTCCCGACGCCTATGTCAAACCTGCAGCTGCCAACGCAGCCCTTTCCCTAGCTCTATCACGAGCTGCCTCTCTCCGAGTCATCATATCCATGCTCTGATCGGTCACGCGACTAGCATTGCCTCATAATCAGCCATGCCATCCCCAGTACAATCCTGAGGGTTAACCGCCGCTTCGGCCCTCCTCAGAGTCGAGCCGTCAGGGTAATCAATGCCTAACAGCTCCCTCCGTCTCCACAAAATAGCCATCTGTGTCTCCCCCATACACTCCTCATACCAGTTCAAATACTGCGTAGACAGAACAATGCCCCCTCTCCAGTGAAAGAGAACCCTGGTAGGAAACCGCGTGAGAAGAAATAGCGTTGAAGGATCTTCCATCAGAAGAGATCCCACCTCGAAGGTAGCAGCATTACCCAAACCCGTCAACGACACCTGATCCAGCCCGAACTGTCGCAGCACCAATGACGGAATATAGAAAGCAGTCTGGGACACCCCCGGTACTCGGACAACAAGAACACCCTCCTGAATGGTCCGGCAATTTTGTAACTTCCAATGAGGAACCCACCATCGCAAATGATGCGTGCGGAGTCTGGCCATCCAAAGCTCCAATTTAGCCTAATCGCCCCCTATCACCAAAGGACGTCGAGAAAAGGACCAGGGATCACATGACACTGGCACCTCGGGCACCATCTGCAATCGCTCCTTCAACCACAGAGTATGCATAGCGGGACTCCCTCCCCACATGTATCGGCTGCCGGTCGCCATTTGACCTATGCCAAGGAACGTCTCGCCCAGGATCAAAGGCACGATGTCTCCCCCATTCCAGCACTGCCTCACCAGGTCCAGTACACTGTGATGGCACACACCCAGGGACGTGAACGTGAATAAAGTGGCAATTGCGCACAGAGCAAAAGCGTCCCACGCGAAAAATCTCCCCTCAACACCGGCAAATTTATCGGGCAGCTCCAAAATGTCAACATAATTCGTGTTCGGTATCAGCATCCCGTATGCTTCTTCGGCTGAGACGCCAAGCAAAGACACTAACTTCTAACCGATGGCCAGGCCACCCGTCAAAGGAAGAACAAGTTGCTCCACCTCAGGTCCTCCGAGTATGGCCCGGAAATCTTCAAATGTGGGCGTAATCTCGTTTTACGAAAAGTTGTACACGTGCCTCCTTACGTCCCAGAAGCGAGCCGCAGCTCTCAAGAGATCCCAATCCGGCATGATCTCCTTCAAAGCCCAAACCGCTTTTATCCTATAACAGCCCTCAAAAAATCCCTTGCTTTGCCTCGTGTGGTGCCGTACCCATGACTGGAAACTATCCAAATATCGCTCTTGCATCTGAGACGATAACCTGAGAAATGGAGCCATAAAAAACAAAGGAAACCTCCAAGAATTAAAAAGGAAAATCAGCTTTGAACAGAAGCAAGCGTAGTGTTTTCTAAATTGCAGAAACTGGACTGCAATTTAAAACAAACTGGAACTGAATCCCAGTCCGGCCAGACTGTTTTTTAAGTTGACTTGGTCAACTCTGCAGCCAGCTGCCACAAAACTCGGGAACATTTCCAAACAGCCTCCTGTTCAAGCCTTGTCTAAAATACATGCATCTGTAGTGTAATCATTCACTGCCGACACCACATCCGCCCCGGGCTCGTGCAACAGTGCAATTAATTAAATAACAGTGCATATAGATATAAATTTTGACCAGTTCGAATATTTATGCATGTCCCATTATTATTTATTTTTGATCAACCTACTTGCTTATTTGCCAAAAATAAAGGAAGGTAATCACTAAAGAAATATTCAAAATACAAGGGTTCGCCCCAAAGGCCCTTTCAAATACAAATCAAATTGTTTGGAAAATACACCTAATTGTCTAAAAGAGGGGACTAATCAGAGTCCTGCTCGTCATCCGAGTACTCGTAATACTGCCCTGCCGCAGCCGGATCCACAGAGGACAGGTAAACTCCAAGTTTCTCAAGGTGGGAATACGAGAAATGCCGCCTCCGTGCCTGTGTCCACGAGGACTCTCCTCGCTCGTATCCCGAATACGAAGAGTGATGAGCTCCAAACTTCGGCGTCTCACCAGAGAACTGGCCGAACCCCTGCATAAAATCTGCCCCACTAGTCGTAGAGGCAGACGAGTCTCTCGCTGTAGACGACCTAGACGGCATCGACTCATGCACAGCCGCGCTCCTCCGGTAACTACACCACAGGAACTCCATGAGCCTCCTGGCATAGTTTGCTATCCCATCCATACGTCTCACGGCCTGGTTGTAAGTACGGCCAGACTCTAGCAAATCAGGAAAGCCATCAAAAGACAAACAGACAGCACAGATGCAACATTTGCAGAATGCTACTATCAAATACAGAAAATCGAAACAAAGCACTCACCGAAGCATCGGGATCCACTATGTACCAAGTCCTCGCCTCCTCCGGAATGGGAACCGTCAGTTGCCTGCGAGAACCATCAGGCCCCTCATACACCAGCCGAGCGCGAGGGAGCGGGTAGTCCCGGGGATATGCAGGGCCCTCGCCCTCTCTGTGCAAACCTGCGGGCTCCTCAGCCTCGTCCTCAGGAAAACCTCATAATCAGCATCCTCTAGGATAAATTCGGCATAGGACACACCCTGCCTGTACCGCTGCAAATCCTCCATCGGTATCAGCATAGGAAACTGCATGTGAGGAGGCGGGTCCATCAGAACCAAAGGAATGGACCCCGGACCATGCTGACAAGTCACCCTCTCACCCAAGTACATCGCGTAGCAATGAAGCCCCACCAGCAGCTTCCGCCGATGCGTAACATCCCTAGCGGTATGCACCACAAAAGCATCAATCCAACTCCACCAAATCAGATGGATCCGCGGAGAAAAGCCTCGGCTCATGGCCAGAGACACCTCCTCATAAGTCAGCCGAGTGCTCTCCCTCGACTTTGCCGGCTTCCTCGCCTCCTTCTGCCAAATCAACATGGCAGGGAACAAGGGCGCATACTCCTCCTTGGTCTCCCACCTCTGCGGGTGAAACACCTCCAAGAACCACACCTATCAAACACATGGAAATTTATATCAGCTACAAAGCAGATACATACGAGTACAAATGAGACAAGGAAGAGAAAAAAAATGAAAGGAACTCACATCCAAGGCAAACTGAAAGCAGCCTAAAGTGTTCTCCTCTCCTCGCGAGAACCTATCCAAAGCATGGTAAAGCTCAGCCAGACCAGCCTCTCCCCATGCAAACCCTCTCACGGCCTACAGATCAGTCAGTGAGCCGAGTAGAGGAAAATGACATGACGTGTCAGCAATGGGAAACAGGGTAGCTGACAAAGCGAACCATAAAAACCCTCGAGTCAGGCAATCTGCTATCATCCTCAGGGACCCCGCCAAATACACCTCAATACCCCTCCTCAGATGAGCCTCCATCGGCCCGTACCGAATACCCAATCCCCTGGCATCGGTAATATCAAAACCAAGCAGCCCCGACAACTGCTCCTGGGTGTAGCCATCCACCCACACAACAGTATTGCCCCAGAATGGCAACCCAGTAATCGCTGTAAATCAGTTGGAGTCAGAGTCGCCTCCCCCACCTGAAATGGATCGTGTGGGTCGTATCCCACCAATACTCGCTCAGAGCGACATGCAGAACCCTCGACCTCTACGTCGAAGCTACCGCGGCTACCGCGCTGATAAATCCTGCTAGGCTCGAGTCAACCACGAACTGCCGTGGACTCCTCTCTCCCTCCCAAGCCTTGTCTGGGAGTATCTCCCACAGCGCACGGACCGCCTCAAAGGCTCCCCTGCTCTTCAAGTTACGTACATCAACCGGCCTTGCCCCTGCAGGTGAACACGGCAAAAGTACGTTACTACAGAAACAACATGTACAGAATGCACTGGCGCATCTCGAAATGATGAAACACAAACATAGCTAATTTCTCCTAAAAATATTTATGTCCCAGTCAGAATATTCACAGTTCAAACTTTCAAAACATTTTGAAAAATACGTCGAATTCGGAACTTTCAAAACATTTCGAAAAATCCGTCGAATTCGGAACTTTCAGAACACTTCGAAAAATCCGTCGAACCCGGAACTTTCAAAACACTTCGAAAAATCCGTCGAACTCGGATCTTTCCAAACCTTTCGAAAAATCCGTCGAACCCAGAACTTTCAAAACACTTCGAAAAATCCGTCGAACTCGAAACTTTCCAAACCTTTCGAAAAATCCGTCGAACTCGGAACTTTCAAAGCCTTTCGAAAAATCAGTCGAATCCGGAACTTTCAAAACATTTCGAAAAATCTGTCGAAATCGGAACTTTCAAAACATTTCGAAAAATCCGTCGAATTCGAAACTTTCAAAACATCTCGAAAAATCCGTCGAATTCGAAACTTTCAAAACATCTCGAAAACTTCGTCGAAATCGGAACTTTCAAAACATTTCGAAAACTCCGTCGAATCCAGAACTTTCAAAACATTTTTAAAAAAATCCGTCGAATTCGGAACTTTCAAAACATCTCGAAAAATCCGTCGAAGTCGAAACTTTCAAACATATCAAAAAAATTACTCCGTCCCAAATTAAACTTACTTTAATTTCGGAAAACACCCCTAGACATGGAATTTTGCAACCAAAATTTTTATGTTGTCTACCCATAATGTCAATTGAACTAAGCTCTAGTCAATTTCGACAAAGGCACATCGCAAAGTCAAAAGCCCCAATTCGGGCACCAAATGCCCTAACTCAATCCTAATCAAATTCCTAAAAATTCAAGAATGCACATTCTGAAAATTAACGAAATTTAGAAGATGTTTACCTGTCTCGCGATCCCTTCTTGAATTTATGAGTGTTCCGAGCCGGATAAAACTCGGTAGGATCCATGGGAAAAGCGGTGGTCTGCACCGTCCTCCTCAACCTCGCACTTTCATTGTCGGTCCTCCTATGACGAGCCCGTGGCCCTAATCCGGCATCCATGATAATTATCCCGCGAAGATTCGAATAAAACTCGCAAAAAGAAGAAGATTTTTCTCTCTTTTCTCTCTTCTCTCTCGCCTGAATCAATGGAATTTGGACTGGTTTGCATCGGCCTTGGTGCTGATTTGAATCTGGCCAAATTGAATCCCAGTCCGGCCGAACTCTTTTACAGCCTAAAAGTTTCTTTGCCACTTTGGTCCCTCAGCTTCCCATAATTTCGAATTTACCCCTTTTGACCCTCAAAAGTTTAAAATTTCCCCAGTTAGACCTTTCTAACACCCCCTCCCCCGAGGTTAAATCCCAGTTAGACATTTCTAACATTCCGTCTTCGGACGTTAAATCACAATCCTGTCTCAAGACGTTAAATTTCCCATTAGTTCTCACTAATGTTTCGTCTCCAGACGTTAAATCTCAAATCGTCTTTGGACATTAAATCACAACACCGTCTCCAGACGTTAAATTTCCCGTTAGTTCTCACTAACGTTTCGTCTCCAGACGTTAAATCTCAAATCGTTATTGGACGTTAAATCACAATCCCATCTCCAGACGTTAAATTTCTCGTTAGTCCTCACTAATGTTCCGTCTCCAGACGTTAAATCTCAAACCGTCTTCGGACGTTAAATCACAATCCCCTCTCCAGAGGTTAAATTTCCCGTTAGTCCTCACTAACGTTCCGTCTCCAGATGTTAAATCTCAAACCGTCTTCGGACGTTAAATCACAATCCCGTCTCCAGACGTTAAATTTCCCGTTTGTCCTCACTAACGTTCCGTCTCCAGACGTTAAATCTCAAACTGTCTTCGGACGTTAAATCACAACTCCGTCTCCAGACGTTAAATCTCAAACCGTCTTCGGACTCTAAATCACAATCCCATCTCCAGACGTTAAATTTCCCGTTAGTTCTCACTAACGTTTCGTCTCCAGACGTTAAATCTCAAGCCGTCTTCAGACGTTAAATCACAATTTCGTCTCCAGACGTTAAAATTTCCCGTTAGTTCTCACTAACGTCTTGTCTCCAGACGTTAAATCTTAAACCGTCTTCGGACGTTAAATCACAATCCCGTCTCCAGACGTTAAATTTCCCGTTAGTTCTCACTAACATTCTGTCTTCGGAGGCTAAATCCCTCTTCGGCCGCCCTAGTAAGCCCGAATATCTTTTCACTCCAGCAAGTGAACGCTCACCTCTCCGGCCATCAATCGTAAGCCTGACCATCCCATTTCAGAGGCTATGAAGGTAAGCCCGCACAACAATCCCTCTTCGGCCACCCTAGTAAGCCCGAATATCTTTTCACTCCAGTAAGTGAACGCTCACCTCTCCGGCCGTCAATCGTAAGCCGACCATCCCATTTCAACGGCCATCAAGGTAAGCCCGCACAACAATCCCTCTTCGGCCATCATCGTAAGCCCGACCACCATATCCCCAGCAGACAAGACACGAGCGGCCAATCAACGTAAGCCCGCACAACCACCTTTCGAGAAAGCCTATCCGTCAAACCCGGAATAGTCTCGCTTAGGTTCAGACGCCTCACAATAATCTACACTTAGGTTCAGACACCTCACAATAGTCTCCATTTAGGTTCAGACGCCTCACAATAGTCTCACTTAGGTTCAGACGCCTCACATTAGTCTCCATTTAGGTTCAGACGCCTCACAACAGTCTCACTTAGGTTCAGACGCCTCACAATAGTCTCCATTAGTTCAGATGTCTCACAATAGTCTCCACTTAGGTTCAGATGTCTCACAATAGTCTCCATTTAGGTTCAGACGCCTCACAACAGTCTCACTCAGGTTCAGACGCCTCATAATAGTCTTCACTTAGGTTCAGACGCTTCACAATAGTCTCCATTTAGGTTCAGACACCTCACAACAGTCTCACTTAGGTTCAGACGCCTCACAATAGTCTCCATTTAGGTTCAGACGCCTCACAATAGTCTCCACTTAGGTTCAGATGCCTCACAAGACCACTTTGGTTCAGACGCCTCACAATAGTCTCCATTTAGGTTCAGATGCCTCACAATAGTCTCACTTAGATTCAGAGGCCTCACAACAGTCTCACTTAGGTTTAGACACCTCATAATAGTCTCCATTTAGGTTCAGACGCCTCACAATAGTCTCACTTTGGTTCAGACGCCTCACAACAGTCTCGCTTAGGTCAAGGACCCCATCGAGCAGCCCTTGCACCTAAGAACTATGATCGGCTTGATTCTCGCTCGGGATACGTAGAAATCCTTCTGCTAAGGGTCCAGTCACCTGACCTCTCAGGTCTCTTCAAGTAAGGCATCCCCCGATTTGGATCCTTATCTTTTTCGAAGACCCCACTTCATTTGAAAGTGATGTCGTCGAGGGGCTACTGTTAGTACCCAAATCTGGATCGTCAAAATCCGTTAGAAGTTAACCGGAATCCGTTAACTGGCCCTTTCCAGGTTAACCGGAACCCGTTAAACTCCCCGTTCTCAATCCAACGAGACATCCCGGGACTGCCCTGTGCATCCCAATGTCAAATCGTACTCAACACACGTTATCACACGTAAAAGTACACCTTTTCTTGAAAAATGCACTTTTCGGCACTTTCCGAGGGCGTTTCGGACATTTTCCGGACAGTTATTTAAAAAAGGGACAAAACCGGGAATAACGGGATGAAAACCATAGCCTAGGTGAGTCACAAGGACACGTGGCACACATGCCAAGGCCCTCTAGTCAACATCAATCATATTTAAAAGTGAAAAGACCAAAATGCTCTAGAGATTGAGTGACAGTCCGGACGGACTGTTACATAAAATCCAGAATTGCCAACAAGTCCCCAAATTTTTCAAAATACCATAAAACCTCCCCAAATTGAGGAAAAGTCCGTCCGGACTGTTTTACAATTTCACCCTATAAATATAAGGGTTGTCAAAACATTTCAAAGAGGAAAAATATTAACCATTTTCACCAAAGCCCACGGCATAAACCCTTTCCAACTCCTCCCGAGCCCCATTTTGTCTCGATTTGCGTGAAAATCTCATTTTTCAACCAAACACGAACCAAACAAACTCAAAACACCCTTTCAAACACTAAATTGTATCTCGTATATGTCAACCGAGCCAAAAGAGTCAACCCCTAGTCATAGGTAACACTCTCTCTCCCTAAACACTCATTCCATCTCGGTTTATGCATCAAACGCTATAACCGCTTCGGTCGAATCATTGAAATGTAGACGTACCGCCGTCTATGGGGTCCGATATGTTTTACCCCAAGATCCTCTTCTCTCCCGTAAGAGAAGTAATCTCGGGTTAAAACGACATTCTGGCCCCGTTCTTTATATTTATGTCATTTACAGTCCGGATCGTTTGATCCGTCAATTCGAAACTTTACAGTCCGAACCGTTTGGTTCGTGATAGTGATTTACAAAGTTCGGATCGTTTGATTCGTCGATATTGTCATTTAAATTATGCAACTTTACAAGTTCGAGCCATTTGGCTCGTTGATCGCATCTTTAATGTCCGGATCGTTTGATTCCGTCAATACCGCACTTTAAATACTGTCATTTACAAGTTCGAGCCGTTTGGCTCGTGATAGTATTTACTTATCAAAGTCCGAGTCGCAAAACGATTCGTTAATCGCATCTCATTTAATGCTTGTTTTCATAAAATCTCTAACAATGTAATGCCCGGTTCAAAACCGGAGTTCGTCATTCGAACTCTCTTTCAAAACGCGCAAAAGTGACGTTAGGCATCCAAACGATCATTTTTAACTCAAAACCCGACGTTTGACATTCGAATGCTCTTTTCTTAAAAGTCAACATTTGACACTTAAGCTAAAGATTCAAACTCGTCACTCGCACCTCTTTTCCTAAAAAAACTCCAAAACTGACGTTTGTCATTCAAACGCTCGCTTTTTCCCAAGAATCATAAAATCAACATTCGACATTCAAATCAAGATTATGCTTGTCATTCAAGCCCCCATTTTCAAAATGCAAACACACACACACACACAATTTCGAGAAAGGTAGAAAGACTCGTCATACGAGGCGTTTCGGGTGATCTCAAAATACTCTTCCCAAAACGTAACATGACCTCCGAACCTAACAATCTCTGGTACTAAAAGCCATTTCTAAAGTTTGGGCTCAAAATACAAAACGCCACGTTTTCAAAGCCATTTCCAAAGTTTGGGCTCAAAATACAAAACGACACGTTTTCAAAGCCATTTCCAAAGTTTGGGCTCAAAATACAAAATGATACATTTTCAAAGCTATTTCCAAAGTTTGGGCTCAAAATACAAAAGACACGTTTTCAAAGCCATTTCAAAAGTTTGGGCTCAAAATACAAAATGACACTTTTTCCAAAGCCATTCTCAACGTTTGGGATCAAAATACAAAACTGTGTGGCGACTCCTCTCCATCCCGAAAGCAAGGTCCCAAACATCCGCGAAAGACAACCGCTCCCGCGCAGCCCACGCGATCCGGGTAATTTCAATGGGTCTCAAGAAGGACTCACAATATTATGGAGATCTAGTCAAAAACCTATGCAAGAAACTTGAAGATGTCAGAACAAGAGCCATTCAATTAATATGTCTTGAAGAAGACAGGCTAATCCGAGAAAAGAATGCTAAAAAGACCCCTGTTTATGAAAGCACTGCCAGGAAGGCAGAATCTTCCCATCATAAGCAGAATATGGGAAAACCCTACACTAAATCCGAGGATCTTAAAATCTATTCTATTGAAGATGCTATAGATAATGATGATTCTGAATTTTCAAAAACGATGACTATTGTTTTTCTATCAATATTGCAAGATTATTATTTGCAATGGACAACTTGGACGAAAAAGCAAGATGGCCCAGGAAGAGTGAAAAACCTATAGCTTGGAAGGACAAGTCTAAATAGTATGCATATCATGAAGACTTTGGCCATATTACCGACAACTGTATTGCCCTTCATAAGGAGATCAATCATTTATTATCTAAAGGACATCTTAAGGAGCAGTTAGGCAGAAGGAAGGGGCATGCTGAAGCTAAGGAGTTGTTTCCAGAAACACCTCAGTCACCCCCAACAGCAACAAAAACTATCAATGTCATCTCTATAGGTTCAGAAATCTGTGGCACGACTTATTCAGCAGCGAAGTGTCATGCTAAGGATTCGAGGGAAGACAAATTTAATAAACTAGCCAGATCCTCTTCAAGATGTGAAAATCCGCAAATAACCTTCGATGAAGATGATGAGGCAGATATCATAGGTCCCCACCATGATGGTCTAGTTGTCACCTTGCAGATTGCAAATTGCACATTAAAGAGGATTCTTATCGACAATGGAAGTTCTATCAAATTTATGATGCTCAGTACCTTGAAGGAAATGGACATTCTAGATTCTGAAGTTGTAAAGAACACTTCTGTATTAATTGGATTCAGTGGTGAAACCAAGCAAACAGTTGGAGAAATCAAGTTGCCCATATATATTGAAGGTGTCAACTCTATGGAGAGGTTCTGTGCTATAGACTGTCCATCTTCTCACAATGTCAATCTAGGCAGACCTTGGATACACAATATGAGAGCCATTCCCATCTACATATCACCAATGTGTCAAGCTGCCCACACCTTGGGGAGTAATCAAGCTTAAAGAAGATCAACTGATCTCCAAGGAATGTTACAAGACGTTCATGACAGCTTCTACTAATCCTCGTCAAGCATAGCAATTACAGAAAAAGGTCAGAGATGTTCTAGAAGCTATGGAGCATGAAGTTAAAGATGTCCCGATTGACATCTCTGATCCAGACAATAAGGTGTTAGTTGGAACAGACATTCCTCAAGATGTGGAGAAGAGTTAATAGAATTTTTGAAAAATAGATTCGGGTGCTTTGCTTGGAAGCAAGAGGATATGACATCAGAAAAGGAGAAAATTTGCTCATGAACACAATCAGATTATCAAAGAAGATGTAGATAGACTGTTGAAATCTAAGATGATAAGAGAAGTTAACTATCCAAGATGGTTAGCTAATGTAGTGGTGGTGGAAAAGAAGAACGGCAAGTGGCGTGTATGTGTTGACTTTATAGATCTGAATAAGGCGTGCCCTAAAGATCCTTTCCCCTTACCACATATTGGTTCATTAGTTGACTCCACGGCCGGACATGACATCTTGACCTTTATAGACGCATCCTCAGGATTTCAACAGATTCAGATGGAACCTTCAGATCAAGAAGATACAACTTTTATGACTCCGGAATGAATATATTGCTACATAGAATTACTACTTGGTCTGAAGAACACAGTGGCAACTTATCAATGGCTAGTAAATAAGATGTTCAAGGACAAGCTGGGAAAAACTATGGAAGTTTATATTGATGACATAGTGGTCAAATCAAAGCATATTGTAGATCGCGTGCAGCATCTTGCAGAAGCTTTTTACATCTTAGAGGCTTTCAATATGAAGTTAAATCCCGCAAAATGTAACTTTGAAGTTCGCTGGGAAGTTCTTAGGATACTTGGTGACAAAGAGGGGTATTGAAGCTATCCTAGAGCAGATTAAAGCAATTCTTAACCTGGAATCACCAAAAAAATCAAAGATGTGCAGAGGTTGACCAGTCGAGTAGCAGCCCTTAACAGGTTCATATCTAAATCATCTGACAGATGCAGGTTGTTCTATGACGTCTTGAGAAAGAACAAGAAGTTTCAATGGTCTGAGGAGCATGAACAAGCATTTATTCAACTCAAAGAATACCTTTCAAAACCACCATTATTATCTAAACCAGGACAAGGTGAACCATTCCTGGTATATCTTGCTGTCTCAGAAAATGCCATTAGTGCCGTCCTGGTAAGAGAGTTACAAGGTGAACAACATCCTGTCTATTATATAAGTAAGTCCCTCCAAGATGCTAAACCCAGGTACACACATCTTGAAAAACTTGTCCTTGCCTTAATAACTGCTTCGATTAAATTACGTCACTATTTTGAAACACACATGTTGGAGTAATGCCCTAGGCGTATTAGTTATGTTTGACTTATAACTTAATACCGTTATGTATCATCTTTACCGTTTATTATAGAGAATCTTTATTTGGTTTATTATATGTTTACATGTTTATTATAATAACCTGTGTCCCTAGTTATTGTGAATAACTAGTATAAGTTGGTAATGGACGATCCTGGAGATAGTTATATGCATGGGATGCAAATTACACTTATGGGTATTTGTTAGAGAACAAGGTACTGGACATGACCTACCGATGAGATTTATGACATGGTCTATAGTCATATATGTTATAATTAAATCTCATGATAGTCGTGTAATTGTAATCCTTTGTAACTGAGATTATCATCGTCTTCCACTTGATGAACGTTGTGTTTGATGTAGTCTAACACTATCTTTAATAGGATAGCAATAAGGGCTATGTTGGCACGATTGGATTCTTGTAGAGAAGAATGATAAGTTAAGATGAGATTTATCCCTCTCGTTGAGAGAGATGTTTGCTTGGGACCCTCGATGAATAGTGTTGATGAAATGTGTGGCCATACTCAAGAAATTTGATAGAGATCAAATGCACTTGGATTATCAACATATTCGGAATCGAGAAAGCATTGAACGATATCAGTTGACATGGACCATGACTCATGTTCAATTTGACATCGTGGATAAAGGGATTGTGACATTGATCTATAAAGGAATCAAGCTTTGATGTTATATTTAACTGGGTGGATATAATGACATGCTAGAGATCACTTATGTCTTGTGAGGTTGATGTTTCAACTCACTACCAACATAAAATATAATTTCTAAAGGGTCACACGCAAAGAACGGATTGAAAAATGGCTCAAATGTGAGTTCTAGAGTTAAGGGATGAATCGTCCCCTATGGGACGACTCGTCCCCTATGGGACGACTCGTCCCCTATGGGACGACTCGTGCCCTAGGGGACGACTCGTCCCTAATTTGGCCCAACTCTTCCCCTTCAAAGGGATGAATGAATCAGGTTGCAGGAATCAAGGGATGACTCGTCCGCTATAGGACGACTCGTACCTTATGGGATGACTCGTGCCTGATTGTACGCTGGCCGAAAATAAATTTTGAGAGTCGCCACGCCGTTTTAAAGGAAACATTGAAAACCTTTGAAAAGAGAATTTAGGTTTGGGGATCAGGTTACGTGTTGGGAAGAACCGAGAGTTCACCCAACACGCCTCGTCCGTAAACGAGTCTTTCAATGTTCAACATCCAAAACATTCAAGAGTGTGTGCAAATTGTGTGTGACAAAATATGTAATGAAATGCATATAAGTGCTTTGTTTTATTGCTCAACGGAGGAATTACTACTTGTGAGCCATTTACTTCGGGAGGCCACGTCCCAGATTACAATGAAATTTGAACAGAACATACAACTGAACTGAACCTTCTGCAAGGGGCTACTTGTGTCGCGTGACACAGGACTCCACATGTCCAGTTGTGTCGCATGACACTAATGGCCACCTTGCAGAGGTTTTACAAGGCTCAAATTACAGCAACCTCAAGTAATCATAATATCACATTACAACCTAAATTGAACACAGAGATTAACACAGTCACTTCAAATTAGTGTGGATATTGAGGATCCACACTCTACTTTGAGTGACAAGTAAACTAGAGGAACGAATTACAACTAAAATGATGGTCTCTGCAGAGTGGCTACTTGTATCGCGTGACACAGGACTCCACATGTCCAGTTGTGTCGCGTGACACAGGTTGTCATCCTGCAGAAACCTTACAGAATTAAGCACAGGATGAACTGAGATTGATTTAGATCGAATTACAACACCAATTCAACTCAGAAGACAATGAATCAACCATGAATCAGCCAAGGGGGTGTGGATATGGAGAGATCCACACTCCCTTGGTGAACAAGCCAAAGTTGCAATAAGATCAAACCATAAACAATGAAATTATACCAAATAACTTGAATTAAACAGAGAGATGGCGATTGTTACTTGATAATCAGAGCAGATGGAGCTTGATTATCAAGTCAATGAACAGAGATTACAATGAATTGATTATGCAAAGAACAAATTTGAGAGAGAGAGAGAGATAGAGAGAGGATTGTTACCCTTGTAGATCCACGATTCTACACTATGTTCAGTGTAGAATCCTTCAAAGCAGCTTCAAGTGGTGGATTTGATTCTCAGGTTGGGTAGCTGGGATGTTGCAAGTATGTGTATGAGTGTGTGTTAAATGGATGGATGAATTGTATATGAGGGATGAGAGAATTGGAAGGAATTGGTGTATGTTGTGTGTGTTTTTGGAGAGAGAGGGATTTCTGGGCGTATTTTGGCAGGGTAACAGTAGGGAGGCTGAAAAGGGATCCAGAAATGAGAGGGGGAGGGTCTTATTTATAGGCTGCTGATGAGGGCCACTTGTGTCGCACGACCTTCTGCTTCTGTTTTCCGTGGCTCATTGTGTTGCGTGACACAACATGCCACTAACCGTTTTCAGCGCCAAGCAACTGGTTCTGGAACATTCCGAATTAATTCCCAACAAGTCCAAAACAATTAATTCTTTGTAGGTCCTTTTGCAAGGAGAAATGACTTAAAAGTACTTCCTTCGCAAAAACTTATAAAAAGTTTTCGGAAGTCTCGAAATGGACCGGGAATTTACCAAAACGCCCCTAATGCAATTTTATCATATTAAAATGCACCTTTAAAGGGTCGCGAATTGGATTGGCGTATTCACAGTGCCCTATGGGATGACTGGGGACGACTCTTCCCGAATTTGTTGGAAATCGTTTTGGCTTGGAAAAAGGACTATTTTCCTTAATGGTTAGGGATATTTATAAAGTATAAATAGAACCCTTTTGCCTCTGCCGTTGGTGACAAAAATTAGAGTTTTAGAAACACTAATTGATTGATTTTGATTACGAATCAACGATCAATACTCCATAGATTCATTCCATAGCAGCCATTGATTGTTCAAAAGAGTTTCGACAATAGAGGATCATCTAGCAATCCAATAAGATATAGATCTTGGTTCGTTCTCGTGTGTATTACCAATAGAGGGTGATTACTTTATCACCAAACGCTTGAAGATCACCATTGTTGATTCATCACCAAGCAAGAACAAGGAGAAGATCAAAGACTTCTTCAACGGGTTTTTGAAATTCGTTTTGAGATTCATTTTGAGCAACAAAATCGCTATTAAGGTATGTAAATCTATTTCATAATATTTTATCTATTCATGTTAGACAGATTCAAGGCTAGGTTTTTGTGTTATTTTATAAAGTTCTTTCGCTGCGTTTGTAACCCCAAAACCCAACAGTGGTATCAGAGTCGTGTTTTATCATGATTAGGTTAAAATTGGCATGCTAGATTTAATTTGATTAAATGCTTTACATGCTATATGAAATAGATATATGATTTTATGTGTATTGTTTTATGCAAACAATTATATGTGATATACCATGATTATGATTAATACTTGATTAATATGATAAATCTTTTACATGGGTTATTGATGTGTTTAATTTGATTAATTAGACTAGTAAATTCTCAAAATTGAATTCAAATTGTTTGTTTTAATTTTGTGAAGTCCAATGTTCATGATTATGTACACATAAGTTTCATATACAACCATGCGATGTTTGTTACTATGTGTAAAACCTTCTAAATGTTTAAGTTTTATGCCACCCCTTGATTAGAACACTTGTGAAATTTTAGGATATTTTGATGTAGTTTCGACTCAGTTGGGTGCATCATTATATCTTAATTTGTGATCAAGATGAGATAACGGTTGATGTAGTTTTGACTTAGTAAGGTACATCGTTCCGTGTCTCATATGTTTGAAAGAGGTTTTAACTTAATTGGTGCTTTCAAATGAGATTTGACCCAAGGCATAGATGAGATTAAAACATGTGTTGACATTAGATGTCTAGAAATCTCATAAAAGATCTAAGAGTCTTATATGATATGATTGATGTTATCTACCTAAATAGCTTGATTTCGGACATTGACTCAGTTAAACCAAAATCAAGAGAAATATGGATCTTAGCCCATTATGATTATATGATACATGCTTGTATTTGAAGGTGTATACATTAGTGGGAGTATTTAAGAAATACATTATTTGCTCTTAGATGGTAAATGCGTTGATACTTATATGTTTATTGTTTGTATATCTTATTGTAGTAATGGTAACTCACAATAATCAACCCCTGTCGCTGCGATCAGTCCTTGAGAAGGACAAGCTCAAAAAGAACGGTACAAACTATTCTGATTGGATCAGAAGCCTAAGAATTATTCTAAGGCAAGAGAAGAAAATGTACGTTCTTGATGAACACATTCTATCTCCACCTGCTGCCAATATTTCAAGGGCAGATAAGAATGCACATAAGAAACATAGTGATGATTCTAATGATGTGACATGCCTTATGCTTGCCACCATGTGTAAGGTTCTTCAAAAGGACCTTGAACACATGGAAGTTGCTTTTGATCTAGCCGAGCGCTTAAAGGAAATGTTCCAAGTGCAAGCTAGACAAGAGAGGTATGACGTGGTAAAGGACCTAAATGCATGCAAGATGCAAGAGGGGCAGTCGGTTGGTGCTCATATCCTTAAGATGAAAGGATATATTGAGCCTCTGGAAAGGCTTGGAAATCTGATAAGTTTGGAACTCGCTACAGATACGATATTGAATTCATTGCCTGAAAGTTATGGTCATTTTATAATACACTATCACATGAGTGGCATGGATAAGAATCTCTCAGAATTGCATGTGATGCTTAAAACCACATAGAAGAATATCAAGAAGCCTGGAATGGCAAATGTGTTAATGGTTAACAAAGGTAAAGCAATTGTTGCTAAGCCTAAGGCAAAAGTTGCCAATGCCGGAGAGGCAACTCCCAAAGTGTCTCAAAAGGATGCGATTTGCTACCATTGCCAAGAGGTTGGTCATTAGAAGCGTAATTGCAAGTCTTATAAGGAGCATATTGGCTATCAAGTCCAGACGGTACGCGAATCCCGAGAAGTTGGAATGCCATTCATCTTAAACATTACTTCATGTAAGTCTAAACATGTTAAAATCCAGTCCAAACCAGGTATGCATTCTTGAATAATTTAATTTTTACGTCTTTCATTTTATTTTTTATCCCTTTTAGAATAATACTAACTTAAGTATCGAAGGGGTGTTAGCCAAGCTAACACCCAATCTTAACATATGTCTGTCTTGCAAGATATTTCACAGTTACATATTCAATACGTAAGACAACCAGATCTATTTTCGAAAGGATGAAGATAATTTACCTCAGTTAGTCTATTCCATAAATTGGAGTTTAAGGTACACAACTTCTAAGTGCTTAAAAGATTATACATCTTTTCTCTAAGCATAATTGGTTATCAAAACCTCGCTTAGGCGCACGTATTTCACACAATGTGAAACAAAGTTCTTACGGCTGTAAAATTTTCATGTTACTCACAAAGTTCAAGAAGTTAAACACATTCAGTGTTTCGCATACGATCGAAAGAGTTACGAGATCAAAGATCTAACTGCTTACCGGTTAAAAGATATCAAAAATATTGTCACCAACATGGCAAAACCAAAAATCAAATCCATATGCCGAAAAGGCATACCAAAAAAATTTCAAACCAAAATCTTGCTATGAGGACACACCCTCATTTTAACCAAATTAATTGTTTTTCAAGATACTCATTTTGTGTTCTCATTTTGAATATCTCCAACCTGCTCTTCACCCGTTTTTTCATTAATAATCCTTTGTAAAGCTGCATATTCTTCTTCTAGATTCCAGTTTTTGTGTTCCCCATGCTGGTACTCCTTAATCATCTCGATCCTAGCCTCAAAGACTGATTTCGCAGCCTCATTCATCATGTCATTGCGAAGCACACTACTAGAAACAGGCCTTTTACCGACGGAAATTTCCGTCGGTAATTCCCCATTTCCGTCGGTAAATGGACATTACCGACGGAATTCGTCCGTCGGAAATAATTGGTTGGTAATACCGACGGACCAATTCCATCGGTATTACCGGCGGATAGTCCGTTGATAAACAGAAAATTCTGCCGGAAACCGTCCGTCGGCAAGGAATTACGCCGGCCGGTTTGCCGGAGCCATCGCCGGAGGTTTCTGACGGAAATTTTCGTCGGTAAATGTTAAAATAATAAAATAATAAAACCCATTACCGACGGTTAAATCCGTCCGAAAACTTAAGTTTTACCGGCGGATATATCTGTCGGAAATCTAAAACATTACCGGCGAAAATGTCAGTCGGTAATGAGTTTTATTTTTTTATTTTTAATTATTTACCGACGGATATTTCTGTCGATAACGAGATTAATTTAATTTTTTTATTATTTTTACCGACGGAAATATCCGTCGGTAATTTGTCCAGATTAAAAAAAAAAAATTCTATTTTATTATTAAACCACCTGTAAACCTGTCAAACCTGTTTTAAACAAATCCCAACATAAAAGAAACACAAACAACCTGTTTCGCTTGAAATAACCATCCAAATCAAGCGAACACATGAAAGGGGTAAGGGGTAATGGGAAAGGGAAAGGGAAAAGTGGAAGGTGAAAAGGGGAAAGGGAAAATGTTTTGTTTGAACATAAAATAAAGGGAAATTGTATCCAACAACCTAAAGCGAAACGGGAAAGGGGAAAGGGGAAAAGGGGAAAGGGAAAGGGGAAAAGGGAAAGGAAAGGGAAAGGGAAACAAAATATGTTTGTTTGATTACATGCCAATAAAATGAATGTTTAACTACCACGACCACGACCACGAGCGCTGCCGCTACCGCTACCGCTACCACCGCCACTTCGCCTAAGGTATTGACTGACTGACTCATCAGAAGCATTACCGCTATTACATTGCTGTGGTTACAAATTCATGGTAGCCAAGTATTGTTGCATGCGCTGCTCAAGTTGTTGCTCCAATATGCTCTGCACTTGGGTTTGCACCTGGGCCTCCACCTGGGCCTGCACCTGGGCCTCCACCTGGGCCTGCACCTGGCTCTGGATCTGGTCCACTCGCCTCTAAACCTCTGTGTTGACCTGATCAGCAAACGGCTCTTGATCCACATGCTGACTGCCGGAGGAAGAAGATGAAAAGTATTGTGTAGTAGGGCTGCGAAATGGCATGTTAAAATACCCAGCACCATGTCCTCCGAATCCAGGCAAGCGATCTCCCTTTGGTTGCTTGTCTCGGAAAACAATGGCCGCCCAAAGCTTTTCACGAAAGGCGGGCCGCTCGGTGCTCTCAGGCGCCATACTTCCTTCTTCAATAGCCTCGTCACGAGCCCGCCTATCATACTCTTTCTGGAAAAAAAAACATTATACACTATGGTAGAAAATAATATTTCTTTAACTAAATAATTTATAATTTACTAATAGAAAATACTAGAAACACTTACATAAAGGGTTTGGTAATAAGGGTTAACCCATTGTGGCCCCGAGCCATCAGGAGCCTCCACAGTATGTGTAGCCATAAACACAGCAGCAGCATCAGCCTCATCATCTCCGTGTTTCTTTCGCTTAACATATAAAAAAATTAAAACTTCAAAATTTCATCAAATAATAACAATATATGAATCAAATAGAGTATTGCTTAATTTACAAACGGATAATAAATTAAGTAAGTTTACCATTCGGGACCAAGTCTCGCTGAAGTTAATCGATCCTCCAGTGTGCACACTCCCACGCCCCTCTTGTGAGTTCCTATTATTTTTTGCAATTTCTGATTTTTTTTGAAATTTTTCACTATTCCAATAGGCTTCCCACTACCCCACGCACTATTCGAGAAATTAGCTGGAGGCAATCCATCCCTTAGCCACTTTTTTTTCATATCATACACTTTGTCAGCGTACCGCTTAGCAACTAGTTGCTTGAAAGCCTTCTCTATTTGTAGGTTGGAGAATTCGGGGCAAGAATATATGTGCTACAAAAATAGTAAAAGTAGTTAAATAAATAGGGGACTAGTCTACAAACTTTACAAAGGAAAGAGAATTAAGTAATTTTACACACATCTTTTGATATTGACTTTGGGGTGGGATAAAATTCCTCAAAATTATACCCACTGAATAAATCTCCAAACCATCTAGCAGGATCTTGACAACCACCATGTATAAACCTATTAAGATATTAATTGAAAAAAAATATATCAATATATATACAAATAAAAAGACAATAATAAAATGTAAACATTATATATATGACATTTACAATTAAATAATACTTACTGTCCACTGGGAGAGATAGATATTTCCATTTTTCCTTCCTCATTAATAATTGCGTCCAAATTAACCCGCCCGAATGGTTCACTAAAAGGAACACTAGAGCTATCAATATCTGGACTGCTCAAATCATTATCACTACGTTCAGAACCAGAAGTAGAGCCCCTCCCTCCCGTCCTTGGTGAAACAAGACGATGGACAAAACCCGCAACCTTCCCTCTCTTTGAACGATTGCCACTTCGACCCGACATATCTAAACTAGTATATTATATATGTAGACAGAAAATATTATCAAGTAGAACAAAATTTAAATAGTAGGACGTATTCAAAATAATGACTACATGTCCAAGCAAATTATGGAGTAAGATGTTTGCAGCCAATATACACTATGTTTGCATTTAAATAGTAGGAAGCATTTATTGTCCAAATCATGAGATAGATGTAATATTACATAGCATGTAAGAGTAACCAAGTAAAATTGAAAATTATGAGATAGATATAATATTACATTGATAAGTGATATAAAATGTAAACATTATATACAAAATATTATCTGAATTAAAACTAAACTGATTCATTCACTACAATCTTGATCACTATCACTACAAAATTCAATTTCTTCTTCACTAGTTTCCTCGTCGTCGTCTTCTTCCCCATCTTCATCATCGGACCCAGATATATACCCTTCTCCTTCCTCATCCTCCACATTGTCATACTCGATTTCATTGAAAGTGACTTCCTCCCCTAGTGGACGGGTGTTTTCGGCAATTAATGCTTCATCCTCGACATTATCATTTAAGGAAATAATCGGAGGTATAGGCATTTCATCTTCCTGATAACAATCATTTAATGATGAATCAATATTTGAAGTAGACGTTTTTGCACGCAATGGTATATCAAAAGTGCTTCTTGCTTTGGTTTTCCATACGGCCCACCATCCGCTAGACTCTCTTCGTCGACGGGGGTAGGGGGTCATATACACCTGTTGTGCTTGAGATGCAAGAATGAACACATCATCACCATTATGCCTAGAAGAATGCTTTAAGTCAACGAGATCAAAAGTGCCATGTTTTGTAATGCCTCGCTCAGCATCCCGCCACTCACAATTGAAAAGAACTACAGAATTTCCAAGCAAGTACTCCAATTCAATAACTTCTTTCAATACACCATAATAATCAAGATTTCCTTTGAGATTGACCCCGCTATTCCAAGTTGATTTTGTTTGGCCATATTCTTCGATGTGGAATACGTAGCCATTGACAAAATATCGCTTATATACATTCACTCTTAAGGATGGACCGTGTGCTAATGCTTGTAATCTCGCAACTTTTGCATCTCCACGGTTGTTCAAAATCTAAATAAAAACACATAGATAGTAAAAAACTCATACTTCAAAGTCTATTAAAAACATTGAATTAATGAATTGGCATTTACATAAATATTAAACCAGGAGGGAAATTCGTTGTCTGTCCTTATTGAAATCAATTCAGGCGCAATGTCTCCAGCCTGTTCTTCAAACATACTGCATTCAAGGAGAACATAAAGTTGCTTAGTTCGTATTAAAGTTATTAGGATTAACATTACTTAATAACAAATGAAGAATGCTTACTTCAAGTAATCCTTGACCTCAGCACAGTTAAGGAGAATATAGAGTTTAGCCGCTTCTAATTCTTTTTTGCTTAGCATGCGCGTGCACTTTCTATTGCCAAGGAATCGACCAGGAGAAGAAAAAACTGAAATTTTTCCATCAGGATCAGTGACTCCCCCATCATAATTGCGTCCCACTTTAGTGAACTTGTCTCAATGTCGGGGTGAAAATATGTTGAAACAAATGACACAATTTCATCGACAATCACTGATTCAGACATAGATGCCTCAACTTTTGCTCTATTGCTCATTTTCTTTTTCAAACTCCCCAAAAATCGTTCAAATGGATACATCCATCTGTACTGAACAGGTCCTCCAACTCTAGCTTCATAAGCTAGGTGAATTGGTAAATGCTCCATTGAATCAAAGAAAGATGGCGAAAATATCTTTTCAAGCTTGCATATTGTCACCACAATGCTCTCTTCGAGTCTTCTCATATCCTCAACACGAAGAGTGCTGAAAGTCAATACTCTAAAGAATTCACTCAATTCTATTAGGGAAACCCATATTTCATTAGGGAGAATGTCTCTAAATGCAATGGGTAGCAACCTATCCAATAATACGTGACAATCATGACTTTTCAACCCATATACCGTCCCTTCTTCCACATTCACACAGTTGCCAATATTAGATGCATACCCATCATGAAGTTTCAAATCTTTCAACCACTGCAGAACACGTTGCTTATCCTCTCTTGACAGAACAAAGGAAGCCACTGGTTTGAAATCTTTTCCATTAACTTTAACAATGTTGAGATCTTTACGATTGCAAATTGCTTCAAGGTCTAGCCGACCCTTGTCTGTGTCCTTCATCGAGGCCTTAAAACCCATCACTGTATTAAAAATATTGTCAAACACATTTTTTCAATATGCATGACATCAAGGTTATGTCTTATCAAGTTCGTCTTCCAATAAGGTAACTCCCAAAATATACTCTTTTTAATCCAGTTATGGTCTTTACCAAATCCGTCTGGTCTATCCTTTGAAAACATCTTTCCCCACCCGACATCAGACACCTCAGACACCTACTCAAAAATATCCTCGCCACTCAGACGAGGAGGGGGCCCCGATGCTCAACTCTATTTTTGGTAAAAGTATTCCTATGTTTACGAAATGGATGGTCACTAGGAAGAAACCGTCTGTGGCCATCAAACCAACACTGCTTCTTGTAATGCTGAAGTGTGAATGCATCTGTATTTTCCATACAATACGGACAGGCCAATCTCTCATGTGTGCTCCATCCCGACATCATACCATAAGCAGGAAAGTCATTAATTGTCCACATCACTGCAGCCCTCATGTTAAAATTTTGCAACTTGAAAGCATCCCATGTCTGGACAGCATCATTCCACAGCTGTTTGAGTTCATCCATCAGAGGTCAAAGATACACATCAATGTTTTTTCCTGGATTCGAAGGCCCGGGAATGAACAAACTCAAATACATATAAGGATCATTCATACATAACCACGGGGGAAGATTATACACTGTGACTATAACAGGCCAACATGAATAAGATTTTGCCCTGGTCCAAATGGAGAAAACCCATCTGTACATATCCCCAGCCTTATGTTTCTAGGATCCGCAGCAAAATCAGGGTAAGTGGCATCAAAATGTTTCCAAGCTTCACCGTCAGAAGGAAGAGTCATCACACCCTCTTTACGAGGACACTCTTTGTTCCAACGCATGGCTTCTGAGCTTTCTTTCAATGCATAAATTCGTTGCAACTTGAGAATTAGCGGCATATAACGCAACTGCGCCCGAGGCACATTTTTCTTGTGCTTGGCACTACCACGGCGTGGTGGCTTATACCTACTAAGTCCACATATTAAACATGAATCGAGACCCTCATTTTCCTTATAAAAAAGCATGCACTGATTCTTGCAAGCATCAATTTTAACATACCCAAGACCAATCTGCCCCACCAACTTTTCATCTCATAAAAATTATGAACCATATTATTTTCTTCGGGTAGCATCCGTTGTCCCCATGACATGATACGATCGTAAGTATGCTGGCTCATATTTGTATCAGCCTTGATAGTTAGAAGCTCAGTCACTTGCTCTAACATTGTAGCCTTTGCACCAGAATGAATTTTCTCATTTGCAGAGTCCATTAAATCCATAAACTTCTTTGCAACGGGATTTGGTGCCTCTGTTGGATTAGGGTTCCAATCAAACTCTGGGCCAGCCACATTTCGAACCATATCATCCAAACCGACAGACGGCTCCTCTTCATCAATCAAATGTTCAGGTTCCATTGGCGGACAACGTGATACAGTAGGATGATTGCGAACACTTGTTTCAACCACATAACGCTCCCCGTGCGCTACCCATACCTTGTAACCATCAACAAACCCTGCCTCCAAAACATGTTTCTTTACCCATCCAACACTCAGATATTTTCTATTCTTACACTTTTTACAAGGACACCTAATCTTATCATCACGCATGCACTGGGGATGCGCTCTAGCAAACTCCACGAAATGTTCTAAACCTTCTAAGAATTGAGGTCTGACACCCCTTCTACCGGGATTACTACGATTATCCATCCAACTACGATATTCTCCAGACATAATTAACTCCTGCATTTCATAATGTATTAACAGTTTAGATGTAATTAACGCATTACAATTCCCTAAATTTGGATTACAAACTTAAAAGCAACAAGACACTTCATTTAGGTTTATTGATATCAAACCCTAACCCTAATTCACACCGGCTTCTCTTTCCCAGCGTCTCTCTCCAAGCAATTTCTACCCCAACTTTCATATTCTAACCCTACCCAAAATTCATAATCACTACCGATTTTACCATCAAACTTGCAAATCGTCATGGCTTCAGACTTCTTCAGACTTTAAGAGGAAGAAAGGGCTCAAATTGCAAGAAAATGTAGTCGGTTTAGGTGGATGTGGAATAATTTTAAATATTAATATTTAATTCTTTGTTATAAAGTATATCATTCTCTAGGGTGAAAGGACAATTCATGTCCATTAGGTTTAGAATTGGGGTCGGCTTCTATCCCATCCCGAAATACACGTATGAATTGCAAATATCACTTTGTCTACTTGCTTTATAATCGAAAATCAAGAAATTTCGGCAGCATAACCCCATGGTCTCCAAGTGCACGACGTAGACTAGGTCAATCAAACACTATCGATTGGAATCGACAGTGTATAATCAACCATGTCTAGTATACACTCAGAGAACAATAGGATTAATGCAACCGAAATATCTCAACTATCGACTATTCAAGCAATTTTAATAGACAATAATGATATTTACAAAATCATATAATCGTGCATTTCAAGACTGTCCACATGGACAATTTAAAAATCGATGACTACATGTTGACCTCAACATGATAAGTTAAAGATTCTTAAACGGGTTTCTAAGCTTTTCTGTTTCAACCGTCACAACGTCACGTCGTAACATTAATTTTTATTCAGTACCGTAAAATGCATAATTTTACAATAATGAACTAACACACACATCTATCATATTTTTTAAATTATTAATATTGTGAATAATTTTAAATATTAATTCTTTGTTGTAAAATATATAATTTTACAATCATGAATTAAATTAACATTTATAAACAAGATGAGAGTCGTTATCATCCACAACTATCAAAACTCTATCTCAGCTTAGACCAAGAAAGACAGAGCAAACAAGTTCTCGACTGTTTGAGCAAAGAATTTTCTGTTTAATAAGAGTTTTTCCAGTTTCACTGTCCTCCTCTCTAAGGATCTCAAACATCACAGCCATGTTTGTGACAGTGCCTGTTTTACTCTTCACTGGTATTATACGGTCACAAGTAAAAACAAGGTAATAGTATAACACCAGTGAAGAGAAAACAGAACTTTCCTCCAATTTTTTCAATATACACCTTCCATTTACCCAAGATCCTGATTGCAGAATCTTCCTCATGAGCTTGAAAGCTGGCGGTGTTGCCCTCAATCTCACGGTTGCTTCGCATGTTTTGCAAAGCAACCGTGAGATTGAGGGCAACACCGCCAGCTTTCAAGCTCATGAGGAAGATTCTGCAATCAGGATCTTGGGTAAATGGAAGGTGGAGATTGAAAAAATTGGAGGAAAGTTTTGTTTTCTCTTCACTGGTGTTATACTGTTACCTTGTTTTACTTGTGACCGTATAACACCAGTGAAGAGAAAACCGACACTGTCACAAACATGGCTGTGATGTTTGAGATCCTTAGAGAGAAGAGGACAGTGAAACTGGAAAAACTCTTATTAAATAGAAAATCCTTTGCTCAAACAGTGGAGAACTTATTTGCTCTATCTTTTTTGATCAAAGATGGACGGATTTTGATAGCTGTGGGTGAGGAAGACTCTCATCTTATTTATATATATACATATATGCATATTTTTATTTTTATTTTTATTTTTTATTTTTTATTTTATTTATTTTATTTATATTTTTTATTATTATTATTATTATTATTATTATTATTATTATTATTATTATTATTTATTATTATTATTATTATTATTATTTTATTATTATTATTTATTTTATTTATTTATTTTATTTATTTATTTTTATTTATTTTTTATTTTTTTTTTACTTATTTATTTATTTTTTTCCAACAACCTTTTCACACGATGACATATGAGGATTCATGTTAGCCGACTCCAAATTATTTTGGGACTAAGGCTTTGTTGTTGTTGTTGTTGTTGTTGTTGATTAGGAGTCTAATTCCTTAACAATACTTCCATCCAAGTCTTCCTAATTTTAGACATTCACCCCTCCCTCCCCCTTTGACTTTACACAAGCCATCTAATACAAATTAAGAGTAAACAGTTGACTGCTTGATCAAAAAGTGTGATCCGACCTAAGGTGCATCTAGGGTGCCAGGATTGATATCAGGCGCTCAAACGTAGGCGAGATACATCACCGTCCGCGATGCCGTCAATCGCCCCAAAATGGGATCTAGAACTAGTGAGGTAGTGTACGACAGATTATACATAACCCAATAATTCTAATTCAAAACAACATTTTCACCAAATTAGCCCCAACTTCATAAAGCTACATATACCCACATACATAAACATGGCAGCCATGAAGAAACAACTTACACATACCAAGTTATAGATTCTCATATGAGATAAGTGCTTCAACATTGTTGTGGGTACTTTCCAGCATGGTGACATCTCCAGTTGCTCCTGCATGTCAAGATGTTATGCCACTGTAAGTATTACTTCATATTTACTAATTTATTTTTATTATTATTTCTATTATTATTTTATAGTAATAAAAAGAGATAAACACGGGACTCTTTCAAGCACGTTCAACCTCTCTTCAAATGGCAAAGTGGACTCAGTCTTATGGACGTTGAAGGGATAAACTTGGATGCCGAGATTCTAGGAACTACTTCCTACACGTTAGTTGTTAATCTTATTTAAGGGGAGATGTAGTTGGAAAAACACACATTCTTTTACACACACTACGCACATCCCATTTGTAATCCTCTCCATCATCTTCCGCGGTTGTAACATCAATTATCAAAGTGAAACTTTTAAGGTTGGAGACCTAACTCCCGGGGTTTTTTCCAAAGAGGTTATTATCTCTAAGGTTTTTCCTCGTTAACAAATCATTGTGTCATTCTTTCTTTTCATGTCTTTGTTCCATTTAATCGAATTCCATAGTCCCCTCCTTGTTGTTTAAATCCATACACTTTTCATAGTTAAGATTTGACATTATTGGTTTTTCTACCAAAACAATTTGGCGCCCACCGAGGGGCCGCGTGGTTTATCGATTATTTGGATCATTTCCTAAGAAAATTCATCATGTCTACACCTCCCAATGTGTTCGCCGCCAGCAAGGGTACCGCCGTCACTCCAACATCAGGAGGTAGAACCAGCTTGTTGCCGCCACCTCCTCAGATGGGACCTCAGCAAACTCAACCTACAAAGACTCCACAAAAGGAAGCAACCTCTTCCAATGTAGATGCTGACATCCGGAGTATCCTGACCAGGTTGAATCAGAGGTTGGATCAGCAAGATAGCAATTCGAAGGTGCTGGCCAATTCCATGATTAAGATGCAGAAGGATCAATAGCTCATCACATCTCGGCTTGACAACATCTCACCATTGCGTACAAGGAACCTCAACTTCGACAACACCGAAGGATCTATGCTTCAGAGTGAATTTATCCCAATGGGTAGTCCGCCTCAAACTCATCAGCTGACATCCTTAATGATGTCAACATCTTTGCCCGGGGACACCCTAATGACGCCACCTTCCGCAGGATTCACCCAGTTCATCCCATTCACTGACAACACCACTGTCACAACTACCATGGACAACTCTAGTTTGCTAAATAATATTTTCAATAATAATAATTTCAATCGTATTCCTATGGCTGACCCTTTTGCAGGAAACCCACTAGCCAAACAGATGTAGGATCTCAGGGAGCTGATAATGAACGTGCCAGGCATAAACCCTCCAATCCAACCAGTGACTTAGAACTGCTACAATCAATCCTGGTTTGTCCCAGCAATTGCAAATGTCGACATCCCGAAGCGTTTCAATGTTCCATCTATGAAGTTGTATGACGGCAGCACAGATCCAGAGGAGCATGTTGCCCACTATCAAGAAAAGATGGACATAGTCCGCATTTCGCTTCAATTCCGGGAGGCTTGCTTATGCAGAGGATTTGGATCGACCTTGGTTGGACCAGCTCTCAAATGGCTGATTAGGCAGCCCCTTGGTTCATACGCCCATCTTATCAACATGTTCTATAACCAGTTCTCATGCAGTCGACAATTTGAGAAGCTGACAAGTGACCTCTACAATGTGACCCAGCAATGAGACTCTGAAAGAATATGTCCACCGATTCAATAAGGAAGTGCTAGAAATTCCCAATCTTGACATGTCGACAGCCACAGAAGCTTTCAAAATGGGACTGAAGAAAGATTCACAGTATTATCAGGATTTGGTTATGACTCCTTGTAAGTGGTTGGAAGAAGTCAGGAGCAGGGCATTGAGATTCATAAGATTGGAGGAAGATGAGCTGCGAAGATCGAAGTCCTCAACCAAGTTGTCGATATATGATAACCCAGACAGGAAGACTGAATCATCCCATCGCAGGAACAACCGTTCCAATCCTTATCCGAGAATTGATAGCAGCAAAATTAATTCAATAGAGGGTGAGGATGAAGATAGTGATAATGTGCATAACATTTATGATTATTGTTTTTCTGTTGACATTTCAGGAGTACTCTGTGCAATGGGCAACCTGGGGGACAAAGCGAGATGGCCAAAGAAGATAGATAAGACCGCGGGATGGCGTGACAAATCAAAATGGTGCGCTTACCATGAAGACTTTGGGCATGTTACTGAAGATTGCATAGCACTAAGAAAGGAGATCAGTTACTTGCTCTCGAAGGGACATCTTAAGGAGTTGCTGGGATCCAGAAAGAAGAAGGCAGAAAATGCAGAAGCTCCTCATGAAGTCGAAAGACCAGTTTCTCCCCTAGCATCAACAAAGGTGATCAATTGCATCAACAAAGGTGATCAATTTCATTAGTGGAGGTTAAGAAATTTGTGGCACATCCTATTCTGCCGCAAAGAGACATGCTAAGGAGTCAAAAGAGGAGAAGCCAGAAAGACAACCCAGGATGTCGACACCTTGCCAGGATCCAATCACCTTTGATGAGAGTGATCGGGATAATTTGCTGGAACCCCATCATGATGGCCTAGTTATTTCCTTGCAGATCGCCAATTGTACAATCCGACGCATCCTGGTCGATGGGGGTAGCTCTGTCAATCTCATTATGTTGAGCACCCTCAAGGAAATGAACATCCCAGAATTGGAGATCGTCAAGAAATCCTCAGTGTTGGTAGGCTTCAGTGGTGAAGTCAAAGAAACGGTGGGGGAAATAAAGCTTCCAATCTACTCAAAGGGCCTCAAGACCATGGAACGGTTCTGTGTAATTGATTGTGCAACATCCTACAATGTCATTCTTGGAAGACCGTGGAATCATGGGATGAAGGCTGTACCATCCACTTACCATCAGTGTGTGAAGTTCCCAACACCTTGGGGTATCGCCAAAATATACAGTGACCAGCAGGTGGCCAAGGAATGTTATAAGACTTCAATGAAGGCGTCGACATCTCCCAAACAAGCATAGCAATTACAGAGGAAAGTACGTGAAGTCCTGGAAGCTAGAGAGAACGATGTGAAAGAAGTATTACTAGATCCTTCCAATTTGGACATCAAGGTACTTATTGGCAATGACATCCCATCAGATATAGAAGAAAAGCTTGTGGACCTATTAAGAAGCAGAGTAAAGAGTTTTGCTTGGAGGCATGATGACATGACCGGCATCAGCAAAGATGTCATCACTCACAAACTTAACATTGATCCTAGTTTTAAACCAGTGCACCAGAAATGTAGAAAGTTTGCAGAAACAAGAAAACAGATCATCAAGAAAGAAGTAGAGCGCTTACTCAAAGCCAATATGATCCGAGAGGTAGATTATCCAAGATGGTTAGCAAACGTGGTTATGGTTGAGAAGAAGAATGGGAAATGGCGAGTCTGTGTTGACTTCACCGACTTGAATAAAGCCTGTCCAAAAGATCCTTTCCCTTTGCCTCACATAGATTTGTTAGTTGATGCCACCTCCGGACATGAGCTCCTCACCTTCATGGACGCATCCTCAGGATTCCAACAAATCCAGATGGAGCCATCTGATCAAGAGGACACAGCCTTCATAACGCCCACAGGTATTTATTGTTATATTGCTATGCCTTTTGGACTAAAAAATGCAGGTGCAATATATCAGAGGCTCGTCAACAAAATGTTCAAAGATCAGATTGGGGACACAATGGAAGTATATATTGACGACATGGTAGTAAAATCCAAGAAATCCGAAGATCACATAAGCAACCTATCTCAAGCCTTCGACATCTTGGATTGTTTCAATATGAAACTTAATCCAGCTAAATGCAACTTTGGAATGAAGGCAGGGAAGTTTTTGGGTTATATGGTAACTAAAAGAGGCATTGAAGCTGCCCGAGAAAAGATACGTGCCATTGTCAACCTGTTGTCACCTCAGTCTGTCAAGGATGTCCAAAGGTTGATAGGAAAGATTACTGCACTCACCAGGTTCATTTCTAAATCCTCGGATCGATGAAAACCTTTCTATGACATCCTAAGGAAGAACAAGAAGTTCCAGTGGGAAGACCAGCATGAAGAAGCCTTTCAGGAGCTCAAAAGTTACCTGTCGACACCTCCATTATTGGCTAAATCTCAGGAGGGCGAACATCTTTACATCTACCTAGCAGTATCAGAAAGCGCTGTAAGTGAAGTCTTGGTGACAGAACGAGATGGTAATCAGTAACCCATCTATTATATAAGTAAGACACTTTTATATGCAGAGACCAGGTACTCTCATTTACCAAAATTAATTTTGGCTTTGATAACTGCTTCTATTAAATTAAGACACTATTTTGAAACACATACCATAATTGTCCGTACTAACTATCCTATTAAGAATGTTATGAGAAAACCAGAGATGTCAGGTCGAATGGCTAAGTGGTCTGTACAATTAAGCACATACGGCATCAAATATGAGCCCAGAACAATAATAAAATCTCAAGCTCTAGCTGATTTTGTGGCTGACTTTAGTCCAACCATGCAACAAGAAGTGGAATTGGAGGTTCAGCAACTTCAAGATCACGACATCCTGAAGATTTGGACGCTCTACACAGATGGTGCTTCCAATATGAGAGGTATAGGTATTGGAGTTGTACTAAAATCGCCACAAGGGGACATAATACCACAATCCATCAGTTGCAGTTTTAAGGCCACTAATAATGAAGCAGAATATGAGGCATTAATTGCAGGTTTAACAGCGGCCCAGGACCTAGATGTCAAGCACATTCGGGTGTTTATGGATTCTTTGCTAATTGTTAACCATTACAACGGATCCTACATAGCAAAAAAAATGCAAAGATGACTACATATTTGGATATTGTTAAAATTCTGGCGGCCAAATTCAAAACATTTACTTTGGAGCAGATTCCACGTGAGGAAAATTCTCAAGCAGATGCTCTGGCAAACTTAGGTTCAGCCTTCAAAAGCATTTCACAGACAAGTATCCCAATTGTGCACGTCGACATCCCCGCAATTGATCGTCTTGAGCTGTTTGTTCTAGATGTCGACATACCTTTCCCTCCGGCAGCAACTTCTTGGACAGCTCCAATTATCAAGTATCTCTTAGATGATACAATCCCAGCCGAGGAGAAAAATGCTAGAGCCTTTAGGGTAAGAGTATCTAAATATTTACTTATTAATAACCTTTTGTTTAGAAAATCTGCTGCAGGTCACTACATTAGATGTCTAGAAGCAGATCGAGCTCATCAGGTTCTAAAGGAGCTGCATGAAGGACAGTGTGGAAATCATATCGGGGGCAAAAGTCTGCATACCAAGGTTCTTAGGATGGGCTATTTTTGGCCCACAATGAGAAGAGACGCCGCAGAATATGCAAAGAAATGTGACTCCTGTCAACGACATGGTGACATCCTGCATCAACCAGCTGAATTGCTACATCCTATCCTGTCGCCATGGCCGTTTATGATTTGGGGAATGGACATCGTAGGAAAATTACTCAGCGCCCCAGGAGGAAGAGTATTTCTACTAGCCATGATAGACTATTTTTCTAAATGGGTAGAAGCTGAGGCATACGTGCAAGTCCGAGATAGAGAAGTTATCTCTTTCATCAAAAGAAATATATTCAGCACGTTTGGGATACCTTCAGATATTATTTATGATAACGGCTCCCAGTTTATTAGTAAGAAAACCCAGAATTTCTTGAATAGTTGGGGAGTCAAGATGGTGACATCTTCACCTGTTCACCCTCAAGCGAATGGACAAGCAGAGTCCAGCAACAAGATTATCATAAGCAACTTAAAAAAGAGACTGGACCAAAAGAAAGGAAGATGGGCATAAGAGTTACCAATGGTTTTATGGGCTGACAAGATGACATCTAAGAATGCTACTGGTCAGACTCCCTATTCACTTGTATTTGGGACAGAATCAGTTATTCCAGCAGAAGTTCTTGTACCTACGGCCAGATACAGTTTGTTGACATCTGAACATAATAAAGACATCTTGACATATGACTTGGATACCGTAGACGAACTAAGGGACATGGCCAAAGTTTGGATGGCAGCATATCAACAAAGGGTAGCCAGGTCTTACAACAAAAACGTAAGGGTTAGAAGGTTTCAAGTAGGAGACTTAGTCCTACGAAAGGCATTCCAAAATACAAAGGAGCTCAATGCGGGCAAGCTCGCCCTAAATGGGAAGGACCTTACCTAATTGATGCACAGGCCGGGAAAGGAGCGTATCGCCTATCAACCTTGGATGGTCAAATGATCCCACGAAGTTGGAACGCCATTCACCTCAAAAGGTATTACATCTAAACAATGCCCCCTTTAACTCATCTCATCCCAGGTATGGACAATCCTTTATTTATTAGGTGTAACCTTTCATTTCCCTATTTACTGTTTTCTTTTCCATATTACTTCTCTACAAATCAAGATGTCACTAACACAACTTGTGGAGGGGCGTCAACATAGTTGACATCCATTTTTAATGTGTCTCTGTCTTGTGAGGTGTTGACATACGGAAATGGGGACATGTCGAAAGCCAAAAGGACAATGAATTCTCCTCCGTCAGAGACTGGCCATCTCTTCTCAAGTAAATGTACACAATCCCTTCTAAGGTTTAAAGAGTTAATTACCTCTTTCTTAAGATGTTAGGTTACCACACCTTCGCCTGGAGCGCAAGTTATCTCTTTAATTGAGGTGTGGGGTGGGCCTATATGGGTAAACTCATATAGCTTACCCATTCTCACTTAGTTAAATGATTGATCTCATGTTTTATTCTTGTGGTTATGACATGTACGTGTCATCTTAAGTATCTGTTGTTTTGACATACTATCATGTCACCTTACGAGCATAACATATGACCATCCAAAGAAATATTTTATCAAAAATGAAACAAGCCTTGACATGCTTAAAAATTACCAAACCATAATTTTGTTCTAAAACTAGCATAAGAACATCCCTAAAAGTTAAGACAATAATCCAACATCCAAGCAGATAAAGCTAAAACACAAAAGTGTTGGACCAACCCAACATGTAAAAGAAATTGTCTTCGGTCCTTATGGACCTATTACATAACCAACCAAATTAACATTGTCTTTGGGATTCTACCTCAGTAATACCAGTAAAAGAAAAACAAAACAAACTTGTTTTACCTTCTTCATATGGCGTCCGCCTCAGGTGTTGCTTTAGGAGTAACTTTTCCAACCTCTGCTGCTTCCTTTGCAATTGCTTCATGTGGGCTTGATGACCCCTCACCCTCATCTACTGGCTCACCTGTCAGCTTGGAGAAGTAGGCATATTCCTTATTGATATCCCAATTCTGAGCCTTTCCTTCCTGGAACTCCTTCATGATCTTGATCTTACAATGGGAAACAGTTTTAGCAGCAGCCAATTTGCAAGAACCTTTCACTTCTGCAATCTCCTTAAGGTGATCTTCCTCACTTTTTGCCAAACTGTCCAATAGGTCCTTTACAGTCTTCTCCTGCTCTTCCAACGTCTTAGCTTGCCGCTCCAAGGTCTTTTCATGCCCCTTCACCATGCTCTCTAACATTATCTTCTCCTTCTTAACCAAAGCAACATCAGCTTTAGACTTCTTCTTTAGCATCTCCATTTCCTTTACCAAATCTTCCAAATACCATACTGCCTGTAAAATAATAACTTGACATCAAAAGGTATTATAAAAACTTTTTGAATCAGTCAAAACCTAGTTAGTAACATCTTACCCCAGCTGCAAAACTCATACACTTCTTCTTGAACTCTCCTACTGGCATTCCTTCAAAAGTATCTCCAACATCAATTACCTCCTCTTGAATAGCCTTTCTCGTTTTCACCCTAGAGCCAATACCTGCGCTCTCATCTAAAACAGGGATCTTCTTAGGAACAGGCAGAGGCTTCATATCTATCTTAAGAGCGGAGTCTTCAAACATGGCTTCAATGTCGTCAAGATCAAAATCTGATCCAGAAACAACTGGTTTGGAAACTGCATTGACATATGAATATTGTCAAGAAGTATAATGCGTCAGATTGATAAACTAAAGTAAAGAGACAACATGCTTACCTGTAGACATAATGACGGAGGTTGATGCTTTTTGATCTTCCGGAGCAACCAGAGGTGATTCCAGTAGTCCCCTAGGAGAACTCTTGTCCAAGGGAAGCTTGAAAAATTTGTCAACTTTTGCCAAGGTGTCTTCAGCCGGTGGGAATAATTCTCCCCAGTCAATATCTGAAAAAAGGTAAGAGCAATTACGATTTCAGTTTGTTTCAAGAACAGAAAATCACAAAGTTAGGAATTCAAGTACCTCCCTTATTCCACTCGCTTGATACCTCATTCCCTTCTTCAATGGATGCCCTATCAACAAAGAAAAACCTATTTTTCCATCCCCTATCACTCGAAGATGTGGTGCTCATTAAGGAATTCCTACCTGACCTTTTCTTAAAAAGATATCTTTTTGAACAAAAAGGTTGAAGATTGTACGAATAGGCTATCTCATGAAGCCCTAGGTTTAAACCATTCTCCCTATTCACTTTGATAATGAAAGAAAAAATTCTCCAAGCCATGGGCATCAGTTGAGGATAAGCAAGTTGAGTCTTTTGAAAAAATTCAGAAACCAACGAAGGGAAGGGGTAGCTAAACCCTAGAAGAAAGGGATAATCAAGAAAGCAAATCCATTTGTTGGAAACAAAGTCAGACCTAAGATTTACAGAAAAAGGGTGAAATATTGCACCTTTAGGGAAGTAGCATTGTTATTTTAGTGACTCGATTTGGGCATCGCTAAACAAACAAGTCTCCTCATCCGGTTTTGCAAGGAGATTTTCACAAACAAAATCATCAAGGCTAATTTCTATGGGACCTTGTGGGATCGGGGAACTCTTAGTTTTGGACGAACTCCACCTAGTCCTACCCATGGTTGACAAGCAAAAGAGAGATGCAAAGAATGGATGAAAGTAAGAAACGAAGAAATTTTTACCTTGCGGAGAACAGCGCCGTAGCAAGCAAGAGCAAAATGGAAGGTTTGAGAAGCTTATTAAGGAGCCATCCAAGCGGTTATTTAAATTAAAAAGAGCTCTAATTCCAAAAAACTACTTTTCCTAAATTAACTCCCCAACCGTCCATTGCCTCCACGTATCCTTACCCGTCCAATCATGCAAGCTGGCAGCTGAAGTATTTATTAAGAAAAATATTTGCCTTTTCAGTTGCCAAGAAAGACAAATATTTTTGGGGACAAATTGTTGTGGGTATTTTCCAGCATGGTGACATCTCCAGTTGCTCCTGCATGTCAAGATGTTATGCCACTGTAAGTATTACTTCATATTTACTAATTTATTTTTATTATTATCTCTATTATTATTTTACAGTAATAATAAGAGATAAACACGGGACTCTTTCAAGCACGTTCAACCTCTCTTCAAACGGCAAAGTGGACTCAGTCTTATGGATGTTGAAGGGATAAACTTGGATGCCGAGATTCTAGGAACTACTTACTACCCGTTAGTTGTTAATCTTATTTAAGGGGAGACGGAGTTGGAAAAATACACGTTCTTTTACACACACTACGCACATCCCATTTGTAATCCTCTCCATCATCTTCCGCGGTTGTAACATAATTTATCATAGTGAAACTTTTAAGGTTGGAGACCTAACTCCCGGGGTTTTTTCCAAAGAGGTTATTATCTCTAAGGTTTTTCCTCGTTAACAAATCATTGTGTCATTCTTTCTTTTCATGTCTTTGTTCCATTTAATTGAATTCCATAGTCCCCTCCTTGTTGTTTAAATCCATACACTTTTCATAGTTAAGATTTGACATTATTGTTTTTTCTACCAAAACAAACATTATAAACTACAAGATCATCCTTTGATCAACCAAAAAAGACGCACAATAAAATCAAACATAATAAAATAAATGAATCAAAAATTATAAGATGGATCATAAATAGATCATTAACTAGAAACATCAGAAACTAAAAACAATCAGTTGACCAAAAGATAGAAAATCTTTGACCATAAAATCAAAAATCCTATTCACACACGCACAGAAATAAGTATTTTTTTTCTTTTCTTTTAGGGAGGGAATTCCTGTTCAGCTTGCACACGATGATTTGAGGATCCTAGTAGATGTTTGACTAGGTAAAGTTCATTTTGTCGATTATCAATAACTTTTAATCCCTCCATACCAAATTGCGTCCATTTTTTAGGAAACTACATTCACCTTTTAAAATATACTACTTCCGTCCCAAACTGAATATCCATTTTTGTTCTTGATCAAGAACAAAAACGGACATTCATTTGGATGGAGGGATTATCATTTTCCAATATGTGATGTTATACTACAAGTGTATAAGAAAGATGGTAACTGCACTTGTGATATATTTGCTTCTAAATGTGCTTAATAATCAACCTTTTCAAGTGTCTCTCGAACTTAAAAAAAAATGGACAATGGGATGGAGGGGGTAGTTTAAAATTCTTTAACTCTTTCATTGTTTATTCCCTTGTACAACTAGATGGGAAAAACAAGATTTTCCCATCTAGTTGTACAACAACACCAAAATTTGCCACATAAATGCAATGTATGTTATTTATTTCATTCTCTTATTTTCCCATATTTTATTCTCAATATGCTTATACTTTGTACTATTTTAAATTAGAGATAAGTTCAAAATTAAAATGTTATTTTATTATCTACTAACAATTACAAAAACTAAAACCACATCCATCCACTGAAATAAACGCTGGATACATGGCAATACCTCTTACAAAATCCGCCTAAAACACTTGCTAACATCACCCTTCAATTATTTTGTGACGTTGAAATTAACCCTTTAGACACCATGGTTTTCTCCTAGAGTCTACATGTATTTATGCTGCTAAATAAATTAAATGTTCATCAATGTGAAAAAATAGTACTGTATTCTTTTAGTGATAAAGTGAGAAACATTTCATTAATAACTTATAAGATTTAAAACCATTCAACAACTCAAAAATATTATATAACTATTCAGCCTACAAATTGCCCTTCCATCCTTTTATTTTTCCCAAAATATGCTTATATCCTAGTTAGGCTTTTCAAAAGTTGATATTCTGATCAAATATTAATATTAACTGAATATCCATTTTTTTCTATTTGTGCAGTTTATAATAATGTCTAGAGACCATTTATATAGAGCAATATATTCCATTGTTTATTCCCCTGTACAACTAGATGGGAAAAACAAGATTTTCGTCGATACTAGTATAGTTATCCATTATTGCAGTAGAAAGGAGAAATCCTTACTAGAAATTAGGAAGGAATCGGCGGCAACGGCGGCGAACGGCGGCAACGGCGGCAAACGGCGGCGAATGGCTGTGACAAATGAGAGAGCGAGAGAAAGTGAGAGAGAGAAATTGAGTGAGAGAGAGAAAGAGATTGAGAGAGAGAAAGATGGCTTACCGGCGACGGCGAACGGCGAATGGAAAGAGACGGCGGCGAGGGCATTAGGGGTTCGCGTTCTTGGCGAATTACTGATGAGAGAGAGAGAAAGTGAGAGAGAGAAATCGAGTGAGAGAGAGAAAGCGATTGAGAGAGAGAAAGATGGTTACCGGCGACGGCGAGGCTCGGCGGCAAGGCGTTAGGGTTCGACTTTCGTGCTTGACTGAGGAAGGAAGCGTAATAAAAATGAAGGCGTAAATAAAAATGGGGAATTTTTCAATATATATAGGGTTTTGTTACCGACGGACTTGGTCCGTCGGTATTACCGACGGACCATGTCCGACGGTTGTCCGTCGGTAATACCGACAGAATTTTATCAATTACCGAAGGACGAAATGAATTTTTTTTAAAAAAAATCCCGGTAAATGAAAATTATTTTTCGTCGGTAAATTAATATTTTCCGTCGGTATTACCGATGGACTCCGTCCGTCGGTAAAAGTCCGTCGGTAAAGGCCCTGTTTCTAGTAGTGGCATCTCCATCTCCTTCGCATGTCTCCTACCAGCGTTAGCAAGTCTGACTACCCATCTTTAAATCTCATTATCCTTAGCCTTAATTTCTTCTTTCTTCCCTTTCCATATCTTGAAAGCAACCTTTAGATCTTCCTCCTACTCCATCCTATCCATGTGTAAAGTGTTAGCCTTTTCTTTCCACAACTTGATCTCCTTAGCCATCATCTTGACAATTGTTATAGCCTATCATTAAAAGTAACAGTATTGATCAAAGCATGAAAGGATATTCAAACAAAAAAAAATTCAAAATAACTTATTACCCGATTCTCTAAAACCGATCACTCGGTGTTTCCTTTTCTACATCCATAACTTGGTCACTTCTCTTTCTTTTCAAAATTGCCTTGTTATCCGTCTCAGGCATTAGAGGCCGACTTCCTTCATTCTTCATCTTATACTTAGCTACAATATCACTTGTTGCAAACCCAGATTTAGAATGAGTCACTGTAAAGATGAAATGCGTTAGTATGGAATACGAATGAAATCTTCGGGCAAATTGATTTGATTTCCTAGAAGAATACTTACTGAGGAAATTTTCAAGAGTCACACGGATGGACTTTCAATCTATAAGGGAACGCAAATGCTTGAAAGAAATTTGACAGGATTTGTTTTCCTTTTTAACCGATCAAAAGATATTCAAACGGTTTTAAAACTTTAGGCCCGTTACAACTCTTCAACTCCTCGAATAACTGTCTAAACCAGCTCATGGAAGTAAATCGGCATTTGGCAAAATATTAGGCTTTTCAGGCTCCACTTGGAAAATTCAAATATTTTGGGGGCAATTGTTTCGGGTAGAATTTTACTGCATTGACATCTTGCCTTGTATGGTTCTTTGACATTTTAATTTTTCAGCATCTTTAACATGATACCTTGTTTTTGGCTTGTATGGTTCGTATCTCGATTTATACTGTGGTCAGGTGGAGTATCATTTTTTTTTCTTCCTTGAAGTGGGAATAGAATTCCTTTCATCCTTATATGTGTCCTCTTGAGAGAAGATTACATAATGAACTAAGCCAAGTAGCCAACAGTGATGATGCAGAGAGAATACTCAACAGTGGTGAGGTGTTGTTTCTTTTTGAAAGTGGAGAGAGAAATGTGAGGGGGAAAGTGTAAATATTTAGAGGTGAGCTGGACTAATGAAAAAAAAGTGTTTATTGGATTCTATATGTATAATGTTAAAGTTAGATTAATATCCGTATGATGCACGAATATTAAATTTTTCTTTTTAGTAATTTCTTATTTTTAATAATCTTTCATCTTTTTATGTATAAAGTAAAATTTATATTTATTAATTAATTTTAGAAAGATAATTATTTTTGCATTTAAATCATGTTAGGAAAACAAATAGATAATGACTTAAGCCAAGAATTGCTTTCATATGGTGCTTACACGTAACATACATTGATAATGTCAATAATTATTATTTCAATATTATTATATGAATTGTAATGTGGGAACACATTGCCATGGATTTTGTGGTAGGACTACCAAGGACCCTAAAGGGTCATAATGCAATTTGGGTGATCGTTGATAGGTTGACCAAGTCGGCTCACTTCTTAGCTTCCAAAATTACTGATTCCATGGAAAAGTTAGCCAAAATGTATGTCGATGAGATAGTTAGACTTCATGGAGTGCCAGTATCGATTGTGTCCGATAGAGATGCTAGATTCACATCAAAATTTTGGGAAAGTTTACAAAGAGCATTGGGGACTCAATTGACCATGAGTATCGTATTTCACCCGCAGACAGATGGACAGTCAGAGCGGACTATTCAAACACTTGAGGATATGCTTAGGGCGTGCTCATTGGATTGGCGAGGCTCTTGGGACGAACATCTAACCTTAGTGGAATTCGCGTATAATAACAGTTTTCACTCTAGTATTGGCATGGCACCGTATGAAGCCTTGTATGGTAGGAAATGTCATTCACCAACTTGTTGGGACGAAGTGGGCGAGAGAAAGTTATTGGGACCCGAATTGTTCAAGTGACTACTGAAAAGATCCAATTGATAAAGAAAAGATTATTGACAACACAAAGTAGACAGAAATCGTATGCCGATCGACATCGTCGTGAACTCAAGTTCAAGGTGGGAGATCATGTATTCTTGAAGATATCGCCTACGAAAGGTGTTATGAGATTTGGAATTAGAGGGAAACTTAGCCCGAGATATGTGGGACCTTTCGAGATACTAGACCGAGTTGGGGAGGTGGCGTATAGATTGGCATTGCCACCTGCGCTCGCGGGAGTCCATAATGTGTTCCATTTGTCCATGTTACGAAAGTATGTCCCTGACCCGAGCCATGTCATTGAATTTGAACGGTTACGTTTTCGAGCGGATCTAAGTTATGATGAAGAACCGATTCGGATTGTGGATAAGAAGGACCAAGTATTAAGAAAGCGCATCATCCCATACGTGAAGGTCCAGTGGAGTAACCATACTGTTCGAGAAGCTACATGGGAGCTTGAAAGTGAGATGCGTGAGAAGTATCCCAAATTGTTCGTTGAATGAGGTACGTCGAGTTTAGAGGACTAAACTCCTTCTAAGGGGGTAAGAATGTAATATATGGGTATTTTGATATATTATATTAGAAAATAAAAAATAAAATAAAAAAAATGGATAACTAAATGAATATTAGCAAGTTAATGTATCAGTTAAATATTGGAAGGCCAACCTTAGAAATTTGACAGCCATTGTTGTACCTTAGAATTTTGACAGCCATTGCTGTGGGAAATTAGAAAGCCAGACTTTGAATTTTGAAAGCCATAGACATCAGTATAAATAATCTTCTTCAGGCTAAGGATTTCTTTCGAAATTGAGAGAGAATGATTGAGAGTGTGTGCGGCGCTAGAAGGGAGAGACTGAGTAAGACAAGCAGAAATAGGCAGAAAGGGACAGCTTGGGATTGATCAAAAAGGTATGTGTATATTAGCCTTTTATAGTTCTCATAATTCGATGCAAATAGGAATAGATAGAAATAAATAAAGGCATATGATCCAGATTTATATATATATATATAATGATTGTGAGTGTCCATGGGTGTTGCTATATACTGGAGTATATTAATAATGTTAGTATTGACTAAGTATATTAATAAGAGGGATGGAAATTGCCCTAGCTTCCATACCTTCGTTTCCAGTTAGTCTGATTGATTCGTGAGCTCGAAGTGTTCTCCAAGGTCCAGAAGTACAACAAGGTCTGAAACTCGAGCAAGCAAAGTGCTTTTTACCTTTGGATGCAATGACAGTTCCAGAAACAAAAAGGAAAACTCGTAGACAAATACCTTCAATCTTTTCTAACTTCTTCCCTGACTCAAAAAGACCTTCCGATTTTTCTTGTCCTGCATAGAACAATTTCTTACCGATCCAGCAATAACTCTGAAACCTCAATCAGTCCAAAGTGATAGTCAGATAAGTAAGCCTAAACAATCCAGAAGCTCGGGAACCTAGGATAGTTTTAGCTTTAAAAGGATTTTTGGGTGTCTGAATCTGGAATGGAACGGTGAGGGACTAATATTTGCCTCAAGTGTTCCATGGCTTTAGGTCTAGCAGGGACTAATTTTTGGAAGTGAGAGGGACGTGAGGTGAGAGAGATTTATCAAAGTGTTTTGTCAATTGGAAAATGACTTGATTAATAATTTAATTCATTGGATGATAAGTGGAATCAAGTCATGGAAATATAAGATATGTTCATGAAATGGTATTTTCAAAAAGCTATCTTTAGATTATTGAAACATGAAGTATCCAGTATCATACTTATATTTTAGATGGGTCATTCTTATGGATTTTATTACATTAATTAATTGAGACGGATAGAGATTGATTGATAATTTATTGTTATAGATTTTGGGAAAAGTATTGATTGAAGTCAGTCCGCTTCGTTGACGACGCTAGCGTGCTATTATAAGGTAAGGGATTACGTTCCTACTCCTTTATTCATGTTATTGTTCATTTGACCCTCCGTTCCGATTATTGTCATTGTGTACCATTATGGCTGGTACTTTTAATTCTTTGGCATTCACTCACTGTCCTTCCGTCTTTGGAATAAAAATCTAAACTTTAATTGACTTCAAATCCTTGGTCAATTAAAGGACACCTTGACATTAAAACTATTGAACGATCACTTAATGACACCCGGTCATGGGTATAACTGACACTATTGACACCCGGTCATGGGTATAAATGACACTATCGACACCCGGTCATGGGGTAATTCATGACATGCCTATGTGGCATTTACATTGATATTGACACCACGAAGAATTGTGGTTAGGTTATCCTGATAAACCAAAATAATAAAATGATATTGAAAATATTAAGTGATCATGATGACATCGTTATTATTGAATATTGCTTGAGCCATACTTCTTATTGATTATTGAAAATTATTGTATTGTGTGAATCAACCGCTTCATTGTTAAATGATTATTGACACGTCTTTGAGGTCACCCCTTCTTAGAAACCGAAGGGGCGGCGTAGAACCTTACTGAGCATTGTTCGCTCACCCTTTTCTAAATTCTATTTCTTCAGGTTATAAGTAGGAAAGCAAGGCTTTCAGTGGAGACATCTTTGAGGCGGACCCGAATAAGTAAAGTAGTGATTTTATATTTTAAGTAGGCTTTTATTGAGATTGTAATAAATGAATTTTGATGGCTACTAGCCGTTAGTAGTGAAAGATGATTGTTACGCTTCCGTTATTTGTTTTGGTTTTGTGGTTAGATGTACTAGCCGTAGAGATTTAAATTGTAGTTTGTGACCAATAATCCTTTATTTTGGAGGACGGATTTATATTATTAATGATATTATGATATTCAGAAATTTGGGACTGTTATAGTTGGTATCAAAGCATTGGGATTAGATCTTGAAAGGGGATAAGAACTCTGATTAGTGAAGCATTAGGGTTATGAACAATTAAAGAATTAGTTCCTTAAAGTCAATTGAGGATAATAGCTATTAAGTTTTGGAAGCTTATTGATGAAATAGATGATTGATTTAATGGTTTCTTAGTATCTAGTGAGGTTAATCAATATTTCTTGTCTCAATTGTAATCAATATTTCTTGTCTCAATTGTAGGAAATGACGAGAATTAAGAGGACGCCCACCCGGGGGATGAGTAGGGTGAAAAGAATGGAGTACTGGAATCTCAAAGGTCATAAGAAGGTTAAAAGATTGGAAAAGAAATTAAGACAAACTCGTAAGAAGCTCAAGGAGAGAGATGAAGACCTAAAACTAATGGAGATGAAATTGGACCGAGCAAATGAATGGGGATTACAAATGATGAATCAGGCTAGTGCATTGATGTACGGGTGGGGAAGTGATGAACAAGATGAAGGACAGTCAGAAGATTAAGAGTTGTCAAATCTATTTAGTTGAGTATTAGATGGTGTTAGATGAATAATGTACCCTTGACTCCATCAATTGAGAAATAAAAGTTGAATTATTTATCTTCTACATTGTCTCAATACCATTGTCTCTACCCATTGAATTGATTGAACCCTATGAATAATTTAAGATGGAAAATAAAAATTGAAAATTTATATTGAAAATTTAAAAGAAATTATTGAACAAGTCGAATGTACTTGAAACCATTGATTATGAGACACGTATAAGGTAGACTAATTGTATTACCTTGCTTAGTAATTACAAACTTATGATCGTTAACTTTTGGTAATAGGAAATGGAAGGAGGAAGAGGTAGAGGTCGAGGAGGTCGAGGAGGCCGAGGAGGCCGAGGGGGCCGAAGCGGTAATGTCCCAGACTCTGAGTCTATAGGAGAGGGAGGCCAGAACCATGGCCAGTAAAATAGTAACGTGAACAACCAGGGTCAGCCGGACCCGATGCTTACTGCTATGATTCAGACGTTAACACAGGCAGTAGTGGGGATAGGTCAGATGAATCAGACATTAGCTCAGGCAGTGACAGCAAGCCTTAATCAAGCCAACGCACCTCCACCACCTCCACCTGTTAGAGATCCACTAGCACTATTCCAGAAGCGCAACCCAGAGTACTTCTCTGGTGCACCAGGTGAAAAGCCCGAAGAATGGATTAAGGGCATTGAAAGGATTTTCCGCACTTTAGATTGTACTAGTGAGCAGAAGGTCACTTTTGCTACTTTTGTGTTAAAAGGGGAAGCCATGGTTTGGTGGGAGACAGTAATCCCGGGCGGGTGCGGCTAGTGGGGTAACCAATTATACTTGGGAGATGTTTCTGGAAGCTTTTAATAACAAATTCTACCCCCCGATTGTGAAGAATATGAAGATATCGGAGTTTATGAATCTAACTCAAGGATCCATGACTGTGGAAGAATATTTGGCAAAGTTTCTGGAGTTATCTCGTTTTGCCCCGAGGTTCTTTGATGATGAAGAATAGAAGGCCAGGAAATTTGAGGCTGGATTGAATTCAAAGCTGAAATACAGATTAGTACCGCTAGAGCTCCCAACCCTAGCTCAAGTGGCAAATAAAGCTCGAATAGTTGAGCTGGATGCGAAGGAGTATCAAAGTTCTAGAGACAATAAGAAGCGGGGAGCTGAACGCGATACGGGAAAGGAAAGCGGTCAGACTAGTAAGAATGGGTATGATAGCGGGAACTATAAGAAGCGGACTACTGAAGAAAATCACCATAGAGGAGGCCCTCCAACTACCAATAATCGCTATCAGAACAACAGGAACTATCAGGGAAGCCAAAATGGGTATAGTGGTCAGAATCAGGACGTGGCTCCACCAACCTGTCGTACTTGTGGGAGGAAGCATAAAACTGAAGAGTGTTACTGGAACACAGCCTCTTGCTTTAACTGTGGTAAACGTGGGCACAAGATAAAAGACTGCCCGGAGCCAGTGAAGACTGCACCGAGAGGAAATGAGGGTAAAGACAAAGACAAGTCGAATGGAAGGGGAAGGGTGTTCACTATGACACCTAGGGATGCTCGGGCTTCTAATGATGTGGTGACAGGTACCGTTCAATTATGTAATCGAAATGTTTATGCTTTGATAGATTCAGGTGCTACTCATTCTGTGATTTATTCCCGATTGGTCAGTCGTTTGAAATTGGAACCTGAAAACCTAGAGATAAGCCTAGAAATTGATACACCCACCAATGAGGCCATTCAAATAAATTCGGTCTATAGATCTTGTACTTTGAAAGTGGATGGGAGGAATTTGTCTATCGACTTCATTGAGTTAGACCTCCGGGATTTTGATGTCATTTTAGGTATGGATTGGTTAGCTGCATATCATGCAAAGATAGATTGTTTTAAGAAAGAGGTGGTATTTTGTATTCCTGGTGAACCAGAATTCTATTTTAAGGGGAAAGGGTCTGAGCGAAAGTCAGGGTTGATATCGTTCTTAAAGGCTCGGAAGATGTTGAAGAAGGGTTGTGAAGGGTTTTTAGCTTCTATTATTGACACTAGAAAGGAAGGCGTTAAGATCGAAATGGTTCCAATTGTAAATGAGTTCGTAGATGTTTTCCCTGAGGACTTATCGGGATTACTGCCTGAGCGAGAAGTTGAGTTTTCTATTGACTTGGTCCCTGGCACGGGTCCTATCTCTAAGGCACCCTATCGAATGGCACCCGCTGAACTGAAGGAGTTAAAAGAGCAGTTGCAAGAACTGCTGGAGAAGGGATTGATCAGGCCTAGTGTCTCACCTTGGGGTGCTCCTGTGCTATTCGTGAAGAAGAAGGATGGGTCTATGAGGCTTTGCATTGATTATAGGGAGTTGAACAGGGTGACGGTGAAGAATAAGTATCATTTACCAAGGATAGATGATTTGTTTGATCAGTTACAAGGAGCTTGTTACTTCTCCAAGATTGATCTTCGTTCTGGATACCATCAATTGAGAGTGAGGAAGGAGGATGTTTCTAAGACATCATTTAGAACCAGATATGGACATTATGAATTCTTGGTAATGCCTTTTGGGTTGACAAATGCTCCGGCAGTCTTTATGGAGTTGATGAATAAGGTGTTCCAGGAGTTCTTGGACCGATGTGTTATTGTGTTTATTGATGACATTCTGGTTTACTCGAAGACTAAGGAAGAACATGAGGAGCATTTGAGGATAGTACTGCTGTTAGTCAAATATATGCTTAGGTTTAGAATTGCTTAAACCCAATCACAACAAGCATTAATGTGGACCCCTAATTTTAATTAGACCCAATAGAATTTTTCTATGTATGATAGGTCCCTTAATGCTAGTGCCAGTGTTTTTATTTCATGTAATTTTCTCAAGACCTTGAAGACTTGAAGGTGTGAAGATTTGCTCCCATGATATTTTCTGTAAGCTACTCGGTTTGCCACCCTAACCGGTTGAATTCCTAACCGCTATGTCAATCTAACCGGTCGCCTATCTAGCCGATGTAACCTTCACAGGTTGCATCCTATCCTTTGCCGGTTAAGGCTTCCTCAGCAAGCTTTCCTCAGCCTAGCCTAACCGAAGCATTTATTGCTCCCAACTACCCAGCAATCCCCTTAGCTAAAGTTGGTAAGGCAAGCATGCTGAATAGACGCTGAAGTGACATTCCTACGGCTGTCAGAAGCTCAAAATAGATTGTCAAAATGACCAGTACTCACATCCTTTCAACCACTCAAGGAAAAATCTTCTCTCTCCTATCTCAGGCATTTAATGCAAAGATCCTTCAATTCAAAGGCATGCCTGATCAAGTCATCATTGCAATCTCTTCAAAGACAACGGCTCCTTTTCAAAGTTCTCTATAAATAGCTTCCCTGGAGCATTGAAGAAGGTGGGTGCATTTATGATTCTTGAGAGTGAGTTGCTCTGAACTACCATCCTGAAAACTCCATAGTTCAAGGCATTCAATTCAGTCCTCTTATTCACTAGACATCTCTGTTAGGACTTATACACTGTGCACCTCAATCAATAGTGTAGTGTTCCTTCATTAGATTACATCTGGAACACATTGATTGATTCACACACAACACCCTAGAGAAATCAGCTCAACTTGTGAGCACATCTCTAGAAAACACCAGGTCTTTATTGTTGCACGATTCGTTAGTGGTCACCTTTAGTTTGGCAGCCTTCAATCATTGGCTTGCAACTTGTAATAGGTAGATACCATTAATATAGTAGTGCACTTTCACAAATCCAAGTTCTGACCAAACTTGGTAGAGGACGTAGCAGTTATTTAACACTGTGAACCTCTTCAAACAATGCGTCATTCTTCTGTGCGTTTGTTTATTTTTGTGTTGTTGTAACTGGTTGACATTCTCTCAACTGGTCACAACCTATTGACTCAACCTACTGCTCAACTTGTTTGTCTTACTTGGAAATATAATTTGTCATGTTTGCATAAGGATTTTTAATGGACTGCTTTTGAAAACTCTACCTAACCTGTTCAAAACCTAGCCTAACCTTTATTCCGCTGTGCAAAACTTATCAAACGGTTAGCAAGTGTGTTTTCTTCAACCTTTTATCAAGACTAAGAGTTTTTAAGCGAAAAGTTTTAAACAGGCTATTCACCCCCCCCCCCTCTAGCCTGTTTCCCTCCTTTCAGGACCTAACAATTGGTATCAGAGCTTGCAATTTTCGAAAATCATTTTTCCAAGCTTAACCGCTTGAATTGCCAATTCCAAAATGGCGGGAAAAATTATGCAAACATACAACTTGACATCCGTTCCCATGTTGAACGATAACGAATTTCCAGTATGGAAAAACAGAATCATGCGATACTTGGATTCAATAGATGATAGGTTAACTACTGTAGTCAGAGATGGTCCAATGACACCCCTGAAAATCAATCTTGCAACAAGAGCACCCAAAACTCCTCTCATGGATCATGCAGATAGAGAGTCTGAACAAGACTTTGAGGTTTATGAAACTTATGTGCCAAAACCTCGTGAAGAATGGACTGAGGATGACAAACTTTGTGATTCCTTAGACCGAAAAGCATTGCACATAATAACCTCAGGACTTGATGACAGACTGTACAAACAAGTACAATGCTATGAGACCGCTCAACAAGTATGGCAAAGTCTTCTCAGATACTTTGAAGGAGATCAAGTGGCCAAGGACAACAGACTCTACAAAAGCGTTGCTGAGTTTGAGTCCTTCAAGAAGAATCCAAATGAGACAATGAAGGAAACGTACGACCGATTGAGGTGAGTAACTCTTGTGCATCTTTAGGTAGAGTCTATACCATGAAAGACCTAAACATGAGATTCCTCAATTCTCTTGGAGACTTGTGGCATGTGAAGGTTGCTATTTTGAAAGAATGCCGTGATTTGAATACTACTCATATCCAGAACATTGTGTCTACTTTGTTTCTATATGAGGAAGAGCTCAACCGGCTGAGTGGAGTTCAAAAACAATTTAAAAATCTATCTTTGCCAGCTCAGACCGAGATCTTCCCTGGTTCTTCTATGCTTACCAGCCAAATTACCACCAATGATTCTCCCTCAACATCTCAGCCTCAACCAACTCTATCCAATACCTCCTCTATCACACCTCTTGAGGTAGAGGATGAATTTGCTGCTTTCGCCAGAAACTACAGAAAGTTTAAGGATTTTAAGAAATCCCACAGCAAATCATTTCAACCCAAAGCCTCATCCTTCCATAGATCTGGGAATTTCCAAAAGAAAGGCCAAACCTCAACCTCAACCGATGGAAAGAATGCCCAAGGTGAGCTTGTGTGTTACAACTGTAGAAAACCCGGCCATTTTGCCTCCAAATGCCCTCAACCTAAATATGAATTTTTGAGGAAGAAACCATTCAAGAAATTCCCTAGATCTAAATCTAAGAGTTTAGTTGCCGAGGATGGAACTGAAAAAGCTATGCCAGTCTGGTTTGAGACCGACTCTGAGAATGAAGATGCTGACTATGCTGACTCAGATGAAGATGCTGATGTCAGTTTTGTTGCTATGGATGGAACCTATGAAAAACCCATCTCCCTGCAAACTCCTATTTTTAGACACCCCAATTCTAATGAACAATCATCCTATGTTGATCAGACTCCGCCTATGAGATCTCCCTTGACATTCTTTGATGAACCCATTTCTACTCCCAAGGCAGATGCAGGTAACCCCTATAATTTCAAAATTCAAAACATAGGTGGATCCCTTTATGGTCAGTCTAAAACCTTGCCCACTCTCAGACCGCTGATGCAACCAATCCAACCGACCTATCAAGCTCAAGCCTTGCCGATTGCTTCCTATCAACCGACGCTTGAGACCCGACCGATTCACTTAAAGCCTCTAACCGAACCTAGCCCTCAACCGATATCTTCACTACCAAATTTTGATCCCAACTTTGAACCATCATCCTCTTCCTCTCAGCCTACTGTTGACCCTATGCCCAATATGTCAAAGTCTGAAATGGCAGAGGTGATGAATGAGCTCTTCTCCGATTTTGAAAAATTAAATGAAGCTCACAAAATCATGGTTGATAATTTTAAAGTGATCACTACTGAAAATGATTCTTTGAAAGCTGAAATAAAAACTTTGAAAGAAATTAAGCTAGAGTCAGATCAGTTGAAGAAGGATAATCAAGAACTCACTGAGAGACTAAACATTTCTGTTTGTCAAATTGCTGATCTTGTGTCAAGAAATAATTCTCTTTGTAAAACCATTGACACGTTTTCAAAATCACGAATTGCTGTGGAGACCATCATTCAAGATCAGTTATCTCCTAACCGAGATGTAACTACTGGTATAAGTTTTAACTCCAGCAGTGATGACATCGACAGCAAAGACAAATCAGTTAAGGAGTCTGTCTCTGAGAACTTGATAGGCAAATTTGATGATGCTCAATCCAAAAAGATTATGAAGGAGTTAACCAAACCTTTCAAATCTGTCCCTCACACCTATCCTAATGGACGGGTACAGATGAAAGCCTATCTGAGCAAAAACAAATCTCAATGGACCGAGGTAGCTGATCCTGAGTTAGGACAATATGTTCCACTTAGTGATGGCAAAAGCAAAGGTGGAATTAAAATTGTTGATAGTGTTGCAGGTCAGGAATCCTCAACCGGTAAGGTAACCGACATCGGTAAGGGTATGACCGGTCAATCAATCGTCACTGGTCACCCAACCGGTAAAGGCAACCCAACCGGTAAAGGCATTCCTAAACCGATGCAACAGGTTAACAAAGGTAATTCCATCACCTTCGTCCCCAAAGGATCTGTCTCTGCTCAATCAGTTAATCCCTCTGAAGCATTGGCAAAATTGAACATCAATTCATCTAAGCCTCCTCAGCCATCTTCTAATAAATGTGTAAACTGTGGTTTTATTGGTCACAAGGCTTATGAATGCCTCTTGAAGCACCTATCTGGACCCACTGAGTCTAAAAGCTCAGGTGGTGGCCAGGTATGGCTGCCAAAGAGGAACTAACTCTTTGGACCCAAAAGAATAAGGGGGACCATAAGCTTACTGTTTTATTTCAGGAATGCTTAATGGCCTCAACCGATGCCGGTAAGGATGTTTGGATTATGGACAGTGGATGCTCTAGGCATATGACTGGTCATGCCGATCTCCTAACCGATCTGGAAGAAGCATCTGGTCCTCCAGTTGTCTTTGGTGACAACGCAAAGGGTAAAATTATCGGTCGAGGATCCATCAAAAGAGGTACAGTAATTGTACAGAAGGTATCTTTGGTGGATGGTCTAAAACACAACCTTCTCTCTATTTCACAATTTTGCGACAAAGGTATGCATTGTGTTTTCAATTCTTCCAACTGCTATGTGAAAGACATTGCTACAGGTGAAACGCTTCTCACTGGATATAGAAAAGGTAACGTATATGCTATAGATTTAAACAATATCTCGAATGTTACTAATGTTTGTTTTGTAGCTAAGAACATCAGTGAGAATTCCTGGCTATGGCACAAGAGACTCAGTCACCTGAACTTCAAATATCTATCCAAGCTGGCCAATAAAAATCTTGTCGCCGGCTTACCTCAGGTGTCTGCTGATCATGGAAGGAAATGTAGAGCCTGCCAATTGGGAAAACAACATAAAGAATCTTTCCACAGCAAGCCCTGCATGTCCACTTCTAGGTGCCTCCAGCTGCTACATATGGATCTGTTTGGCCCCACAACTACTGCCAGTTTGGGGGGTAGCAGATATGCCTTGGTTGTTGTAGACGATTTCTCAAGATATACCTGGGTAGAGATGTTTGCTTCAAAAGATGATACATATGAAGTTGCTACCAGATTAATCCGTCTACTTCAAACCCAAAAAGAATGTGATATCATCAGTATGAGATCGAGATAATGGAACGGAGTTCAAAAATCTTGGGATCGCTCGATCTTGATGATCACGGAATAGACCATAATTTCTCATTCTTTGGTACACCGCAACAAAATGGTGTAGTTGAGAGAAAGAACAGGACATTGATCGAAGCTGGAAAAACAATGATATCCGAAGCTAGGCTTCCCAAGTATTTTTGGGCCGAAGCTATACACACAGCTTGCTTCACCCAGAATAGATCTTTGGTCAACAAGTTTCACAACAAGACCCCTTATGAGCTGTGGCGTGGCAGGATCCCCAATATTAGTTATTTCAAGATCTTCGGCTGCAAATGCTATGTTCTTTACAACGGTAAAGAACGCCGAGGTAAATTTGATGAAAAAGCTGATGAAGGCATTTTTGTGGGATACGCCAAGCACAGTAAGGCATTTAGAGTTTTTAATAAACGGTTGTTGAAAATTGTTGAATCTGTTCATGTTACTTTTGATGAATTTGATTTGCTAGAGTCTGACAAGGCTCCAAATTGTACTGATAGTTCTGGTGTTTTTGAGACAGGTGAAACAGATAATCAAAACTCTAATCAATCCACCAGCATCAACGCAAATCAGTCTCCAGCTCAACCGTCAGCTTCTAATGGTGTAACCTATAGAGACCTAGTTGATGACTCCTTCTTTCCTCAATCGGTTAGGCAATCAATTAGTCAAACTCAGCCAGCCGATCCCTTACCAACTAGTCCTCATATTACAACTCCCAATTCATCACCTGAAGCTGAACCAATTTCACCCATCAACTTACCATTTCCATCTCCAATTACCGACCACCATCATCAGTCACCCTCACCTAACCGATCACCTCAACCGGTCTCCTCTCCCTCAACCGATTCCACTCCTCCCATAGAAACCTTAAGACAGGAATCGGTCAGGCAAGACCTACCTAGGGAAGTGAGATCAGTTAGAAATCATCCCTTAGAAAATGTTATTGGTGATGTCTTTGGACCTAGATTGACTAGAGGCCAATTAAGAAACTTAGAAGAACAACATGGTTTATTTTCCTCTGCTATGGTCTCCAACATAGAACCAAAGAAGACTGATGAAGCACTTGATGACCCCAGCTGGGTAGAAGCTATGCAAGAAGAGCTTAACCAGTTTGATAGATGCAAAGTTTGGGAATTAGTGCCTAGACCTAGTGATCAAACAGTGATTGGAACGAAATGGGTTTATAGAAATAAATTGGATGAGTCTGGAAAAATTATAAGAAATAAAGCCAGATTAGTGGCAAAAGGATATAGACAGGAGGAAGGAATAGACTATGATGAGACTTTTGCTCCCGTAGCTAGATTAGAAGCCATTAGGTTATTTCTTGCCTATGCAGCCTACAAAGAATTTAAGCTATATCAAATGGACGTGAAAAGTGCCTTTCTCAATGGTGAACTTCAAGAGCTTGTTTATGTAGATCAACCTCCCGGTTTTGAAGATCCTAAGAAGCCTAACCATGTCTACAAGTTGAATAAAGCTTTGTACGGCCTCAAGCAAGCACCTCGAGCATGGTATGAAACTCTCTCCAAATTCCTACTTAGTGAGAAGTTCGAGCGAGGTAAAATCGACACCACTTTATTTATTGCAAAGCATAATGGTCATTCATTGTTAGTTCAAATATATGTTGATGACATAATTTTTGGATCTACTAACGAAAAATTATGCAAGAGATTTGAGAAACTTATGCAGAGCAAATTTGAGATGAGCATGATGGGTGAGCTAACCTTTTTCCTTGGACTTCAAGTCAAGCAAACCCAAGAAGGTATTTTCATCAATCAAGCCAAATATACCAAAGATCTAATCAAGAAATTTGGACTTGATTCCGCTCATCCTCAAAGCACTCCCATGGCCACAAATGTACACTTAGACAAAGACGAATCCGGTAAGAAAGTAGATATGACACTCTACCGAGGTATGATAGGTTCTCTACTTTACTTAACCGCGAGTAGGCCAGATATCATGTTTGCCGTATGTGTATGTGCTAGATTTCAAGCTGACCCTAGAGAATCTCATTTGCAAGCTGTCAAAAGAATCATCAGATATCTTGTGGGAACTGCTAACTTAGGTTTGTGGTACCCGAAAGATTCATCGTTTACACTAATTGGTTATTCAGATGCTGATTTTGCAGCTTGTAGGGTCACCAGGAAAAGTACTAGTGGAACTCAATTTCTAGGTAACCGGTTGGTTTCCTGGTCGTGCAAGAAACAGGCATCAATTTCCACTTCTACGACTGAAGCTGAGTACATAGCCGCTGGAAGTTGCTGTTCACAAATTCTATGGATGAAGCAACAACTGGTGGACTATGAAATCCCTCAAGAAGTATGTCCTATTTATTGTGATAATACCTCAGCCATATCAGTCTCCAACAATCCTGTGATGCATTCAAAGACCAAGCACATAGACATCAAATATCACTTCCTCAAGGATCACGTTGAAAAGGGTAACATTGTTCTTTTAAAAGTCCATACTGATTATCAACTAGCTGATATTTTGACAAAACCTTTGGACATTAAAAGATTTGAATTCCTTAGAGGAGAACTAGGCATGATTGATATTCGTTAATTTATTGTGCTAACCTTGCTGTCTGTAAAAGCTCTCAACCGATCATGATGATGCCTCATTTGATTATGCTCAACCGATGCTCTTGTCCTACTCTCAACCGGTATGAAAGATACCCTAACCGATGGTCCCTAACCGATGCAAAAGTCGTCTCTCCTAACCGATCAATTTTCTTTGTCTAACCGATCATATCCTGACCGGTCAAGCCTAATGTGGTGACGTCAGCTCAACCGATTGATCATCACCGAGCCGACAAGTCCCATCAATCCTATCAGCCGTCTACCGCCTTTCCCTATACTGACAAAGCATCATTGATGTTCCCCACTCCCTCCTACTACCGTCCTTTTTGTACTTGATGATTGGTCAAATTTAAAATTTTGTGACCAAAAAGGTAACTTCTGTATCTTTCCAGTTTATCAAAAGGTTATCTTTTTGTCATTATTGCATTATGGTTTAACTGCTGCACACACGTACCTAGTTTTTATCCCACATATTTAAAATCGTGTTCAATATCTTTTTAAATATCTGTGCCATGCAGTTGAAACGTTTTCTTTATTACAAGAAACCTCTCCGTCTTCTATCACTCTCTTCTATATAAGGAAATTCAATACTTCATTCAAACTTTCCGATTTCCTCTCTCTCTCTCCAAAAGCTTTGAACTTTCAAGTATTCAAAATCCATTCTCTTTGTTCTTCGAACTCTAATCCTTTCTGGTAAAGTTTTTCTAAATACTCAAATTCTTTTAACTTGAAGAACTAGAACTATTTTCAAAATCATAACCCCACTTACATTGTTTTCGTTTGAAATATGTTCTAACTTAGAATGTTTTTGATTCCTAAATCTTTTGACAGATGGCTCCCAAACCGACTAAGAAAGACATTTTCGGAGGTTACATTCTACCAAGCTTCTTCGAATCTGAAGAAGGGAAGACCCTCCAAGCCATGCTAGTTGCTTCCGGGTTGTTGCCGTTCTTGATGCCAGAGGGGAATGATGATATTCTGTATGAGCTTGTCAATGAGTTCTTCAACAATGGAGTGGTTGATGATAATCCCAAGCCCGGTGTTGTTTCTCACATTACTTCTTCTGTTGGTGGTTTTTCTGTGGATTTCTCCCCATCCTCCATAGCCGAAGCATTCCCTACTCTTCCCTCAACTGGTTCATCTTCTGTCACTTCAAAGGATATGGAAGCCGCCTGGGCCACCGTCCGTGGAACCGATCCATTCGTGACCGGTGAAGGGAACAAGAAAGCTGATTTGGACGCTGTTCACTATGCCCTAACTGAAGTCATTGACCGATGTGTGATTTGCCGGTCTGGCTCTCATCATTGTATCACCATGATACAATGGGAAGCGATGGCCGCCGTTATGCTTCAAAGGAGATTCAACTGGTGCTCCTTCATCTATCGTGTTATCCTTATTGCATTCAAGAAATTCCAAAAGGAGAAGCCCTTGTCCAGATCTAACAAGGCCAAGCCCATTCATTATCTCTTAATGAGCAGAATCCTCATGAGAATTCCTTCTATCTTTACCATTTCTGGTGGTCAGCCTTCTGTTCCTAAGTCCTTTGTCAAAGCTTTCGACAAGGCCGATCAAGCAAGGATTCTTAGAGAAGCCAAACCGATGGCCCCCATTGCTGCTCCAACCGAAGCCCAACCGGCTAAGAAGAAGACCTCTCAACCGAAGAAGAAGCAGACAACCGATATCCCCAAACCGGTCTCTCAACCTCAGCCTTCTCAACCGATCCCTTCTCCGGCTAAAAGAAAATCCCCTGAACCTGATACTGAAGACAGAGAACCCATCTCCACTGTTATCCGACCTAAAAAGTCTGCTAGAAAACCCTCCAAACCAGTCTCTCCTCCTCCAGCCACTTCAAAATCAAAGCCAATCCCAAAAACTCCTTCCCAAATAGCCAAGGAAAATGCAGAAAGGAGAAAGAGAATTGAAGCTGATATTTCTTCATTCATACCCTTTATCCCCAACCGTTTACTTAGCCATGACACCTTGACCGATGATATACCTATCACCGGTCACGCCTCTAATCCCTCTTACCGACGATGCCAACCGATCAGAAATCCTACCTTCCACATTTTCCATAACAATCCATGGGCTATCAACCCTCAGTCTGCTCCCTCTCCTAGTTGGGTTTATCCTATTGATCATTTGCCACCGTTTATTCGGAAGTTGCTTCAATTCCATGAAATCAACAAGTCTTCCGTACCGGTTGGCAACATTCAAGACTATATTGATTTTGGAAACCGACATATCGAGAAGGGCGTGTACTTCAGCAGACCTTGCCGTCTCAGAAATTTTGATCTTTCCGCTTCTAGGCGCAGTCTTATCAAGGTATACAACAAATTTTTTGATCAGCTTCCCCTCAAATGGAACGCTGTTTTCTTAGCTCAAGATAGAATGAGGCAGGACATGATGGTCCAAGCTGTATGGGCTGACTTTGCTATTCTCTATGGAGCTGAAGATACCCTGATTGAGACAGATCTTTACCAGTCTGGGAGATATGAAATGGATATGGATACTCTTCCAAATTTTGACTCTGAACCGGTCTGCCTTGGCCCTAGAAAGAACCAACTGATCAGAAATGTGATGGATTTGTTGGATAATTTACTTGATATGGACAATGAATTCAAGGCGGCTGGAAATATTTCCTTAGCCGATTTCTTTTATGCATTCCCTCCTCCACCAAATGGCCTACGGTTCTTGCGATGAAGAGATTGATGCTTTGTTTGAAGATGAGGAGGAAGAAAAAGAAAAATCTGAAGAGGTTGTTGAATCCATTTCCAGCTCAAGTTCTGATAATGATGATGATGAGGACAAACCTGACCGGATGGAGAGCTCGAATCAAGCTTTCACCACTCCCCAACCGATGGCAACGGTTAGAAGCTTGGGAGGAGGCATTACTGATACGTCACCGGTTACTCCCTTGGGAGGAGGCTCTACCGACATCCCAGCCTCTACTCAACCGATGACACCTCCACCGATTTCAATCCCTCCAACCGTTGTATCTTCTGAACCGGTTGAAGCCTCTCAGCCGATTGATCCTAATGATATCCTTCTTGACAAGTTTGGCCGTTAGTCTATTTGATGTAGAGGAAAAACGGCTACAAGACCGAGCCGATGCTCTTGCCACTGCTCAAGCTCTTCAAGCTTCAATTCTTGACAGTCAAGTAAGAGAAATTCAGTCTATGCTTTCTAGCCCTCCAAGAGTTGAGGAGGAGACTCGGTCCGTACCTTCATCTTCTGCTATTCCTACTTCTGATGCTCCTGATGGAGATTCTGATTTCTTTGTGGAAGAAATTTCGGATGAAGAAGAATTTGATATCTTGGATCCTGCTATCCCACCGACTTATGCTGATCCTTGCGTTCTTCAAAAAGACATCTTCTCTCCCTTGAACTATTACACTACCAGATCTTCCATTCCTCGATCCCCTCATGGTATTCCACTCTTTGAACCCCATGAGAAGATTTCTAGCCGTGCTGAGTATAAATTGGTTTCTGATCCTCCTCCATTTTCCCATGAACTCAAAAAGTTGAAAGAAAAAGAAGTTAATGTCCCTTTCTACCTGTCCAGAACCGTTGGCCCTGGAGAAACAAGTTCCAAAGCCCAGAAACCGGTTGCACTCAAACTTCGTCTTCGGTTTCCTCCACCCAAAGGTCAATCGGTCAAGCCCTCCAAAACCGATCAACAGTTGATCACCAAATTCCCTTCAAAGCAGAAACCGACAGTCTCTCCTTCCCAATCTCAAAGACTTCGCCACATAAGAATTCAAGGTGAAGTGGCTCAACCTGCCTCTGGACCGGATGATTGCACATTTTCCTCTCCCAACATTTTCATGCGTTATCTTTCGGTCAACAACCGTATTATTCAGGTTTTGGAGCTACGTATTGTGAGATGGTGCTACGAGGTTACTCACAGAGTTGGGTTAATGCCAAATGTGCCTCAGCTTTCTATTTTGAGAAATGGCAATCCTAGGCCATGGAGCAACATTCGGCAAGCATCCCTTCTACTCCTTGCTCTCAGGGTTATTCCTTTGATTCGATCAAAGCAACATGCTTTAGCATTGGCTCCTACTGCTGCAGATCTTATTGCCTCCGCATTTGATGAAGCCCATGATGTTCAGAATGCTATTACTCTCAGCCTTGAGTCTGACTCCCTATTCTCTTCTGATCCCAATGATTTCCTCGTGTTCAGTCCCTCTATTGCTTCTTCAGTATCTGTTGATGAGGAGATTACTTTTTCTCCAACCGGTCAAGTCTCTAGGATCGGTCCAGTTCATGTCAGTGATCCAACCGATTCTTCAACCGATGCCTCTACCGGTTCTCCAACTCCATCCCTAACCGGTCGCTCTATTCCCCTCTCTGCACATTTAACTGAGAAGCCTCCCGTCGTTCCTCTTTCTCCACCAAATCCTTCCCTTGCCATTCAAGTGTTCATTCCCCAACCAGTTCAAGCCTTGACAATTGTTACTACTCCTCCAACTGATCCTCCGGCTATATCGGTTAGCTCTTCAACCGATGGCTCTTCAACCGATAATGATGCTGATCCGTCCCCTGATGTTCCTCAACCAGCTCCTGAAGATGAACTCAACCGTCCTGTTGTTGTTCGTGATCTTTGTGAACTTTATGATGCCCTGGTTGCGAGTATGGTTAAGTCCAATCAGGAGGAGGAAGAAAAGAGGCTAGACAGAATGGAGCACGGTTATGCAAAGGACCTAGCTAACTATGTGGCCGATTTGTTTGATAAAGATGCCAAGATAACCGATCTTTCCACTCAGCTAGGTGCCTTGACCCAGTTGAACAAGGAACTCCTGAACACTGCCAAGGATGCCCAAACCGATCTCAAGCTTGCAAACGAAGAAATCAAGAAGCTAGCCGATCAAGCCTCATTATTCAGAAAGACCAACACTGAGAGGATCAAGCTTAAGACTGAAAATGAAGTCCTTAAGAAGATGCTAGCTGACCGTGATGCAGAGAAGTCTGCTAGGAAGAAAAGGAAGAGAGATGACAAGGAAGCCAAGAAGTCAGCCAAGAAATCTCGCACTCAACCGGCCAGTCCATCGGCTACTCCTCCTTCAGACCCTAAGGATTTTCCTCCAACCGATGATCCTGCTGCCCCAGTCTAGAATGTAACCGATGAGGAACTTGTCTTTCCATCTTTTGCTTAACCGGTTGAAGACTAATCAATGAGATTTCCTTAACCTCAAACTCTGTTGTTTTGAATGACTTATCTTTCCTTATTCTCTTTTGATTATTTTTGGATGTTCAAACTATTCTAACTATTTCATTTTGCAGGTTTACTCATTCAAAAATATTTCACTTTATCTCGTTTTAAATTTCTAATCTTTCAATCTTTCTGTAAGCTTTCTTAGGTTGCATCTATGATGTTACTTGACTTAGGGAATGACACATCTAAAATATAAATATTTAGTCATTCTTTTACTAAGTCAAAAATGATGCTAACCTAGGGTGATTGGACTTAAGCAATTAGGAGGAGATTGTTAGTCAAATATATGCTTAGGCTTAGAATTGCTTAAACCCAATCACAACAAGCATTAATGTGGACCCCTAATTTTAATTAGACCCAATAGAATTTTTCTATGTATGATAGGTCCCTTAATGCTAGTGCCAGTGTTTTTATTTCATGTAATTTTCTCAAGACCTTGAAGACTTGAAGGTGTGAAGATTTGCTCCCATGATATTTTACTAAGCTACTCGGTTTGCCACCCTAACCGGTTGAATTCCTAACCGCTATGTCAATCTAACCGGTCGCCTATCTAGCCGATGTAACCTTCACGGGTTGCATCCTATCCTTGCCAGTCAAGGCTTCCCCAGCAAGCTTTCCTCAGCCTAGCCTAACCGAAGCATTTATTGCTCCCAACTACCCAGCAATCCCCTTAGCTAAAGTTGGTAAGGCAAGCATGCTGAATAGACGAAGTGACATTCCTACGGGTCATCGAAGCTCAAATTAGATTGTCAAAATGACCAGTACTCACATCCTTTCAACCACTCAAGGAAAAATCTTCTCTCTCCTATCTCAGGCATTTAATGCAAAGATCCTTCAATTCAAAGGCATGCCTGATCAAGTCATCATTGCAATCTCTTCAAAGACAACGGCTCCTTTTCAAAGTTCTCTATAAATAGCTTCCCTGGAGCATTGAAGAAGGTGGGTGCATTTATGATTCTTGAGAGTGAGTTGCTCTGAACTACCATCCTGAAAACTCCATAGTTCAAGGCATTCAATTCAGTCCTCTTATTCACTAGACATCTCTGTTAGGACTTATACACTGTGCACCTCAATCAATAGTGTAGTGTTCCTTCATTAGATTACATCTGGAACACATTGATTGATTCACACACAACACCCTAGAGAAATCAGCTCAACTTGTGAGCACATCTCTAGAAAACACCAGGTCTTTATTGTTGCACGATTCGTTAGTGGTCACCTTTAGTTTGGCAGCCTTCAATCATTGGCTTGCAACTTGTAATAGGTAGATACCATTAATATAGTAGTGCACTTTCACAAATCCAAGTTCTGACCAAACTTGGTAGAGGACGTAGCAGTTATTTAACACTGTGAACCTCTTCAAACAATGCGTCATTCTTCTGTGCGTTTGTTTATTTTTGTGTTGTTGTAACTGGTTGACATTCTCTCAACTGGTCACAACCTATTGACTCAACCTACTGCTCAACTTGTTTGTCTTACTTGGAAATATAATTTGTCATGTTTGCATAAGGATTTTTAATGGACTGCTTTTGAAAACTCTACCTAACCTGTTCAAAACCTAGCCTAACCTTTATTCCGCTGTGCAAAACTTATCAAACGGTTAGCAAGTGTGTTTTCTTCAACCTTTTATCAAGACTAAGAGTTTTTAAGCGAAAAGTTTTAATCAGGCTATTCACCCCCCCCTCTAGCCTGTTTCCCTCCTTTCAGGACCTAACAACTGCAGATTCTTAGAGAACAGAAGTTGTATGCTAAGTTCAAGAAGTGCGAATTTTGGCTGGAGGAAGTAGCTTTTCTGGGACATGTAGTTTCTAAAAGTGGTATATCGGTGGACCCGTCGAAAATTGAAGCGGTGGTGAATTGGGAAAGACCAACGACAGTTACTGAAGTTCGGAGTTTCTTGGGGCTGGCAGGTTACTATAGGCATTTTGTGGAAGGATTCTCCAAGATATCATTGCCATTGACAAAACTGATGCAAAAGGATGTTAAGTTTGAGTGGACAGAGGAATGTGAAGCCAATTTTCAGGAGTTGAAGAAGTGGTTGGTGTCTGCGCCAATTCTTACTCTCCCATCGGGGACAGAAGGTTTTGTGATTTATAGTGACGCTTCATTGAAAGGGTTGGGTTGTGTCCTTATGCAGAACGAGAGAGTAATAGCATATGCATCCCATCAGTTGAAGAGCTACGAACGAAATTATCCAACTCATGATTTGGAATTAGCGGCCATAGTCTTTGCGTTAAAGATTTGGAGGCATTATTTATATGGAGTGCATTGTGAGATATATACGGATCATAATAGTCTGAAGTATATTTTCACCCAGAAGGAGTTGAACATGCGTCAAAGAAGGTGGTTGGAGTTACTAAAGGACTATGATTGTAATATTTTGTATCATCCAGGAAAAGCTAATAAGGTGGCTGATACTTTAAGCCGTAAGAACCGAGGTAGTTTAGCGGCGCTGTTGGCAAGGAAGGAAAGTTCATTTGGGGACATCAAACCTGTGTGCCTAAAAGTGAAGGTTAGCAGTGAGAGGGGTTGTTTAGCACATTTGAGCGCGCAACCAGCATTGTTAGAAAGAATTAAGGCGGCTCAAGTAATTGACCCGGAGTTAGTAGAGATCCTAGATAAACTGAAAGATGGCGAGTCATCTGAATTTAAAGTTGGGAATGACAATATGTTGAGATATCGGTCAAGGATCTGTGTTCCAAATGATGAGAGTATTAAACGAGAAATCCTTGAAGAAGCCCATTGTTCTAGATTCGCAGTGCACCCTGGTAGCACGAAGGTGGATCAACATGAAGAGAGATATAGCAGATTTTGTGGCTAAGTGTTTGGTGTGTCAACAGATAAAGTGCGAACATCAGAGGCCGGGTGGTTTATTACAGTCGTTACCGATTCCTGAATGGAAGTGGGAACACATTGCCATGGATTTTGTGGTAGGACTACCAAGGACCCTAAAGGGTCATAATGCAATTTGGGTGATCGTTGATAGGTTGACCAAGTCGGCTCACTTCTTAGCTTTCAAAATTACTGATTCCATGGAAAAGTTAGCCAAAATGTATGTCGATGAGATAGTTAGACTTCATGGAGTGCCAGTATCGATTGTGTCCGATAGAGATGCTAGATTCACATCAAAATTTTGGGGAAGTTTACAAAGAGCATTGGGGACTCAATTGACCATGAGTACCGCATTTCACCCGCAGACAGATGGACAGTCAGAGCGGACTATTCAAACACTTGAGGATATGCTTAGGGCGTGCTCATTGGATTGGCGAGGCTCTTGGGACGAACATCTAACCTTAGTGGAATTCGCGTATAATAACAGTTTTCACTCTAGTATTGGCATGGCACCGTATGAAGCCTTGTATGGTAGGAAATGTCATTCACCAACTTGTTGGGACGAAGTGGGCGAGAGAAAGTTATTGGGACCCGAATTGGTTCAAGTGACTACTGAAAAGATCCAATTGATAAAGAAAAGATTATTGACAACACAAAGTAGACAGAAATCGTATGCCGATCGACATCGTCGTGAACTCAAGTTCAAGGTGGGAGATCATGTATTCTTGAAGATATCGCCTACGAAAGGTGTTATGAGATTTGGAATTAGAGGGAAACTTAGCCCGAGATATGTGGGACCTTTCGAGATACTAGACCGAGTTGGGGAGGTGGCGTATAGATTGGCATTGCCACCTGCGCTCGCGGGAGTCCATAATGTGTTCCATTTGTCCATGTTACGAAAGTATGTCCCTGACCCGAGCCATGTCATTGAATTTGAACGGTTACGTTTTCGAGCGGATCTAAGTTATGATGAAGAACCGATTCGGATTGTGGATAAGAAGGACTAAGTATTAAGAAAGCGCATCATCCCATACGTGAAGGTCCAGTGGAGTAACCATACTGTTCGAGAAGCTACATGGGAGCTTGAAAGTGAGATGCGTGAGAAGTATCCCAAATTGTTCGTTGAATGAGGTACGTCGAGTTTAGAGGACTAAACTCCTTCTAAGGGGGTAAGAATGTAATATATGGGTATTTTGATATATTATATTAGAAAATAAAAAAATAAAATAAAATAAAATAAAAAAATGAATAACTAAATGAATATTAACAAGTTAATGTATCAGTTAAATATTGGAAGGCCAACCTTAGAAATTTGACAGCCATTGTTGTACCTTAGAATTTTGACAGCCATTGCTGTAGGAAATTAGAAAGCCAGACTTTGAATTTTGAAAGCCATAGACATCAGTATAAATAATCTTCTTCAGGCTAAGGATTTCATTCGAAATTGAGAGAGAAAGATTGAGAGTGTGTGCGGCGCTAGAAGGGAGAGACTGAGTAAGACAAGCAGAAATAGGCAGAAAGGGACAGCTTGGGATTGATCAAAAAGGTATGTGTATATTAGCCTTTTATAGTTCTCATAATTCGATGCAAATAGGAATAGATAGAAATAAATAAAGGCATATGATCCAGATTTATATATATATATATAATGATTGTGAGTGTCCATGGGTGTTGCTATATACTGGAGTATATTAATAATGTTAGTATTGACTAAGTATATTAATAAGAGGGATGGAAATTGCCCTAGCTTCCATACCTTCGTTTCCAGTTAGTCTGATTGATTCAGAGCTCAGCAGTGTTCTCCAAGGTCCAGAAGTACAACAAGGTCTGAAACTCGAGCAAGCAAAGTGCTTTTTACCTTTGGATGCAATGACAGTTCCAGAAACAAAAAGGAAAACTCGTAGACAAATACCTTCAATCTTTTCTAACTTCTTCCCTGACTCAAAAAGACCTTCCGATTTTTCTTGTCCTGCATAGAACAATTTCTTACCGATCCAGCAATAACTCTGAAACCTCAATCAGTCCAAAGTGATAGTCAGATAAGTAAGCCTGAACAATCCAGAAGCTCGGGAACCCAGGATAGTTTTAGCTTTAAAAGGATTTTTGGGTGTCTGAATCTGGAATGGAACGGTGAGGGACTAATATTTGCCTCAAGTGTTCCATGGCTTTAGGTCTAGCAGGGACTAATTTTTGGAAGTGAGAGGGACGTGAGGTGAGAGAGATTTATCAAAGTGTTTTGTCAATTGGAAAATGACTTGATTAATAATTTAATTCATTGGATGATAAGTGGAATCAAGTCATGGAAATATAAGATCTGTTCATGAAATGGTATTTTCAAAAAGCTATCTTTAGATTATTGAAACATGAAGTATCCAGTATCATACTTATATTTTAGATGGGTCATTCTTATGGATTTTATTACATTAATTAATTGAGACGGATAAAGATTGATTGATAATTTATTGTTATAGATTTTGGGAAAAGTATTGATTGAAGTCAGTCCGCTTCGTTGATGACGCTAGCGTGCTATTATAAGGTAAGGGATTACGTTCCTACTCCTTTATTCATGTTATTGTTCATTTGACCCTCCGTTCCGATTATTGTCATTGTGTACCATTATGGCTGGTACTTTTAATTCTTTGGCATTCACTCACTGTCCTTCCGTCTTTGGAATAAAAATCTAAACTTTAATTGACTTCAAATCCTTGGTCAATTAAAGGACACCTTGACATTAAAACTATTGAACGATCACTTAATGACACCCGGTCATGGGTATAACTGACACTATTGACACCCGGTCATGGGTATAAATGACACTATCGACACCCGGTCATGGGGTAATTCATGACATGCCTATGTGGCATTTACATTGATATTGACACCACTAAGAATTGTGGTTAGGTTATCCTGATAAACCAAAATAATAAAATGACATTGAAAATATTAAGTGATCATGATGACATCGTTATTATTGAATATTGCTTGAGCCATACTTCTTATTGATTATTGAAAATTATTGTATTGTGTGAATCAACCGCTTCATTGTTAAATGATTATTGACACGTCTTTGAGGTCACCCCTTCTTAGAAACCGAAGGGGCGGCGTAGAACCTTACTGAGCATTGTTCGCTCACCCTTTTCTAAATTCTATTTCTTCAGGTTATAAGTAGGAAAGCAAGGCTTTCAGTGGAGACATCTTTGAGGCGGACCCGAATAAGTAAAGTAGTGATTTTATATTTTAAGTAGGCTTTTATTGAGATTGTAATAAATGAATTTTGATGGCTACTAGCCGTTAGTAGTGAAAGATGATTGTTACGCTTCCGTTATTTGTTTTGGTTTTGTGGTTAGATGTACTAGCCGTAGAGATTTAAATTGTAGTTTGTGACCGTTAATCCTTTAGTTATTTTGATTGCTAAACAAAAATATAAATCCTAAGGTTGAACTGTAAGAACATGGATTGCAAAATGCGTATACTTAATAAATATAAGTGACATGTAGACGTACATGTATAAATCATTAAAATAATGTTATTTTACAGTTTAGAATATTAATTAAATGTGTAGAATTCCCGAAGTGGAAATTACCTATTTATGATGGACAGAATGGTAATTTCATGCCGCTTAATTGAAAGGGTGTAGTCCCTTGATGAGGTGCCATTGTTTTTCTATATATAGAGGCTTACCATCAGCCTAGAAAATTACTACATCATTCTTATATATTCTCTCCATAATTTGAGTTCTAAGGAAGGCATTTATCATCAAGAAGATCTACATCTCCCTCTTCCATTTTCTTCTTCTTCTCTTCCTTCCTTGAAAAACATCATCAAGTATCAAGATGGCTCAACAGGTATCACGCTTCCGCCTTCAACTTCTTCTCTTACTTAATCTAGACTTGAGTGCTTTCGTGTTATTGGAATAGTAATGTTCTAACAATTGGTATCAGAGCCTCTCAAGTTCTGGATTAAGCTTGAATTCATTAGCATATGTTTGCTTTACTTTGATTCTTAATCCTGTTGATATCATTATGTTATGATGTTATTTGAATGCTCTTATTCGTTGATAGGGTGTTAGTATTCATTACTTAATTAAAATTCTCGAATGGATTGACGTTTTACTCGAAAGGACTGTGAATATTGAAAGATTATCCCATTGACACAATAGAGCGTTTTATGTCGCACGACCGTGTTGGATCTACTTGTGTATTCATGTCTTGGTTAAGCATTAATTTTTGCTTGCCATCCATCTTTTGTGTGAAGAAAAATTTTTTGTGAAAAGGGCCATGATCGGCCAATTATGAACAGGTGCTTTTGGAAAAAGCTGTGAATAGTGACTGCACGGCCGTGCAAGTTATAACGCACGGCCGTGCAAACACTATTCACATATTTTCAAGAAAATTTCAATTTGGTTCGGTCGTGCACTGATGAACTGGTGCAACTCTAATTCATTTATAGAGTATTGTGTTAAATTATAATTTAAAATTTTGGTTTTACTCAAAAGGCTTTCAATTCTTAATGTAAGATTATCCCATTTTGAACATAGCCACCACCATTGGATACGTTGTGAGTATGTTCAAATGCATAGCCACGCATTTAAAATTTGTATTGTGAGTATGCGGATCTACTTGCTTTGGTTGAAAATTGATTCACCATAAAGTTAAGGATTGATAGTCAAAATCTGGAAAATTTGACGTTTAGGGGATGATCAGCCGAGCGCACCCCTTGACTCGGTCAAGCACACCATTTGTAACAGCACAAGGTTTGAAATTAATTGAAAAGGCGGCATCCAACAGTCATGATGCTCGGTCGAGCACCCCTAAGGACTCGGCCGAGCGCAAGGGAGTCAAAAGGGGTGTTCTCTGGAGTCTTTTGCTCGGTCGAGTACTTTCCTTGACTCGGTAGAGCACGACTTATTTTGGCTAGATTTTCAATTTTTTTCAATATTTTGCTTAGTTGCGAATCAATTACAACAACTGCCCCTTTAGTTCCGATACTTGTAACACTAATGGACGAGATTGTTTAGAATGACAATGAAGTGCACATATGGATTGTCATTTACATTATGAATATGATTTTTTAAGGATTTGTTAAAGTATAAACACATGTTTGGGCAATCCAAGTGGGAGATTGTAAAAACATGGATTGTAAAATGTGTATACTTAATAAATATAAGTGACATGTAGACGTATATGTATAAATCATTAAAATAATGTTATTGTAAAGTATAGAATATTAATTAAATGTGTAGAATTCCCGAGGTGGAAATTACCTATTTATGATGGGCGGAATGGTAATTTCACGCTGCTTAATTGAAAGGGTGTAGTCCCTTGATGAGGTGCTATTGTTTTCCTATATATAGAGGCTTACCATCAGCCTTGAAAACTACTACATCATTCTAATATACTCTCTCCATAATCTGAGTTCTAAGAAAGGCATTTATCATCAAAAAGATCTACATCTCCCTCTTCCATTTTCTTCTTCTTCTCTTCCTTCCTTAAAGAATGTCATCAAGTATCAAGATGGACTCAACAGGTATCACGCTTCCGCCTTCATCTTCTTCTCTTACTTTACCTAGACTTGAGTGCTTTCGAGTTATTGGAATAGGAATGTTCCAACATGAACAATTAATGAAAAACCTTGCATATCTATAGTAAACTTTTAAATTCAATATGTTGGATATTTTGGTTTATACACTCCTAAAACTATGTTAGATTTGATTGATATTATCACCTTGATTATTTTATTTACTTTAGTACCTTATTTAAAAAGTATTTATACTTCATTATTTAGATAGTTCATTTTATAGAATAAATTATGTAATAGGATCTATATCTTAGTTTTTGAGAGAACTTTACTGATTAAAGTTGAAAATGAGCGCCATCATTCAAAGTATGGAGCGTCCCAAGATCTTGATGGTGTGCCCCTTCCTCATATGGTGTACCCCCTCTATCTTGTGGAGCCCCCTATGAAGCATATACACGGCAATGAGATATTCCTTATTGATGTGCGCCTATATGTGCACCTTGATGAGCGCCCACCTGCATGCCTATCCAAGCGCTCATCATGCTCCTCCATGACTTTTCAATACTCAAGACTTAGAAATTTGAAGATATGAAGATCAAGCGCCAAGTAAATCAAATTTAGTTAATTTGCTAGATTGACAAAGTATAACTCAGAGAAAAATCAACAAATCTAACGGTGCTCCATAGAGCGTAAGAATGTTCTTGGATTATGACACATGTCTCAAGATAACTCATACTGTTATCCAAATGCTTTGTGTCTAACAACTATATTGACATGTGATCCAATCAACGATTAACAACATATTGTCCTTGAAGATTATCCACAAAGAACTCCAACAGCTAGTTTTTGAAGCTCACTATAAATACACCATAACTTCAACAATTTTAAGTTTCTTGAGATATTCAGTGAGAGGCCTTCCATGAATATTTGAAGATTCCTTATGAAATATCTAGAAATTTGAGAACATCTTCATACCTTCTTACATCCAAGCCCAGATACTAAAATAGGCTTGTAACACTCTAGAATCATTTTTCTCTAAATCATTCAGATTTCAAAGAGCATTTGTTTCTTGTTCACACACACGCCTCTTAAAGATTGATTACATAGATCTTCTTCAAGAGATAAACCATTTATAGTCTAGGATTTTTTATTCATAAAAAATAGATTTTAGATTAAAGAGTAAGAGTAAGATACTTTGTAATCTATACCAGCAAGAATCTAAGACGAACTAGTAGTTAGAAATCCAAAACTAATCATCTTGGTTGAGCATGTAGATCTTTAACGATTGAACCTCTCCAATTTGCTTGTCTTTACTTTCTAAAATTTACTTTGAAGTTCTTATTTGTTCTTACTATGTTTTCTTATTTGATCTTAATAGGAATGATGATATTTGTTTCATTGTGTTTGTATTAAAATTGCCTTATCTCTTCATTTTAAGCCTAACTCTTTTTAAGACAAACTAGCACTCCACTTGTGTGTGCACCCCTCTTAGTTTTTAGAGAGGCCCCCAACTTCTCCCGCTGTGCTTTTTACATACTCTTGAGGCGCCTCTCATAAAAAATTAAAATTTAGTAAGCATTTTCATTCGCTTTACAAAAGGGTTTGAAAAAGTTTCAAAGCAGCTATTCACCCCCTCTAGATATTTTTCGTACCCTTATTGCCCATCTGGGACCAACAAGTGATATCAGAGCAAACGCCTATAAATGCCACTCTTGATACTAATGAATGCCACTCTTGATACTACTAATGTTGCTGCCGGTCCAGAAATTATAAAGCCAAAGAAGGAATAGAGTGATGACGAGAAAATATTGTAGCCTTCTTTGTGGGTCAATTCGAGCTAGCCCTTAGGTTACCCTTAGATCCATTTATTTCCTCGTTCATTAGTGAGAAAAATGCCATGACCGTTCAGATGGTAGCCAATACTGTGAGGACGGTGAACATATTTTTGGTCGCTTGCCGCCTTTTAGGATACGAGCCCACTCTGGGAGCTTTTTGTCACTTCTTTCGTGTTTCTTGTACTCAGAGCAAATCGAGCACACCTAGGTACCAGACCTTATGCTTATCCAACAATCCTAACAACCAAAACATCTTTATAAATTCCCCTCCAAACACAACTCATTTATCAACGACTTAGTCGTGATAGAAAGCTAGAAAGGTCGAGCTTCAACTACCATCGTGGAAAACTTCACAAGATTATGGATCCATGGACTCCTGAATTGAATGACACCCTGGTTAAGGCCATCAAAAAGTTGGTGCGTCATAAGAATAAGTACGATTGGGTGATTGAGTAGGCTCGTTTGGAGAACCGTCCAAAATATTTTGCTCGAGCTGGACTGAATGTTAAGCCTGTTGATGGGGTAGAACCTTTAGTGGCCATTAAACCTGAATGTTGTTATCCATTTTGGGTAGTGCATCAGGATTGCTCTTTTGAGGTAGACTGCGTGTGAACTAGAACGGGCGTGCATTATCGTAACTTCTTTCGTTATGGAGGTCTGTTGTTTTCACTTCTTAACTTGTCCATTTACATGTTATTTTGTCCTAACATCTCCCTAATTTTGTGCAACCATGAGTCACTATGGGAAATAACTCATCAGTAAGGCTGAAGAGATGCTAATGATCCCTCGTTTGAGGAGTTACAAAAGATGAATGCTCAAAAGAATGTTCAAAAGACCAAACAACAGGGGCGCATTTGCCAAGGCCAACTGGCGAGGAAGGGTCCTCAAGAAATCGCAGTATGCATATTTATGGGTCTCATCGTAAAGTTTGTAGGGCCCCCGTTAAGATGATAGCCAGCTTGGCGGTGGGGAGTGGTTAGATGACTTATCTAGCCTTCTGATTGAGTGGTTCTATAGACACACACCCGATTGCATACGAGATATATCCATTATATTTTTGATTGCTTTTTGTTAATTTTCGTGCAATTATTTCAAGTTCCTTACCGATTCATTAGTTTTGGGACTAAACCAAAAAACAGAGATAACCTTTAGGGTAATTTATGCCTTTTCTCTCCTCACCAAATTCGGGCGAGTCACGCTCCCCTTGTGGGATTCGAGCGAGTTTGAGTACTCTTTCGAGAATCGTTCGATTTTCATAGTAATTGGCTGATTTCACTCCAAATATCTCTCTCTTTTATGATTTGTAGCTCCTCCCCATTTATTCCTAGTTATGGCTGGCGATTTCTTTTAGGGTTTTCCTCTCTTGTTCTCCACCTAGGCCTATAAAAGTAGGTCTTCTCCTCCTTGAAATGGTAGCAACTTCACCCTTAAAGACTTAGACTAAAATACTTTCTCTCTCTATAAACACACACACACACACACACACACTTCTTTTCCCTTTGCAAGCAAGCTTTCCAAGAAAGGACATAGCCCTATTCGTAAGGCATTCCCGGAAATCTAATAAACTAAGGTATTCCTTTTTCTCTCTTTCTTTATTTAAATTTACTTTTTTTCCCCCTACTTATACAATCCCCATCAATAAGGGAGGTTTTGTGAAGGTCATTTCCCTCTATTGAATTAATTTTAAATCGCCTCCCTTACATTTTAACTCCCCCTAAAATCCCCCTATGTGTTAATCTTTGCTTGAACAAGTAACTTAGAGGACAAAACTAGAATATAACACCTAAAGTAGCAAGACCGGCCTTAAGGCGGGGTGAAGCGGGTGCTTAACACATTCGCGCTACGTAGTCTAACGCCCCGAACCCTACATCTAGAATATTTGGTTTTGCATTATTAAAAATCAATTAGACATAGGTTTCTTGTGTTTCCATTTAAAACATAGGTGACAACTCTGAACAATGAAATAAAATGAATTAGACGTCCATAGGAAGCATGACACATTTTTCAGGGATATCTACAGTGGCGACTCTACTGGTATTAATTAAGAGGGTTAAACTTGCATTTATAATTTAGGTGTTTATTTACTGCAAAATCTATCCTCATAAGAGTCAGATTCGGACGATTCTAGCTTACTTTGCTAGATTCGCACGAGCCTGACCTTCATGGTAAAACTCATGCGTTCATGTCCTTTATGTTCTTGAATTCTTGTTCTGCTTAGGATTTTTCTGGCAGGGTAGTTATTAACCTTAAATGGGGGTTTATTCCCTTGTTTTAAGTGTTTCTTGAAATTCACCTGGACTCGGGCGAATCTGTGGCCACAGGCCCAACCCGGGTGAGTTTTGTCATGTGTTTCTTGAAATTCACCTGGACTCATGCGTTCATGTCCTTTATGTTCTTGAATAGATATGTTTTAACAGAAGTATTTTATATCATGATTTATATCGTTTAAAATATAGCATAGTGTGTTAGTAAGATTTATGCTTGAAATTAAGAAAATTAAAAAACTTTAAGTTATAAGTTAATTACATGTATAAAACACATGTTATTGTGTTTGAGACGTAATTTTACGTGTTCAGATATTTGTTAATAAAAGTATTTTATATCATGATATATCACATTTACAATATAGCCTAGTATGATAGGAAAATTTAAGATTAAAATTAGCAAAATAAAAAACTTAAAGTTTTAAGTTAATTTCATGCATAAAATACATGTTAATGTGTTTGAGACGTAATTTTACATATATAAATATTAGTTAATAAAAATATTTTATATCGTGATATATTACCTTTACAATATAGCCTAATGTGTAAGAAAGAATTACGCTTAGAATTACAATATTAAAAAACTTTATGTTATAGGTTAGTTTCATGCATAAAACACATGTTAATGTGTTTGAGACGTAATTTTACTTGTATAGATATTTGTTAATTAATATATTTTGTATCGTGATGTATCAACTTTACAATATAGTCTAGTGTGTTAGGAAGATTTATGTTTAAAATTAATAAGTTTAAAAAACTTTAAAGTTATAAGTTAATTCCATGACATTATCCCACGAGGAAGGGCTTAAAGGGACAATGAATTGTTTGTTGATTTCTCAAGGCGATGGAGTGATAACCTTGCCGAAAATGTTGATCGGCCTTTGGTGAAAGAGCAAGTTGAAATTTTCTTGAAGTGTATAAAGCTTGATTACCATACTCATCTTAGTAGGGGGTTTTATATTGACTTTGCTCATATGTACGATGTGGGTATCGAGTTGATGATTTGCTCCACGAGATCAAGAAGAGCATCCCCACTTTCCTCTACAAAGCTGCCACTACCTTCGCTCCAAAAGAAGCCTCCATCAATGCCATCATGATTGGTAAAGGGGCCTAATTAAGTGTACCTCCTCCCCGCACCAACCACGAAAATGAAAGAACCTACACTCTGCTCCAAGGGATGACTCAAGCTGGTGGATTCAAAGTTTTGGTGGCCAAGTGCCAAATCAAGCCGTTACAAAGGTTTGAAGTATAGGAAATCCGTGACAATCATGCTCTTTACAAATAGTGTGGCTACCACCAACATAGTGGCCATACCACCGAGAGATTCTTTACCATCAAAGATGCCATACATGATTTAGTGGACAAGCATGAGTTTTTCATACCTATATTGGCAATAACCCCCTCCCTAACAATGATGTCAATAAAATAGTGTTAGGGAATGAAGTTGAAGGTGCTAGGTATTTGGCCCCACTTGTAAGTGAGGGCCCTTATGTTTTTAATGAAATGAATGATTCTTGTTATGTCGTGACTTATGATGAATTTATGGAGGTAGTTTTAAAATATAGGAAGAAAAACAATAATCAAGTTGTTACATGTTGACTTGTTCTGGACAAGTCATCCCAAATAACACTCCCGCTCAAGCCATTTCATCTCAAGCAAATGAATTCGATGAACCTTTGCTTGTCCAACTCAAGAGGACTCTATCCAACATTTCCATATGGGAGCTAATGTCCTCTTCAAAGAAACACAAACAAATGATCATCAAGAATTTAGCGACCACTTCAGTCTCACCCAACATGAGTCCTGAAGACTTGGTGTCAATGATTGGGAATATCAACCTTGAGAATGTAATCACCTTTACTGATCTTGATCTACCTCCGTATGGTTGTGAACATGATGAAACCTTGCACCTTAAAGTCAAATTAGATGGGAAACCATTATCACGAGTCTTCGTTGTTGGGAGATTCGCTTTGAACATCATACCATTAAAATAATAGGAATCTCGGGTCTTAGTTCATCTGACTTGAGACCCTCCAGTCAAACAGTAAGGGCTTATGACTCAACCAGTCGCACAGTTCTACGTATGATATGGGTGAATGTTGAATTTGGGAATGCCACAATGCCGATAGAATTTCAAGTGATTGACATCCCATCCTCTTTCAAACTATTATTGGGCAAGCCTTGGTTGCACAGTACCGGTAGGGTTTCCTCTACTCTACATCAGTGTGTAAAGATCAAAAAGGTTGGTGAGATTTTGACAACCATGGGGGAATCAATTTCTAGCATTTAAAGGGCAAACAACCCCATTCTTCAGATTCAATGGAGGAAATCGCCCTCTAATTAAATTAACTAGCAAGTGCACTAGTTTATCAATGTAGTAATCTGCAATTGCAAGGGTCAAATCCGCAGAGACTTGGGGATAAACAAGTATACATTAGTAGTTTGCAATAAGTAACATAGAAGGGGTTTTAATTTGATTTATTATTAACCTAAGAAAGCAAGAATTTAAGGAAACTAAAAGAATCAAAAAGACAAGGGATTCATGTATTGGGGATAATAACAAATATCAATTTATGCTATTATTTCCAAGGTAATAAAATAAATCAATCCCATTCAAGGGTTGGTTCACAAAATATTAGGTTTGGCATGCCAATTGATATATTCCGCTAGGTCAAAACAAACATTAGAACCCTAATGATTTATCTCTTTGTTAATATATTTCGCTAGGTCAATACAAACATTCAAGAGATCCAATTAAAATCACAAGAACAAAAGAACTTAGATTCGTTTGACTTTCTCTAGTTTCTCAAATAAATCATTAGAATATTGAAGCCTAGATTCAATTAACTTCTGCTAGGTCATCAATTAAATCCATTCTTTTCAACAATGGTAAATGAATAAATCATTCATGCCATTGCAATGGTTTATACCCAAATAAATTCAAGAGTCAAAGAGTATATTAATCATACAATTGATCTCAAGAACGATCTTTAAGATTGTTGAGAAGAACAAGAATGAGAAACAAGTAGAAAAAATTAAAACTTTATCATAAATATCAAACTGTTATTACCCAATACACGAACCAAGAATTTAGCCGCGAAGGGCCATAAAAGAGAAAACAAATAAATAAAATAAGAATATAAAATCTGGAGCTTGATCTTTCAATCCATGTTTATAATCCTCAAAAGTGTAGTAAAACATAAATAAATTAAATGGCTAGAGGTTTTCTACTTATAATAGGGCTAAAAAGGTGTCAAAATTAGTAAAACATAAGGGTTCCTTATTAAAAAAGGAAAATCCAAGGTGCTGGCCAAAAATTTACTTCAGAAATTTTAGAAATTTTTGAAAAGTCCTCCAATTATGCAAAATTACCCAAAATGTCTTTGGAATTAATTCCAACAGGTCCCTCACTTTTTGTAAAATTCTCCTAAGGTCCCTGGCTATGCTAACGCACAAAAATTGGTGTGTGGTCACACAAGTGTGCCGCAGGTCTCTTCGAGTTTTGTTCCCATGTGTACAGGCACACTTTGTTATGGTGTGCGGCCGCTCAGAATTTGGCAAACTTTCGAAGGGCATAACTTCTTTATACGAACTCCATTTTAGACGTGCCATATATCGTTGTAAAGATCTCGACAAGTAATATCCAATATAACTGAGTTCATTGGGTCATCTTGTAAGTACCCCAATTTGGACCACTCTCCATCCGAGCATACGGAAAATACCAAGGGCGAACTTCCGGAGGTCATAACTTCTTCATACGGACTTCGATTGAGACGTGCCATATATGGTTGGAAAGCTCTCGGCGAGTACAATCCAATCGTAATGGAAGATTTGAAAAAAGGGCTGATTACAGAAGTGTCCGTATGGACACATTTGCAAGTATGGTTATTTTTGTGGTTTTCTTTGTCAAACACGTCAAAAACATTTCTTAAACACGAAGATTGACAAAAGTGTCCGTACAGACATGTTTGTCAGCACGCCAAAATCCCCCAAAAGTCCACAATATCCCCTCAAATCCAGGAAAACCAAAAAAATTGTATAATTACATAAAGGTCGGTACGGATACTTTTGCAATTTTTTGGTCCTATAAATAGAGGGAACCCCAGCCCATTTCATTCACACCTCAACTCTCTCCTATCTCCCTGGAGCTTTCTGGCAGCATTCTGAGCCATTCCGGCCTGTCTCGAGGCTTTTCGAGCCATCCCGAGCCATCCCGAGGCGATCCCGAGGCCATCCCGGTCCATCTCGGTCCGTCTCGATCGACCCCCCGGCAAACCACAAACCCTATTCATCCTCAACCAAACTCCCAACACCCAAAACAACTCAAAAAGGCCCAAAACTCATGAGTTTTAGCGAGTGAAAATGAGAGTTAATTAGGGGAGGTTCTGCCCGAGTGAGTGCAGAATTTCTCTCCTCTTTAAACCATCCCTAACCAACAACATTCCCCCGAGGAAGATAGACACAAACCAACATTGGTAAGATCTCCTTCAAAACTTTAAATAACTGCTTTCATTTCCAAGTTATTTAAATATTTCTGTTTAAATATAAGCATCTACAATGTAGACATTATTTTCAAAATGCATTTTTATTAAAACACACACACGCACACACAACTTTCAAAGAAAAGGGTACAAAAAGACTCATGAAAATGAGGCGACTCGGGTGAGCTCAAAAATCTCTTCCCGAGGCATAAACTGACCTCCGAACTCAAAATCTCATCACACAACAAAACAACATTTTTTCAAAATTTTGGGCATAATCAAAACGGCGTAGCGACTCTACATTTTCCAAAAGCGAAATGTCATCCGTATCCGGATCGGTTAATTTCAGTTGGCGACTCCACGTTTTGAAAACTTTTAAAATAAAAATAAGATTTTTAAAACTTGATGAGGGTCAAACTTTCATTTTACACTTTCTTTAACAATTGTGTGTGTGTGCAAATGTTTTATTTTTTTGCTTATTCAAAAAAAAATGCATCATAATACATCTGTGTACATCCTTTTAAAACACATTTCTGCAAAAACTCCTGTTTTACCAAAAAAAAAAAGGATTTTTAGTGACCACACACTACACTCACTCTTATCCTGTACACTGCACACTACAACCCCAAACCCGGAGTGGTCTCAGTTGCAGTTCGATTGGTGTTCCTATGCCTTTCATGCACGCACGGGATCATTCCAAATTTCCCATCCTAGCCAGTATCAACCATGAACTTTTGTGTCACACTCTGTCCAAAGACTTGGTTGGTTTTTGACCCAGTCTGTGTCATAAAGCCTGGATGCATATTCATGTTAGCCATTATCCGAGTCAAAACCTAAAAATCAAGATCTCTTGCGAGAGCAAGACGATGAAAGGTCATGCTACCGATCTTGAATTCTAGTGTTAACTTAGACAATGGTCCATGACGGATATATGTCCATGCCCATATGACACCATGTCATTCATCCTTTAATGCGTCATCCATGAGAATATGACCTAGTCAAAACCTAAAGTCAAAGATCCCTTGTGCAAGCAAGGTAAAGAGAGGTCATGCCCAATTCTTGACCCGATCTTGACCTAGGATACTGGCTTCGTTCACTATTCACATGGTGTAAGCATTGAAACGGACATGACAGGCTCGGTCTTTAGGTTCAGTTTTCTTTTTGGTCGGTGGAAACCGCTTGCCCTATAGGACACTCTCCCGGGGCTGTCCACCCTGAGAAGTCGAAATACAGGTGCAAAATGAGGGGCTTATAGTCGTAGTGACGGATTCCACTCAACCATGATCTAGAATAGTTGCGAAAAAGAAGAGCAATCTTTTCCAACCCATTTAGGATTCTGAGAAAACATGTTTTAAGTAAATTAAAACAACAAAAAAATAATAAAAAGGAAACTGCATGTCGCATGAGCTTTCCCCCTTCATCCAAAAGGCCCTCTAGAGTCTAAACCCTACCTTTCACCCCCTCCAGCGAGCCGAGAGTGGTTGAGACCGTCTGCCGTCTTTTCAGTATTGAAGTCACAAGGTCCGACAGCCCTTCCGGTTCAGCCGTCAGAACGGTCCGTTACTCTCCCATGGCTGGGTCGACAGATAACAGTGAAGGAAATGGAACTCCGCCTCTGGGAAATCTCCAAACAATAGAGGAGGTGCTGCAAGCCTTTGAAACCCTTAAGAAGCGCCAAGATGAGCAGCAAGCTTGGATTGTAGACACCATGCACCGTCGCGGAGCTGTTGCGGTTCCCTAACCCGATGGAACCTTCATTCTCATAGAAGACGAAGACATGCCTACTCCCCCGGTTTCCCAAAGCTATCAGCAAGTCCCTCCTCCAAAAATCTATAAAAACTCGGCATTGCAAAGTAGCTCCCGGTCAAAGCTCCATTCGAGCCTCAGCTAAGCAGCTTCGATCTTCCAACCCCAGCACAATCAGTTTCCCAGCTTCGCTCCGCAAACTCAACATCACCAGCACACCTATGGGCTCGCTCCCTCAGATCCCAATGTCTCTCGATATCCCTCGGGATTCAATCCATTACGTCCATACGAGCCCCGAAGCTACAACTTGAAGTCCCAATGCCTGCCAGGGACAGACATACCGAGCGGATACCCGGACATTTCAAATCTGCCACCCGCCAGACTACCTCTTAGGGCTAACGAAGCATTCCCTCAGATCCCTAACACAACCCAGCATGGTCAGAGTAATCACGCCCTTGGCTACAATTTCAGTAATCAAGGATACGAGTTGGTATACACTCAACTGCCTCCCCAAGATTTCCGAGTGGCAATTCCATCAATCAATCCACCTCCATTTTCGGTTTCCATCCCAGAAAATGGCAACCTGCCTCCGTCTACCGACCCTCATATGGCTTAGTTGGTCGAACAAATGAAGGATATGCAAGGGAAGTTGGCCAACTCTCGGAAGGACTCTCTCATGCCCACATAACCGAGTAAGGTGGTTCCTCCCCCCCCCCAAAATTCAGAATGCCGGAAATGGAGAAGTTCGATGGGACAGAATGCCCAAAGAATCCCATCGATACCTACGTCTTAGGTATGAGAGCCAAAGGGGCCACCCCTCAACAAATGGCAGACCACTTCCAACACTCCCTTAAATCCACGGCACTAAGGTGGTTCCTCAATGAAAAAGCGGAAAATTGCTCCACTTGGGATCAAATCAGTGAAATTTTCCTGGAAAAGAACCGCGCCAACCTTGAATGGGAAACCAACCGAACAAAAGGACGATGAGCCGATTGGAGAATTTTACAAAAGATGGATCTGGAAACTAAGCGAGATAATGGATCCGCTTTCCAAGGAAGAGCAAATGGACATCATCCATTCCTGCCTCAAACCATCTCTAAGGGCCCTGATTAGTCACCACTTCTATCCCGACCTTCGCGCCATGGTCAATGCCAGGACCAGGTTCGAAAAGACCTTGAGCCTACAAAAAATGGCGGCCACTCCCGTTTCTTCCTATCGCTATCGGGCAGCCTCGCCAAATCCGGCACATATCCCAAGCAAAGGAAAAGAAGCCATCGGAGCAGTTCATTACATCCAGAATGGAGTCCAAGGAAACCGCGACCAAGCACCCCCCAGGAATAACAATCCTCCCCGTTCGCAGCGTTTTCAACACTCTGACAACCTCGAAATGCCTATAAGCCAAGTGTTCGAGGCGTTGGTGAAAAGAAACATGCTCAAGCCCCTCGAGAATTATCAGCCGAGGAATCATAACCCTAACAAGGATATGAGCAAGCAATGTGCATTGCATAACTACCCCGGCCACACCACCGACAATTGTGTCATACAAAAACAAGTGGTCCAAGTGCTAATTGAAGAAGGAAAGTTGGAACGCCCCCGCAGTCCCAACATAGTCGAAAATCATTTCCCCAGGAACGATAGGGTCAACATGGTAGCATTCGGAATGGATGAGTCCTCTGTAATCTCTCAAGCCCATCAAAAATACCATTGAAGAACTAGGTTACCCTTTCCGGACCCACAACTAGAAATAATTGAGATGCTTTGTCTAACCCTTCGCGTCTTAGAGTCTAGCTTCGAAAAGGGTCCGAAGTCTATTGTTTTTGAATTCAATTCTCTCGAGTCATCTCACGGCCTTACGCCAGAAGATTAGAAGTTCATAGCCAATAATGTATTCCCCTATGCTTTAAATGAAAAATTTGACATTTCGGAGTATCCCCTCATTGCCACTTTAACAAATGATAAATTAACTAAAAAATCAAGAACAATTAATAATGACTCACTTGATAAAGACGCAGACACATTAAATGAACAATACATTAAACAAATCTTTAAGCATGTTGTCAAACGAGAGGAAAACCGGGCCCAAGCTGACGAGGAGGTTTTGACCAAAGTGAATTTGGGAACTGCTGAAAAGCGTACAGAGACACAAATTGGAGAATTCTTCATTGATATCGAGCGAGAAGAACTGATCGCCCTGCCCAAAGAATTTGTGGACATGTTCGCTTGGTCCTACCAAGATGTGCCCGGCCCAGATCCCACCATAGTGGAGCACCGGATTCCCTTGAATCTCGACGCCAAGAAGCAATGGAATCATTGAGGCTGCCGTCAAATACGACTTGTCAAGGAATCACCTCAAAGCCAAACACGGTTTGCCATGAACTACGGCGACCTGAGCTCCTTGTCTTAAGGAGAACGTAGGCAACTAGAAATGGTCCAGTTATAAACATATACAAATCCACAAACCCGGTCTCACTAATGACCTATCCTATACACAAGCCTTCTCTCACACCTGATCCAACTCGATCCTTGATACTGGATGACTTTCTCCTTGTGATTAATCAAGCATATCAAGATTAATTATTGAATAACCCGAACATCAACAAAGGGTTTTAAGCAAACATGTGATCATTGTGAACAAATCAAGTTTTCATATGTCTCGACAAGTCTTCTTTTTCTACAAAATAGGAAATTAAATAGAGCAAAAAATTGATTTTCTGTCAGCAAGGGCTTCCATACACCTTTACAAGCTTTTAAATGCTCATACTCTATCAAAAGAGTCAAACTTAAAAGCATGCTTTTTTCTACATCAATATGGCACTCACACAAAAAGGGACCCGTTCCCACCTTTTCAAAAAATAATATATAAGCCCTTTCGAGTGTACATTACAAGTCATTTCTTTCACATTTTTGGTTGACTGATTGATTCAAAAAAAATACAAAGGTGTTGAAAAATATACCTAGCTAGATTGAAAACCCCAAAAGTCAGTCTAGGCAAAATCAGGGTTACACCATTTTCCCCCTTTTCTGTATCCCCTTCTCTCACAAAAAGAATGTCGAACTACGGAGACCTGAGCCCCTCAGTCCGGGGGGAGCCTAGCCAGCCTTCATTGGTTCGGTTTAAAAAAATAAACAAAATTCCAAAAATTGGATGCCATCAAGGCTCAGATAAGAAGCAAGCTAGAGATTTCGTGTCTCGACAAAACTCTAAAAGTAAATCACAAAATCATTACAGTTAAAACACTTCTTGATGAGTTCAAGCACGGTCTAATCTCAAACTCACAACATGCTAAAAGAAAACTTAAAACATTTAATGTGTGTGCAATGACAATGAATGGATACTTAGAGTTTCAGAAGGTCATTCCGCACCACTCATTCTTGTCCCTTTGCCATTCTTCCTTTTCTTTGCTTGTCCCCGTCGAGTCTTCCTTCGTTCCACGTGAGTTAGCTCTGTCTCATTCATTTCGAGATCAGGAGTCCTCCATGTCAGGTCAAGCAATCCAGTTGCTCTCAGAACCTTGTTCATCCGTGCCATGGCTTGGATCTCCTCCCTATAAGTCTGCAAAAGGAGACCTCTCTCCGCCAGTATGTCAACTCTTGTCTCGTAGTCAAACAAAGCGACTCCCGTGATATCTTGAGGGTTAACCCAAGCTTCTGGACTCCTAAGGTTGTAATTGGAACGATAGCCCTGCCCTAAAATGTCCTCGCGATTGCTCCCCAAAATCATATGAGTCTGTCCCAAATGCTGCTCATACCAATCCAAGTACTCAGTAGTCAGAATGACACTCTCCCGACGTCTAAAGAGTACCACATGAGGAAGATCAGAATACTTCCATATCCTCAGAAAAGAAGGAAAGCGGATGGGTCTGCCATAGAGAAAGAAGCTACCTCCATAGTAGCAATGTCGTCCCAGCCCAGCAAAGGCTCCTGCATCATCCCGAACGGCCTGGAAACAAGCGAAGGAATGTAGAAAGGGTACTGAGACAGCCCCGGGACCCTGACAACATAGGAGCCTTCCTGAAGAGCTCTTCTAGTTTCTATCTTCCGATGAGGAACCCACCAACGAATGTGATGCGTAACAAGCATGGCTATCCATCTCTCCCATTCTTACTAATCAGTCTCCAAAACCAGAGGTCATTGAGCAAAGGTCCACAGACTGAAAGATATCAGAGGCACCGGCATTGCTTGAAGCCTCTCTCGCAACCACAAAGTGAGTAAAGTATGGCTCTTTCGTGCATAAATTGGTCCCCCATTGCCAGACGGTCTATACCGTGGAAATTTTCCCCCCATAACCAAAGGAACGATATCCTCGCCCGCTCGATAGTGGCCTACCACATCCAACAATGCACTGTGGCGTATCCTGAGGGAGCTAACCATGAAAAGAGTGGTTATCACGCACAAAGCAAACACGCCCCATGAGACGTCACTCCCGCCGTCGCTCATGAACTTGCCAAAGCTGCCTCAACCCCCATATACCACAAACATTGCAAGCTCATGCGACATGCACAAAACACAAAAAAAAAAGGAAGTAGAAACAACTCCTAAGTTATCACCGATAAAGTGCAAATAAAAGAGTTCATTACATGTGAATACATTGTGCATATAAATACAAGTATTTTGTTTCTCTCCACACTAACATACATAGAAAAGAAAAAAAAGAGTCCTACTCTGAGTCATCGGCACCACCGCCTGGTAAAGACTCCCGCATCCCGGTGCCTCCGCCAGCCACCTCGTCATCCTCGGTAAACTTGGTACCTTCCTCGATCGGATACTCCATGAAGTCTGCAGAAGTAAGAACGAAGAAGGAAAAAAGAAGACGAGCCATCCCTCCTCTCCTTGGCCAGCACCTGCGGCGTCCTCGACTTCCTCCTCATAAAGGCGCCTCCTCCTATAGGTAAGCACTGCAGAGGTATGTCAATAAACTTCAAATGCAAGACATAGCAGTAATAAATGCTACATAAAAGAAGAGTGTCACATATCATTCACATGTTCAAAAAGTTCGTCCCAAGACGACACATTTCATTTCAAAAGGTCTGTCCCAATTGTGATGTACCCGATTTTTTTTTTTGAAAAATCATTCGGAGTCGACACGCCGTTTTTAGTTTAAGGGCCAAAACTTTGAAAAAAAAGCCTAAAATTGGAGAAAATGGGTTCGTAGGTCACGTTACACTCTGGGATGAAAGTTTTGACGTGCACTCGGAATGCCTCGTATGACGAGTCTTCCCCACTTGAAACCTTTTGTGTGTGTGTGTGTGTGTTTTAAAAAGGACTTTCTTAAAAAAGGAGTTTTCTGGAAATAACTGAAATTCTAGGGACTGAACTGAAAAATAGTTGGAAAATAGTGATTAAACTGAAAATAACAGAAAACTGGAAACTGATTGCAGAAGACAAATTCATCCGCGTGGATGAGACTGTAGTGCAGTCTTATCCGCGCAGATGGGCCTGCAATTTCAATATTTTTAACAGTTTCCAGTTTAGTCACTGTAATTTTCAGAAAGTTTACTTGATTTACAGGACTTAACTAGAAATGTAACTGTAAACAGAAAATGAAAGAATTGCTTGGATTTTTGGCATCCATATTTTGTACTCTCTTTCACTAGACTTTGATTAGTGGTCATAATTGATGAATCCACTTAACCAAACCATCCCGGGGGTACATTAGGACTTTGAAAACATGTCATTTGCTAGGGACAAGGGGGATTTGCATAAAGAAAAGTAAGTTGACAAGAGAGCTAGGTCAAGATGTATCAACTTTAGAGAAAGATCTCTAAGGTAGTCATAAGGAGACCATCCTAGAGACCTATACTCAAGTGTATCTTATACATCTTGTGTGTCCTATTTTGTTGGTCTATATGATTTTTATCCAAGGAAAGTGTTCGAAGGTGAGCATCTTAGACATGGGGAGGGGGATTTGCAAGAAAGTAAATAATGTGGACCATTTAAAGTTGTCATCTATGGAGATGGACTCCAAGATGACCATACTTTAGGTCAAAGAAGCAATTACCAAGGAATGTAAACAAAGGGACAAGGGGATTTGGTTAATGAAAAGTATGGACCTTTGTAGAGAATCATCCATGGAGATGAACTCCATGAAGATCCTCTTGGATCCTTGGGACAAGGGGGAAAGGGAGGTGAACAACAAGTAGTAAGTAAGACTACATAATTTAAATATGGAATAAGTGTATGAATGAGAGAGATATGAGTAGAGGGAGTGAGGGTTTACCAATTTTCTTGGGTTGTGTTTAGGGTTTGAAGGTTTCAAAGGGTTAGAAGTAGTTTTGGAGTGGATTTGAGGTTGGATTTGGTGTGGATTTTGAGTTATGAAGGTGTAAATGGCTGTTTGAGAATGGATTTTGACAGCATAACAGTAGGTTTTCATATTTTTTGGCCTTATTAAACTGAGGGAGAGGGGCTGTATTTATAGGTTGGCTGGGGTACAATCTTATCCGCGTTGATGAGATTGTAGACACAATCTCATTCGTGTGGATGGGATCAGCAGCATACCTGGATTTTGCAGAAAGCAGTTTTGACTATTTGCAAATGGTCAATATTCTTTTTTTTTTGAAATGATAGGTTTCCAGCGAGGTCCTATGCCACTTTTTTATTCCTAAGAGGTCCTTCCTTATTCAAATTATCAAAATAATGTCCAAAATGCCCCTAAATGATTATAAATCATTAATTTGGGTTGACAGAACATTAACGACCCAGATTGGGGCACTTACAGTAGCCCCTCGGCGATGGTTCTTCCAGGGGAAGTGGGGTAGTCGATAAAGTGAGGATCCCAATCTGGCAAAATTTTACCTAGATAGGCGAGGAGGTGACCGAGGCGGTCGGATGGCTGGATCCTTTACGAAAGAATTCCTACGTATCCCAAGTAGGAATCAAGCCGGTCGTAGTTCATGTCTTGCGAGGGATAGGAGTGGTCAAATGAATGGACCTCCCATCGCACTTTCATTGTCGAAGGTAGACTTGACTAACGAAAGCGTTGCCGAGGGTAAACTCGACTTAACGGAGGCATTGCCAAAGGAAACTCGACTAACGGAAGCGTTGCAGAAGATAGACTCGACTAACGGAGGCGTTGCCGAGGAAAACTTGACTAACGGAGGCATTGCCGAAGAAAGACTCGACTAACAGAGGCGTTGCCGAAGGAAACTCGACTAACGGAGGCATTCCCGAATAAAACTCGACTAAGGAGGTGTTGCCAAAGTCAAACTCGACTAATGAAGCCATTGCCGAAGAAAACTCGACTATAGGAGGCATTGTCGAAGAAAGACTCAGCTAACAGAGGCGTTACCAAAGGAAACTCGACTAACGGAGGCGTTACCAAAGGAAACTCGACTAACGGAGGCATTATCAAAGAAAACTCGACTAACGGAGGCGGGGACGTTGTCAAAGATAAACTCGACTAACGGAAGCGTTGCCGAGGGTAAACTCGACTAACGGAGGCATTGCCGAAGAAAACTCGACTAACGGAGGTGGGGACGTTGTCGAAGATAAACTCGACTAACGGAGGTGTTGCCGAGGGTAAACTCGAATTAACGAAGGCGTTACCAAAGGAAACTCAACTAACAGAGGCATTGCCGAATATAGACTCAATTAACTGAGGCATTGCCGAAGATAACTCGACTAACGGAGGCGTTGCCAAAGATAATTCGACTAACGGAGGCATTGCCGAAGATAGACTCGACTAACGGAAGCGTTGCCGATGATAGACTCGACTAACGGAGGCTTTGCCAAAGATAGACTCGACTAATGGAGACGTTGCCGAAGATAGACTCGACTATTGGAGGCGTATTTTATCACCGCAGACTTGCTTTGCTGCTTACTTGGGGAAAATTTGGGCTTACGATGACTGCCGGGGTTTATCTGATGGGGATAAGGTTTCTTTATACGGGTTTACGATGACGACCGAGATTGAAAACGGGGAAGGAAATGGGCTTCCGTTAAGTTTTTGTTAAAGGACGGGCTTACGATGACGCCCGAGGTTGAAAACGAGGAAGGGAATGGGCTTCCGTTAAGTTTCCATTAAAGAACGGGCTTACGATGATGGATGGGGTTGAAAACGAGGAAGGGAATGAACTTTCATTAAAGGACAGGCTTACGATGACGGCTGGGGTTGAAAACGAGGAAGGGAATGGGCTTCCGTTAAGTTTCTGTTAAAGGACAGGCTTACGATGATGACTGGGGTTTAAAACGAGGAAGGAAATGGACTTTCGTTAAGTTTTCATTAAAGGACGGGCTTACGATGACGGCCAGGGTTGAAAACGAGGAAGGGAATGGGCTTCCATTAAGTTTTTGTTGAAGGACGGGCTTACGATGACATTCGGGGTTGAAAACGGGGAAGGGATTGGACTTCCGTTAAGTTTTCGTTAAACTGGGGGTTTGGATGCAGAGGGCCAGGAATTAAAGGGGTAAAGAAGGAATTTCGCCCTGCAATCTTATCCACGCGGACCAGATCAGTAGGGCGCCTGGTTTAAAATAGACAAGCGCCGTTTCCTTCTTCTCCATTCTTCCAAACTGCAGCCGAGAGAAAGAGAGAAAAAAGAGAGAGGAAAATGCCATTGTTGTCAAAAATCTCGCGAAAACCTTCAAAATCGAGGCTATGGAGCGAGAGGGAGGAGTTAATGTGGTCCGCCGAGGTCGGGTGAGTCGGGAGGCCGTGGAGAAGAGGCTTGAATTGGTGAGGATGCACCGCCACTACACGCTCTTGCAATCGATGAACGAGGAGTTTTCCCCGGATATGTGGCAACATTGGGCCACCAACGAGGACCCTTCACATGGTATGACACTCAATTTTGTCTATCTTGTTGATTTTTTATCAAAATTTGTTCATGCTAGATATAGGGCTTGAATTGTCAAAATTTGGGGCTTTTGTTTGTTTTGCCGTTGAAATATGAAATTGATGATGCATATGTTTAATTGAAGGCGTAGGTAGAAGGAATATGCAATTTATTTGAAAAAAACATGGGTAGTTTGCATAATGTAAAAATAAAGTGGGTACAAATTTGCTTGAACGGACTCTTGCATAAGAGATTTTTTGTGATGAAAACTTGGTTTTCGTAAATGTAAAATGGATACAAATTAGCCGAATTTGAAACGGACTCTTGCATAAGAGATTTTGATGAAAACCTTTTTTGTAAATGGATACAAATTTGCCGAATTTGGAACGAACTCTTGCATAAGAGATTTTTTATGAAAACCTTTTTTGTAAATGTAAAATGGATACAAATTTACCGAATTAGGAACAGACTCTTGCATAAGAGATTTTTTATGAAAACCTTTTTTGTAAATGTATATTTGATAACATGATGCTTGAATGTGAGAAAAGATGCATATAGAAAAACGTGTCCAAAAATGGGACAGAGTTTATTTTCTTTCTTTTCTGTTTGTGTTCGTGTTATGTTTGCAATTTTGATGACATACTTGCGCTGTGCTTACTTTCAAGGGAGAGCGGATGTCATCCAAAGCAAGTTGGATAAGCTAATGACGCGGGGGTCCATGGAGGCAGTTATCAGGCTTTGGGATGCCCTGCCCATAGCTGGTAGAGTAGGTTAGCGGAGTCCTCGCCAGCTCGTGGTGGCTTCCAACCTTTATGGTTTTGTTGAGTGCTTGAGAGGGGTGGCAGGTTTGCATAAGAGCAAGGGGATTTATTTAGCGTTGATCGAGCACTGGTGGGATGTTACCCACATGTTTCACTTCTTCTGGGGGGAGGCTACCGTGACCCCCACTGATTATGCTGCTATCACTGGCTTGTCCTTCAACGGTCTTAGCTTGGAGTGGCATGACGGGTACACGGACGCGGAGCTGATGGATCTGCTTGGGATTGTCATCGTGCCGAGGAAGGGAATGGGCATGGAATATGCCATGGTGGATGCGATGTTATCCGAGAGCATAGCTCAGTATGAGAGAGGGGACCAGACCATTTCGGCTGAGCCGATCGCTCACTACTTCCTGTGGTTCGCCCTTTCTAGCGCTATGTTTGGGCTCGCTGAGGGCACAGCTATGTTTGCCTTGCTGGGGTCTTTGGTAGATATTGACAGGATAGATGAGTATGCCTGGGGAGAGGCGGGCTTGACGGAATTGTACTTCGCTTTGGACAGATATAGCAGGAAGGCGTCCACCTCCCTAACCTGCTTCGAGTTCCCGTTAGAGGTATACTTTCTTCTTTTCCTCTTTATTCCCTTGTACATATTGTGAATGCACTTTTGGTATTGATGGGTCTCCTTTGTCGGATGAAGGTCTGGGCTCTGGAGATCTTTGGATGTACTTTATGGGACCATGTCCCGGAGGAGGCTTTCGCATACCCAGCTATGCTTTGGTGGAGGAAGGATGCCCGGGTGAAGAGGACTAGTAGGACTAGGATAAAGATGAGGTTCAATGACATGGTACCATTTTTGAAGGCAGAGACTAGTGATAGGGTTAATTTTTACCCTTGAGATCGGTTCAAGGTTGACCAGCTGGGTGGTGTTGAGCGTTGGATGAGCAAGAGGTGGATCCTGCAGGGACTCACCTGCGATGTCTACTATTTGGGGGAGAGGGTGACGCGGCAGCATGGTCTAGGGATGGCTGCTTTGGCGCCGACTGAGCCTTCGGCTGACATGATGTACCCCGGGAAGGGTCGGCGAACTGGGACTGGTTCAGAGGTGGGTGACCCGCCATGGAGTATGTTACTCAGGAGCCCTATCAGGCATTTGTGGGACGCAGGCTGAGGATGCCTCAAGTGATGGAGAGGGAAGGGAGTTCGGTCATGAGGATCCCCCCAACTGACTTCTCGTATACCTAGGAGGGGGTTAGGATGAGGGTACAGATTCCTCTCCCAGAGGTGACACCGCGAGCTTTCCGTCCTCGACCGAATGCTCAGGTATGTGCTAATCATATTCTGATTATTTAGCTTTCGTACATCTCATGCCATTGCTTTGACTGTGTTTTTTTTATGCTTTCATTTCTTCTTCTCTGCAGTACTCGGCCCGAGTTGTCGATCGGCTCTTGCGCCAGGTTATCGGGGCTAAGAGGTTTATTCGCAACCTTGTGACGCGGGGGAACGCATGAGGTTCCGAGAGGGCATCACGACTAGCACCTAGTGCCTCTGCGAGGGATAGGTCGCCTATTCCAGCCGGCGGGCCTATGCCTGGCAGGCGCTCTATGGAGACTCCCTGCACCCAGCCCATAGAGTCGGCTCCTTCGCGGCTGTCGGCGGACGTCCTTGTTTCTCCTTATATGGACAGGAGCTTGGAGATCTCCCGGGCCCACATTATCTTTGGGGGAATGAAGGGGCCGGCTACGTTCAGGACATAGCTGGTGAGGGTTCCTCTTCGCATCGCGGGGGTTATGGTCCCTTCGAGTCGTAGGGAGATTACGGGACTCCCTTGCAGACTCAGGGGACATACGGACAGGGCCCTAACGCCTTCTCCTTCGGATACTACTTCTTTGCCGACATCGGGGTGCCATACTGAGGAGTTCCTGCTGATCCCGAGGACACATACTCTGACGCGGAGTAGGATGACATAGAGCCGGGGATGGCTTTCCCGGAGGCAGCGGCGGAGGGACCGAGCACGACTCAGCGAAGGGTACAGAGGCACGGTAAGGGGATCGCTAGGGAGGACGACCCTATTCCTAATTCGGACAGTGATTTCGACTGATTGTACCTGTTAGGGCAGAGAGAGAAAACATATACTCCCTCCGTCCCACCTCACTTGACACCCTTGAGGTGGGCACAAGAACTAAGAAAAAAGAATAAAATAAAAAAAATGTGTGGTAGAAAATGAAGAGAGAGAATGAGTGGGGTAAATAGTAGTGTTGGTTGAATAAATTGAGTGGTGGAAAATGAAGAGAGAGAATGAGTGGTGGGGTAGAGTGAATATAAAATTGTAAAAAGTAGGCTATTTTGGGAAGTGTCAAGTGACTGGGACGGAGGGAGTATACATTTTAAGCACATAGTTTTTTTTTTTTGTTTCGTTAATTCTGTACTGAATGCAAGTTGCATGAGCCCGGTTTGGTGTTTTATATGGACAAATATGGGATCTTTGTTGGGATTTTGGATGAAAAACATGGGGAATGGGCATATTTTTATGTTTGACCGTTTGGGGAAAGATTTCCTCATTTGGGGGCAACAGTTTTTACTGTTGTCATAAAATTTTTGGACTGGGAGACAATCTTATCTGCGTGGATGAGATTGAGGCTGCAATCTCATCCGCGCAGACAAGGGCAGCATCTGGCAAGGTTATTTAAATTTTCACCTCAGATCTGGCTTTTATCACTCATCTTCATCTTCCTCTATGTTTTTTCTGAAATTTTGAGCAAAACCATAAGAAGTCATGGAAAACATGAAGAATTCTCCTAAATTGCCAAAGGCATTGCAAATGGTCTTCTTCAACAAATATAAGGAATGGTCTCGGGAGATCATGCATGGGAACAAGGTATTCTTTGAGGAGAGGTACAAGATCAAATCCTTATGGTCTCTTAAGGAGCTTGTTCCTGATTATGACTTGATGAGGGCTTCCACCGTGTTTTGGGACACTCGGAGGCACGTCTTTTGCTTCTCCTACAACGAGATAGTTCCCACCTTTGAAGATTTTAGGGCTTTACATGGAGGGCCCGAGGTGGAAGAAGTTGCACTGCCCTTGCCCGGAGGGATGTACTTTGTCAACCAATTGTCTAGTCTTCTTCGAATCTCTCCGGAGGAAGCCTAAGGTATGATTCGAGGACCTGACTATTTTGACATTTCTGGTCTCCCGGATAGGTTTAGGAGCTTGGGTATGGTTGGTGATTTTTATTGGGACACATTTGCTTTTTGTGCAATCGGGTCCTTGTTCATGGTTTGTTCCTTTAGGATGTGCCACCGGTCTCTGTTAGATGTTGTTGTTCACTGCCGATTGGGTCAGGATATAGTACCATTGATCATGGGAGAGACCCTTCACGCTATTGACCGGTTGGCTATCGGGAAGCGGTACATGCACGGGGGAAGCCCGTTTCTACTGTCGATGTGGCTGATGGAGAGCTTGGGGGTTCTGCGGGAGGCTCCACATGCATTCAGACCATGGACTTTTGCCAAGAGGGGAGTTACAGTTGAGATCGAGGATCAGGCCTCGTGGGAGCACTGGATGGCTCAGCGTCGTACCCAGGATATCCGATGGTGGATTCCGTACTGGCAGATAGAGACTAGGAGGACGCTTCAGGACGGATCTCAGGTAGTCATGCTTCTGGGGCTATATTGGTCTACCTTCTACATTTCGGCTCTAGTTCTCAGACAGTTTGGGATGGAGCAGGTTCCTTTGGAGGGCTGCGATGATATTGCCACCCGGGTGGTGGTGTATATTTCTATGGATGATCCATCAACATTTTCCTTCTTCTCCCGAGTATGGAGGTACCATGCTTTTCCTCCTATGGTCCTTCTCAGGCATCCGGAGTGTATTTTTCTGTCCACTTGGTACTTGGATTGGTATAAGGGACACATGGGAGAGACTCAGGTGAATCTTATGAGGAGGCATGAGGCCATTGTGGGACCAGAGACGTCCTAGTTTCAATATTGAAAAGAGCCGAGGCTCGGGCTAGTCTTTACAATAGGAGTAGGGACGACATGCTCGACTATGAGGTGAGAGTGGAGCATCAGAGAGGCAGGATTCCTATGGCGCCGCCCAGGAGGCAAGAGATCAGAGACGAAGCCTAGGCAACCAGAGCTTTGATAGAGGCGGCTTTTATGGAACCGGCCCCTCTGCCGGAGCTAGGGAGGAGGAGGACGGACATCATTCCCGTGCCTAGGAAGAACACGAGGCACGGCGAGAGGAGTCGGAAGAGGAAATAAGGGGACGCGAGCACTAGTGGCTAGGGCCTCGAGTATCCACCGATCATCCTTTGCAGGCACATTAGTTTTATGTTATGTATTTTTTTTATATGTCTTTTCCTTTTAGCAAAGTTGTGAGTTTAAGAGTAGACCGGGCTTGAACTCATTAAGAAGTTTTTAACTATAATGAATATATGAATTGCATTAGAGTATTTCGAGACGCAGTCATGACTTGATCAATGTGTTGATGACAAAGTATGATTTTTGTTTATGTTTTAGACCAAACCGTTTCTGGCTGCATACATTCCCCGTTTATAAGAGGACTGAGGGGCTCAGGTCTCCGTAATTCAACTCTATGAGTTTGTTGATCTTTTTTTAGAAGGGGTAGGTAGAGAGAGGGACGAGAGAAGTGCAACCCTATTTTTACCTAGGCCGCCCTTTTGGGTTTTCAACCTAGTTGGGTATTACTCTTTTAGTACTTTTGAGGGGAAATGACTCGATCTTCACGCATAGTATCTGCGGAGCTTGTCTCCGTTCACTCGATGCACGTAAGGATTTCCATCTAAGTCTGCGAGCTGCATGGCTCCTCCAGAAAAGATCTTCTGAACTACAGAGGGTCCGATCCAGACGGGCTCCCATTTGCCAAGTGAATTGGTGTGGGTTGGAGGCTTCTCTTTTAGCACGAGGTTGCCTTCTCAGATGTCTCTATGTTTCACTCTCTTTTCAAAAGCTCTGGCCATTCTTTCTTGGTAAGCCCAGGTGTGTTCTATGGCTTTAGACGATGTTCATCTAGCAAAGCCAACTCATCGTGGCGACTCTGGAGCCATTCGACTTCATTGATCTGATTTTCCAACAACACATGGAGTGAGGGGATTTCCAATTCGATTGGGAGCACGGCCTCCATTCCGTAAGTGAGGGCAAAGGGCATTTCTCCTATGGTAGTCCTGACTTATGTTCTGTATCCCAGAGGGCAAGTTGGAGCTTGTCTGGCCAATCTCTTCCTCGGACAGCCATCTTTCTGATGATGTTTTCTAGAGTCTTGTTTGCTGCTTCAACGACGTCGTTGGTTTGGGGCCGATAAGGAGATGACTTGTGATGAGTTATCTTGAACTCTGCCAACAATCTGTCGCATTCTCCCTCAAAATGAGAGCAATTGTCAGAAATCACTTCAGCTGGCAATCCGTATCTGCACATGATGTTTTCTTTGATAAAGAGGGCCACCTTCTTGGAGTTATGGACTTTGTAAGACTTAGCCTCGACCCATTTGGTGAAGTAATCCATGGCTACTAGGACAAACTCATGACCATTGCTTCCGGGTGGTGTAACCTTGCCGATGACGTCGATTCCCCAGGTAACGAAAGGCCAAGGGAATGTCATGCAGTAGAGGTCATGTGGAGGCAAATGGTTGAGATTTGAATAGTGCTGACATTTGTCGCAGGTTCTCACGAACTGGATGCAATTCGTTTCCATAGAGATCCAAAAATAGCCCATTCTCAGGATGACCTGTATTAAGGCTCGAGCATTCATGTGGGGGCCACAGGTACCACCATGTACTTTATCCATTAGCTCGGTAGCCCTTTGTTTGTTGATGCAGCGTAAGAGGGGACCCCGGTAACGTTTTTTGTATAGTGTATCTCCCAGAAGGACGTAGTGGGAAGCCAGGCGTTTCAGAGCCATCATACTTCTTGCCTTGATTCCTTCTTTGTATTCCCCATCTTTGTTCTTGAAAGAGGCTTCGCCGCTTTTCAAGTGTTGGTAGATCTGAGCATACCACGGGTCATCTACTGGTTCATCCTCTGCTTCAATTTCAAAATAGTAGGTTGGGTTTTCCCTTTCCCAAACCTGAAGGGTTTGATTGATTTTCCTTCGAGTATTTCGATAAGAGAGGCTAGTGTTGCCAGGGCATCTGCGAACCTATTGCGATCTGTGGGCATATATTGGAAGCTGACCTCCTTGAACTGGGCCACGAGGTCTTCCATATAGGCGTGGTACTTTTGCAGACCCGGATCAATTGTTTTCCACTTGTTGGACACTTGGTTGATGATGAGGGCGGAGTCACCGTATACTTCTAACTCCTTGATGTTCCTTTCTAAAGCGGCCTCCAATCCAGCTATGCAGGCTTCAAAATTGAGTTTTACGGCTATGGGAGTATGTTCGTCAGTGGGATCGACCAGGAGCATTCCTTTCCCATTCCCTCGTTTGTTTGCTGCCCCATCAAAGAAGAGTTGCCAGCAATTTTCTCCTTCTGGAGAGAAAATTCCTTCATTAGGGAATTGAGTTCAGGCCCTTGGCATTCATCACTTGGGAAATCAGCCAATTGTTCTTCCATTATCCACCCTTTCACGGATTTCCTTGTCACATAAGTGATATCGTATTCGGCGAGAAAGAAAGACCATTTTGCCAATCTCATGGAGAGAGAGGGCTTGTCGAACAGGTATTTGATGGGATCCAGCCTTGAGACTTGGTGAACTGAGTGAGACTGGATGTAGTGCTTCAATTTTCCCACTACCCATACTAGGCCTGCGCAGGTCTTCCCGCAAACTGAGTAGTTGAGTTCACAAAATAGATGGAGCTTTCAACTTTGGAGTCTTTCTTCTCCTGTGCCAGCATAGCCCCAATTGCTGTTTTTGTGACAGTTAGGTATAGCAGTAGTGGCTTTTATCGATGAGGGGGGAAAAGGATTGGAGGATTCATAAGGTATGCCTTGATCTTCTCAAAAGCAAACTGGCATTCTGGGTTACATTCAGTGGATATGCTCTTCTTCATTAGCTTAAAGATAGGCTCACAGATGGAGGTTAGTTGATTCACAAAGCGGCTTATGTACTGCAGCCTTCCCATGAAAGATTTGACTTCCGTCAGTGTTCGAGGCGGCTTCATCTCAACTATGGCTTTGATCTTCTAAGGGTCTACTTGAATTCCCCGTTTAGTCACCATGTACCCCAACACCTTACCTCGTTTGATGCCGAAGGAGCATTTAGCTGGGTTCAGCCTCATGGAATGTTCTCTGAGACGGTCGAAGAATTTTCTTAGATCGATGAAGTGCTGGCCATCGGATCCTTTAGAGTGGATTATCATGTCTTCCACGTAGAATCATGTCGTGGAATAGGGCGGTGGCTACCCTCTGATAGGTAGCCCCAGCATTCTTCAGACCAAAAGGCATAACTGTGTAGTAGTATGTCCCCCAGGGAGTAGTGAAAGCTGTCTTGGCCTGGTCCTCTTCGGCCATCTTGATTTGGTTGTAGCTGGCGAAACCGTCAATGAAAGACTTGACTTCGTAGTTGGCCGTGGTATCTATCGGCATTTCAATGTTGGGCAGGGGGAAGTCGTCCTTTGGGCTGGCTTTGTTGAGATCTCTGAAGTCCACGCAGCATCGGACTTTCCAATAGCCTTGGTGACTGTTACGATGTTGGAGAGCCAAGTGGGGTATTCAATGACCCTGATGAATCCCACTTTGAGCATCTTCTCAATTTCTTCTTTTACTTCCAATGACCATTCGGGCTTGATCTTTCTCAGCTTTTGTTTTATTGGCTTGACTTCGGGGTCCAATGGTATCCGGTGCTCCACTATGGAGGGATCGAGGCCGGGCATATCCTTGTAATACCATGCAAACAAGTCCACAAATTCCCTGAGTAGTTCAGTAATAGTTGCTTGTTCGGGCCCATCGAAGAAACTGCCAATCTGCGTCTCTTTAGGCTCTTCTGCAGTTCCCAGATTCACACGAGTCAAAACCTCCTCGGCAGCTTGGGCTCAGTTTTTCTCTTTCTCGACAATCTGCTTAAAGATTTCTTTAATGTATTGTTCGTTTAGTGTGTATGCATATTTATCTAGTGAATCATTATTAATCGTTTTTACGTTATTAGTTAATTTATCATTAGTTGAAATGTGCGCTCGCCCGAAATTGGTTTCCGGTTTAAATGAAAAGAAGGAGTCGCCACGCCGTTTTTAGAGGAAACATTGAAAACCTTTTGTTTAGAGAGAAAACATGAGTTCGGAGGTCAGGTTACGTGTTGGGAAGAACCGAGAGTTCACCCAACACGCCTCGTCCATAGACGAGTCTTTCAATCAGAAACATCCAAGTAAATCCAAAGTGTGTGCAAATATATATTAATAAACAAAGTGTGATAAAATGCATCTTATTAATTATGGAACGAGAATTACATATTGTGAGCCCATTATTTAGGGAGGCCACATCCCTGATACAAACAATCTAAAACAGATTACAAAGGAAAAAGGGTCTCTGCAGATGGGTCATGTATGTCGCATGACACATCGCACCAGTGACCACATGTGTCGCGTGACACAGGATCACTTGGAGACGAAGTTGTCGCGTGACACATATGAGCCATCTGCAGAAACTTAACAAGATGAACACAGAATCAACAGAAGCTATACAGATCTAATCAATTAGCTGAATTACGAATGGAAAACAGAAACAACACTAAATCGACCCCGGGAGTGTGGATATGGGTAGATCCACACCCCCTTGGGGTTCAAACACCAAGTTCAATCAAATAATCAACAATATAAGCTCAATTGCACGAATTACTCAATTTAAACAGAGAGATTGCGATTGGGATTCAGTAATCCAGATAGCTAGGATCTGATTACTGAATCCTAACAAAATTAAATGCTAGAATTAATAGAAATTAAGCAAGAGAGAGAGAGAGATTGAGTTTAGGGAATCGTTACCCTTGTTGCTTCCACGAATTCTATATCCAGTCAGATATAGAACCCTTCAATTCTTCACCTCTGATCTGGAAGGATTAAGGCAAGGGGCTCAATTGGTGTGGCTTGAGAATTGGGTTTGGAAGGGAGGAATTGGGTAGGTTGAAGGTAGGAGAGAGAGAGGTTTGTGTTTGGAGAGGTTCGTTACGCTGCAAATCCTGCAGAGTAACAGTAGGCTAAAGTTGGGATCCCTTTATGAGAGGGGGAGGGTCTTATTTATAGGCTGCAGTTGGCTGCCTTAGTGTGTCGCACGACCTTACGCGTCCTCTTTTGATGCCTCAAGCTGTCGCATGACACAAGGTGGCTCAACCGCTTTTGGCGCCAAAAACCAGTTTCTGGAACATTCCGGGAAAATACCCAAAAGGTCCAACAGGTTTTATTCCCAAGAGGTCCTCTGGCATGAATAATGTACCAACAGGTACTTCCTTCGCGGAAAACTCATGAAACGTTTCCGGATGTCTCGGGACAGGCCGGGAATTTACCAAAACGCCCCTAAATGCAATTTTATTATATTAAAATGCATCTAAAAGGTTGCGAATTGGATTGGCGTACTTACAGAGCCCCTCGGCAACGTCACTTTTGGAAAAAATGGGGTTGTCGATAAAATAAGACCCAATCCCAATGAGCATCAAGGGATAAGGTGAAGGGCTAGAAGGGTAAAAAAGGGGAAAGATGGCTGGACCTTTCTGAGAAAGGATTCCTGCGTATCCCTTGAACAAGGGAATCAAGCCAAATCGTAGTTCGGAAAGAAACTAATTGAGGGGGGCTGAACAAAGGGAAAGCTATTTGAAGGTCTCTTGACCTAAAAGGAATTATTTTAAGGTCTCTTGACCTAAACGAGATCATTTGAAGGCATCTCAACCTGAAAGGGATTATTTGAAGGTCTTTTGGCTTAAAAGGGATTATTTGAAGGTCTTTTGACCTAAAAGGGGGTTATTTGTAGGTCTCTTGACCTAAAAAGGGTTATTTTAAGGTCTCTTGACCTAAACGAAACCATTTGAAGGCGTCTCAACCTAAAAAGGATTATTTGAAGGTCTCTTGACCTAAAAGGGATTATTTGAAGGTCTCTTGACCTAAAAGGGATTATTTGAAGGTCTTTTGACCTAAAAGGGGTTATTTGAAGGTCTCTTGACCTAAAAGAGATCATTTGATGGCGTCTCAACCTGAAAGGGATTATTTGAAGGTCTCTTGACCTAAAAGGGATTATTTGAAGGTCTCTTGACCTAAAAGGGATTATTTGAAGGTCTCTTGACCTAAAAGGGATTATTTGAAGGTCTCTTGACCTAAACGAGATCATTTGAAGGCATCTCAACCTGAAAGGGGATTATTTGAAGGTCTCTTGACCTAAAAGGGATTATTTGAAGGTCTCTTGACCTAAACGAGATCATTTGAAGGTGTCTAAACCTGAAAGGGATTATTTGAAGGTCTCTTGACCTAAAAGGGATTATTTGAAGGTCTTTTGACCTAAAAGGGATTATTTGAAGGTCTCTTGACCTAAAAGGGATTATTTGAAGGTCTCTTGACCTAAACGAGATCATTTGAAGGCGTCTCAACCTGAAAGGGGATTATTTGAAGGTCTCTTGACCTAAAAGGGATTATTTGAAGGTCTCTTGACCTAAAAGGGATTATTTGAAGGTCTCTTGACCTAAACGAGATCATTTGAAGGCGTCTCAACCTAAAAAGGATTATTTGAAGGTCTCTTGACCTAAAAGGGATTATTTGAAGGTCTCTTGACCTAAACGAAACCATTTGAAGGCGTCTCAACCTAAAAAGGATTATTTGAAGGTCTCTTGACCTAAAAGGGAATATTTGAAGGTCTCTTGACCTAAAAGGAATTATTTGAAGGTCTCTTGACCTAAACGAGATCATTTGAAGGCGTCTCAACCTGAAAGGGATTAATGCTTCTAGCAAAGTAATTGACTGAGACATGCTTTCATACCTGTGCTGTGCTTACCTGTAGCTGTCGGAGAGTCTTAGACTACCGTTGCTGTTGGGGGATAGCTGTCGAGGGTCTCATGCAACCATTGATTCTTTGGGGATAAGTGTAGGCTGCCGAGGGATTCACGCTACTGCTTTCCTTTTGCTTGGTAGTTCACTGGTTTTGCTGAATGTTGGACGACCTTTTCTCTTTTCCTTTCGTCGGTTATCTTTTGTGTCCTGAGCTTCACTTGGTAAGCCGGGGACTCCGCTTTTGTCTGTGCTTTGAGGCTGCGATCTTTGGAACTTTGCTTGCCGGGGAGCGGAGTTCCTCTTGGTGCTTTGGGGCCACTAATCATTGGAATTTTGCTTGCCGGGGAGCGGAGTTCCTCTTGGTGCTTTGGGGCCGGCGGTGCAGTTGCGCCGCCTGGAGAGACTAACATAGGTACGGCTTCTTTGTCTCGGCTTTGGGCGAGGGCCGATCTTCGAGGTTCGGTGAGCATTATTGCACTGGATTCTTGGGCGGTTGGGGCTCTTTTATTGACAATCATTGTTTGAGGGCCGAGGCTACCACTTGTTGACGTTCTTTGGGGAGATTGATAGATGTGGACTCCTTATCTCGGTTTATCATGCGAGAATAGGCTTTGGAGTCGTCGGGGCTGGTGATCTTTGTTGTCGGATTACAGGACAGTGGGGCTCTTCTTTCTTTGACAAGCATTGCACAGGGGCCGAGGCAACTGGGGCTCTTTCGAGATGATGCTAGTGAGATCGATGGCTGGACCTTTGGAGAAAGGATTCCTACATATCCCTTAAAAAGGGAATCAAGCCGGTCGTCGTTCTGGGCCTTATAAAGATAATAGAGGCGGGAGTACCACTGCGGGGTTTGGAATCTCTGTCCAAGATTGTGATTCGAGGGCGATCCTCACGATCACATTACGATCACTGATTATTGTACCTGCGGGGGGGAAACACAACACTCTAGGCACCTAGCATTTTATTCGACTTTTTGCTTATGCATTATTAATCTTTGGTTGCACAAGTCCATCTCAGCTGGGGAGAATAGGGAAGTGAGGGTTTTTTGGCACAAATTGATGAGCAGATAAGTAGGTAGCCATTATGCTGTGAGGGATTGTGTATGGAACGAAAGGTGTTTATAATGAGGTGGACCCTCTCCCGCGAGGTGGAAAAATGATATGGTGCGGCTAGGCAAGTCGGGGACGCTCCCGAGAGTATAGATTGCAGCAGGTCCATTGCTAGTGAGGACAAAGTGTATCGCGCATCTGAGACAGCAAGTAGCAGAGGGGGCAGAGAACAATCTCGGCTTGCGCAGCCCCAGCTGATAGTGCAAAGCAAACCTGAGAGGAATCTGGAAAGGAGAGTCGGAGGGATACCTTAACCAAAGCCCCAGCTTGAGGAAATTCCATGCAGCTTCATCGCAGGCAGAGTCATCTTGTGGCCATAGAGGCAACCCGTCATTTCAAACCGTAGTCAATCAGTCGCTGGACAAGACTCGGAAGTGTTTACATGCAGGGGCGCATCCTTCGAGGGTGGGAAATGAATCCCGAGTTTCTGTGTATGACACTCTCGCTTTTGGGTTTAACTCTTTTGGGAGAGTATAAGCATCACAAGGTGTGGAATAGTGTATGGAAGCCCCTGCTGACCGAAACGGTGTTTAGCTCTATCTTCCTATGATGTAGAAAGAGAAGACTTGTCGAGACACTTGAAAACCTGTCTTATTCGTGATGATCACAAAGCTGCTTAAAACCCTTTATTGATGTTCGGGTTAATCAACCGCAAAGGCCGATATGAGCAAATATTTTTATCAATCCTGAGGAGAAAGCCCACTGATATCGAGATCAAATTCAGAAGGATGGAAAGTGTATCGGAACGGCCCTTGCTGAGACCGGGTTTTCTGAGATTTGCTCGTATTTGTGACCGGGCCATTTCTGGTTGCCTACGTTACCCCCCATGGCGAGGAGCTCAGGTCATCGTAGTTCAGGTTTATCCCGAATGAAAAGAATGAACGGTGAAGTTCGGGGATGTGAGGACCTTCGAGAATTTTTGAGAATTGAAAAAACGTGTCCTCTTGGAGTGTCGATGGGAGACACAGATGCGAAGCCCCAGTGGGACATTCACGGCAGGTGTTTGCGGAGGAGAAATGAAATATGCTCACATAAAACGTCGAATGAACGGACGGAATTTGCACAATCTTCGCTTGATAATCCTTTGAGCCGGGATGGACTTGGCTCTGCTTCAAGCAATAATCTGTTTTAGATCTCGATGATATTAGAATAAAACTGCTATCCGGTAGGAACTGCGACTGGGTTTCAGGGTTTCGATCGGTCTTCGGGTGATTTTGAAATATCATGACCTCTTAAAATGAGAGGTCGGCTAGGCTTTTTGCTGACTGATCCTCTAAAGATGAGAGGTTGGCTCTTAGGTAAGTTTTTGGGATTTCTAAGGTGAGGGAATCTTGTGATTGCATCTTTGCTGCCTCTAAGAATGAGAGGTCAATCTTTGCTTTGGTTAGAGGGCAAAGGTAAGGGTGATGTCTTCTAAAGTCGAGAAGACGACTTGGGATCAGTTAGAGGTAATGGGGAGGGACATCCGTGCTGTCTCTTTGTTCGCTCTGAGACTCCTCTTGAGTGACGACCGGATCCTTTGACATTTTTTCTTTCGAGAGAAACACTAGGGACTAGGCTCTCTTTCTTTTCCTTCCTTTTTTTTATTCTCTTCCTTTTTTTTTTGCTTTTTTTTTTTTTTTTTGAAGAGGAGGATTTCATCTAGTCCCCATGATGGATCATTGCTTTCCATCATTCTTGAGCTTGGAGACGGTCAATCTTCTTGTAAATCACGGGAGTCTCAAGGATAGTCCCTCTTCTTCTGGGGATGGCTAAACGGGTTTCAAAACATGCCGATCTTGAAATGAAGGGATATTATTTAGGTGAGGGTAAGGTGAAGGTTTTCCTAAGGGTGAAAGGTTTCAACCGCAGCCCCTACCGGATTATCCGAACGAGATCCAGTCTTCATTTGCTTGCTTAAGCTTACTTTGAGAAAGATCCGTGCAAATTCGTCGAACAACGAGATTATGAAAGATGTGTGAGCATATGGGGCGCAAGATGGGATATCAGTCGATTTTCTCGCTCCGATCTATTTAAACATTAGTCATTTCAAAGCATTAGTCGGTGAGCAGCATAAGTGATCATTTGGAATAAGACCATTTCAATCGAGTGTAACGTGGGTGTGCAAGTGATGTCTCGAGTCTAGCAAGAATAGAAACAAATATTTTTATTACTGCAATAAAAAGACTCATAACATGGACTTGACAGACTCGTTACCACATAAAAGACATTCTAGAACCTACGGCGCTGACTGATTGACTTCGCCTTCTTCGGGTGGGATAGCCTCCGGACTTCTGCTGACATCATGAAAAAGGATTGGTAGCAACACTGTGGTAGGGGCCCTTCTCAAGCTTCCCTTCATCCATGAGCTCTTGAATGAGTGACTTCAGAGCGAAACATTTGTTGGTGACACGGCTGGGATACTGATGGTAGAGGCAAAACTTACTAGTGTCCAGCTTGGGACTGCAATGAACAGGGTTGTAATTTACCAATGGTTGGATAAGTCCTCCGCTTGCTAAGATTTCAAAGAATTCTTCTATTGGCATCCCCACATCATCAAAACGCTGCTTTTCTTTATCCTTCTGGACCATCTTTGGGAGTGATTCGGGTGTTGGTATCTCTTGCCAAATGGGAGTCATGATAGGAGTGGAGGACATTTGGTCTTGAAACTGAGCAGGCAAATACTGAGTTGGCCCCGGATGTTGCATAGATGGTGAACCAAATCCAAAAACTGAATCCATTAAAGGCTGAGACATATATGCTTGAGACTGAGGCTGGCTAGTCAGAAACTGCAGAAATCCATCTTGGCTGAACTGGTTCTGGGAATAAGGATGCTGATTCGGATGTTGGGTGTTACCCTGGAAGTGAGGACCATGAAACAGACCCTGCTGGTACTGAGAACCTGGAAACAGCTCGCTCTGACTGTTCGGAAATTGGGACCCAAATTGGCTTAGAGGCACGGGAGCATTGAGAATTGGTGAGGAGGTCAAATCATGGAGGATCGGCTGTGTTCCTCCGACTGGACCAAAACTTGCTTGAGGGTTCACCGGTAGCCCCTGATTCTGAGCATAATTGGGTGCACCACCGGGTCTCGAGGCCGAAAAGGAGAGAAACATTCTCGGCTCCTAGATCAGTGTCATTAACCTTGGTAATCTCTTCATAAGTTCCATCAGCGCGTCGGATCACAGCAATTCCACGGCTTCTCATTGCATCTACGAACTTAGAATGTCTTTGCCTCTTCCACAGCTTGAGCGAGTAATTGAGTCTCATGCTCTCTAGCTAGAGCGGCTTCCAAATCAGCCCTCATCTCTTCCATAGACAGACTATGCATGACTTGTTGATCCGCGGCAGATGAATCCTCAAATTGAGTGGTCATACCCTTCTCTGCACTAGACATCTCTGAAATTGAATCGGGTGCGAGTTCTGCTGAAGCTGCGACTGCCTCAAGACGCGAACTAAACGAACACCGGGAATCAGATCGCGCACCCAACTTGCCTTATCCTTGAGAGGAGAGAGTGTGTATAAGGAGGAGGGTATAGAATTTTGAGAAGGTATGGGAGAGGAAGGAGTACGGAAGGAGATGGACTCATACAACACTTATTATGGTTCAAGTAGAAATCGGTGTTTTAAGTCCTAGAGACGGTTGGAAAAGGCTAATCCTTTATTCACACAATCTAGACCTCGGGGGAACCTATGGACACATCATCCACAAATACACTAAATGCGTTGTTTCACAATTAATAATAGGCGACAGTACCTAAACAAAACCGAAGCATTTATGGGACGGACGAGCAGCCCCAATTTCTGGAGAAATTTGGGCAGCATAACGGGTATTCCTGAAGAATTTCAAGGAAAAATCCGGCATGACCTCTCGTCGGTGCACGTTGACAAAGCGACATGATCTCTCGTTAGAACATGCCGTGGGAACGACATGTCCTTTCGTGAAACCATGTTGCGTTGGCAACATGCCCACACGTGCTAGGGTTTGGGGGAGGTACGAAAGCCTTTTAAAATTTTTGAAGCAATTCATTTTAGTGTATTTGAAAATGTCGTGTCAAAACCAACCGTTTTGGGTGAGGTTTAAAAGTGTGGCGCCACCTATAACGCACTAGGGGGATGGGTTTGATTTCAGGCGCTCAAGCGTAGGCGAATTTCATGGCCGTCCGCGATGCCGTCAATCGCACCCGAGGGTTCTAGATCTATGTGGTGTAGTGTGCGGGATGGCTATGTTCCTTTATTTATGAAAATAATTTTTTATTATTTTTTTTATTTTTTTTTTATTTTTTTAGAAAGGAAAAAAAAAACAACACACACCCTCACACAGGATAAACAGGGAACAACAATCAATTGAGTCACGCTTGATCCAAGGGACTGCCCTCAAACCAGTCTTCTGAAGTTATGTTCAGTGGCCACCCTTTGTCGCGTGACACAGGACAACCAGAGACAAAGGTGTCGCACGACCTGGATGGTCACCGAACCAAGACTCTTCAATCATCAAATCAGCCTGTTTTACCATAGCGCAGCAACACACAAGTACTAATGCACAAGAAAGAATGGCCACAAGCACAAAGGGCTCACAAGTTCCATAATCAACAAGATGTATGAATCACAAATGATTATCAAATAATGCACACAAAATGGATGTATTGGATGTTTTGACTAAACAAAAGCTTGACCCACTCAACACTTGAAAAACAGGTTTTCAAGTGACGTCCCCAGCAGAGTCGCCACTGAAATGTGCGCTCGCCCGAAATTGGTTTCCGGTTTAAATGAAAAGAAGGAGTCGCCACGCCGTTTTAAGAGGAAACATTGAAAACCTTTTGTTTAGAGAGAAAACATGAGTTCGGAGGTCAGGTTACGTGTTGGGAAGAACCGAGAGTTCACCCAACACGCCTCGTCCATAGACGAGTCTTTCAATCAGAAACATCCAAGTAAATCCAAAGTGTGTGCAAATATTGATAATAAACAAAGTGTGATAAAATGCATCTTATTAATTATGGAACGAGAATTACATATTGTGAGCCCATTATTTAGGGAGGCCACATCCCTGATACGAACAATCTAAAACAGATTACAAAGGAAAAAGGGTCTCTGCAGATGGGTCATGTATGTCGCATGACACATCGCACCAGTGACCACATGTGTCGCGTGACACAGGATCACTTAGAGACGAAGTTGTCGCGTGACACATATGAGCCATCTGCAAAAACTTAACAAGATGAACACAGAATCAACAGAAGCTATACAGATCTAATCAATTAGCTGAATTACGAATGGAAAACAGAAACAACACTAAATCGACCCCGGGAGTGTGGATATGGGTAGATCCACACCCCCTTGGGGTTCAAACACCAAGTTCAATCAAATAATCAACAATATAAGATCAATTGCACGAATTACTCAATTTAAACAGAGAGATTGCGATTGGGATTCAGTAATCCAGATAGCTAGGATTTGATTACTGAATCCTAACAAAATTAAATGCTAGAATTAATAGAAATTAAGCAAGAGAGAGAGAGAGAGATTGAGATTAGGGAATCGTTACCCTTGTTGCTTCCACGAATTCTATATCTAGTCAGATATAGAACCCATCAATTCTTTACCTCTGATCTGGAAGGATTAAGGCAAGGGGCTCAATTGGTGTGGCTTGAGAATTGGGTTTGGAAGGGAGGAATTGGGTAGGTTGAAGGTAGGAGAGAGAGAGGTTTGTGTTTGGAGAGGTTCGTTACGCTGCAAATCCCTGAGTAACAAAGAGGCTAAAGTTGGGATCCCTTTATGAGAGGGGGAGGGTCTTATTTATAGGCTGCAGTTGGCTGCCTTAGTGTGTCGCACGACCTTACGCGTCCTCTTTTCATGCCTCAAGCTGTCGCGTGACACAAGGTGGCTCAACCGCTTTTGGCGCCAAAAACCAGTTTCTGGAACGTTCCAGGAAAATACCCAAAAGGTCCAACAGGTTTTATTCCCAAGAGGTCCTCTGGCATGAATAATGTACCAAAAGGTACTTCCTTCGCCGGAAACTCATGAAACGTTTCCGGAAGTCTCGGGACAGGCCGGGAATTTACCAAAATGCCCCTAAATGCAATTTTATTGTATTAAAATGCATCTAAAAGGTTGCGAATTGGATTGGCGTACTTACATTAGTCAAAGTGGCGATCAGGGGATACTCGAAAAGATCGATCATTTCATTCAGTGTAAAAGAAAGTACAACATTGGCTACAATCTCATAGTCTTCTGGCCATGAGATAGGTGGACACAAGGGGATGAGGGACCAATCCAAGCTTCATGACCATTTCTTCTTTGCTTGCGGATGGACCGGAGAGAGTCGCCCAATTCTTCAGAGGCATGGTAGACTGCATGACTATGGCTCGGGGATCCAACGACTTCTGTCCTCCCACTTCGATTACCGCAATCATTTCTTTTACTGAACCTAAGTCGATAAGGTCTGGAATGTGTATTTCTTCCCCAAACATCGGATGCTTGACGGAACCATCCCATTCATCTAGGGAGAATTCTGGAGTCTTGGTCTTTGGCATGACCAGTTCAAACTCGGCTTCTGTGGCCTCTGCGACAGTCGGGATGACTTCATTGAGCTTCTCAAACTGTTTTACCAGCTCCGGCACTCCCTTGAAAGTATACTCACTTTTCATGGTGGTAGTAACCCCAGGTATCTTGGGTAAATTGAGAAACATTCTTCGGATGGGGTTGGCTTTGGTTCCCCTGAACTTGCTAAGGTTCTCCTGTAGTTTAAGCCATCCTTCTGTAGGAGTGGGCTCTTTGACTGCGGCATTGTCCACCTGTGGAGCGCCCTTCATGAAGTAGTCAGTCATGTCAAGACTGAAAGGGAGAGATTTAGGACCATTGTCAGGGATCCTTTTTGCAACAGCTTCCCTCTTCTTCCGAGCAATTTCCTTTTCTTTTGCAATCAATTCCGAGGTCGGCTTGTATCCCAGGCCATGGCGAGTTTTTTGATCCTTCACTTCAATGTCCTTGTGAGTTCCTTGTAGGCGTTTCCCAAGACCCAGACCAGGTAGGTAGTTCGTCTTTCTCATCATCCTCATGATGGGAAGGATTTTGTCCCAGGTGACAGTCAGATCCACATTGCAAACTTGGGCTTTAGGAGATTCGACTCTTAAGCCAGTCAGCATGAAACTATCTTCATCATGCTTGATTTCCAGAATAGGCATTCCACATGTTTCAGTGCCTTCTAGAGTGACTAGGTCTCCGTAAATGGTTGTTAGATCCCCTTCTGAAATGAACTTCACACACTGATTAAGGCTTGAAGTGACCATTAACTTGGTGCAGCCAAGGTCTTCCCAAGAGAGCATTAAAGGTGATTGGGATATCAATGACTTGGAATTCTACAAATATCTCTTTTTTCCGAACCATAGGTTCAAAGTAGCAGCCCCAAGTACTGTACAAGACATTGAGTCATAGGCCTTAACTGTAAGGGAGGAAGGCTTCAGATCTGTGGGCTTGATGTCGAGCAGGCTCATGATCTTTGCTGGGAGGATGTTCATCCCAGACCCGTTATCAACTAGGACCCGAGGGAGGCATCTTTCATCCAATTGGACCGTGATGAAGAGAGGCTCATTATGATCAGCTCCAAATTGGGGGAGATCAAGGTCTGTGAAGGTGAGTCTTCTTCAACTGAGTGAGTACAGGATCCTCTTTCTCAGGGTCAGGAGTTTCAGCTGTCTTGCCATAAGGGTTACAGTTCTCCCTGGGTGCTTGATCTGCTGACTTCTTTTCTGTCTTGAGATTACCCTGGTGGATCTGCCCGGATCTGGTCAACAGGTTCACTTCTCCTTCCGGCTTGTCTGTTGCTTCTTTACAGGACTCTTTCAATGCTGCTAGGGTCAACGGAGGAGCTTGCTTGGCAATTGGCCACTGGTTCTGTCTGATTTTGTTACAAGTTTCCCGAAGCTTAGCAATAGTGAGGTGCTGAGCTTGGGGATAGTGAGTATTACTGGCTTCTGACCGGGCAGCCTTGCGGATTGCTTCCCAAGTTACTGGTTTCTGAACCTGGGGTTGTGCCGTCGTTCCTTGAATGGCCCACAGAGCTAGGGCCTCTTCCGATTCATCCTCATCTTTGTGATCGTGGTCTATATTGTCCCATGTTTGTTGGAGCTTGCCCACGATTAGCATGCAGCAGGAACTATTACCTCCAGGGCTTGGTGGCTTCTCTCATTTGTCCCCGGCTTTACACAGCAGTCCCGGCTGGCTTTTGTAATACTCGGCGCTAGAGGTCACTATGGCATTAAGTATGGGAGGAGCATCAGGTATCATGCCAATGTCCATGACATCTCTCAGAGCTGTGATACACTCGGGAAAAGTGACTTCTTCCCTGGTAATCCTGACGAGGATTGTTACTTTGCCTCCGGGCGGGCTTATCTGACAATGGTTACTTTTTCATTAGGAAGGATAGGGGTCAGTCTTCCTTTCTCTAGCATATTTTCAACTATTTGCTTAGATCGGATGCTCGAGAATCCTTTCCCCAGTGTATTGTAAGCAGTGTTAAACTCCACGACATCTGCATATTCAGCCCTGGGAAAATCCATTGCTTTCATATCTTCGGTCACGTTGTCGTCCACTAAAGTTTCTTCAATTTTCAGGCTATCATCTTCCATCTCATCGTACACCATTTTCCTTTCACTTTTGCAAGCTGGGCAACCACAAGTGAAGGATTGACAATGCTCGTTCTTATGGCCTAACGTGGCAGCTCGTGACACCTGAGTCCAAATGAGGAGTACTCGGGGTCCGTTTCCGGGTATCGGGTCTATTAAGAAGGCGTTGTGTGGGTCCATGGGTACGAAGGCAATTGGAGTGGCTTCCAGATCCATAACCCTTTTTAGCGATTAAAGGTACTTAATGTGCTCGAGAGGTTCAGCTGTGACTCTCACAGCAGTGATGCCATCAATTCTGGGGGAAGAAGAAAGTGATCCAATGACGTTTACAAACTCATCATCTGCCGGAGGCTGAAAACTTGCCTTTTCGACCAGTGGTTCAATGAAATTTCTCCATTCGCCTATCAGTTTTCCGTAGGGGACATTGTGCTCCAGAATCTCAGATCCATATTCCTCTTCAGATGGGTTCGGTTGTTCCTTACCCTCCAACGTATTCAAGGTTAGGAATTGACCACAATCGCATCTTGAGAGGGGCTCAACATCGAGGTCAATTTCCATTGATTCCTCGTCCGCATTTTCTGGCAGCTCTTCGTCGTCACTGGCCGACAACCATCCATTGTGCCTGGTACTCATGCGATCATTTTTGGCGTGATCGTTCCAGACTGATTCTGGGACTCGGGCCTCAGTTGATTCTTCGCTCTCGTCGTCATCGTTATCATCAGAATCATCACTATCGTCAAAATCGTCATCCCATACTACCCGAACATCGGCTAAGAGAGAGAGCCGATCATTGTTATTAGGGGAAGATAAGTGCGTGCAACCACACAAGTTGTCATAGGCCCCCAATGCTGTAAGTGGCAATTGTGACTCGACTTTTCCTCCCAGGAACTACTGGGGAAGAGTGAGAGGTGGCGTTACATATTTGACACCAGGCAGGATATGGAAGTAATCCTCCTCATCTGTTCCTTCACCTTCACTGCTATCAGGACTGTATCGACTTCTCCCAGAACCATTTTCCAGAAGTGTATTAGCTCGAGGTGTGCTTCGGCCTCTTTACTAATAAGCCCCAATACAGGTGCCCGCCTGAAGCTCTCTTGTTCAATCCTTATTGAGTGCACTAGCCATCTTGTGTAAACGGTCTTCTCATAGTTTGATCTGAATGGTCCCGGTTCTCCACTTTTAGCTATTTCTTCCTCTGAGATGTAGCGAGCTTCATATTCCTGCAAGAAGCTACTAACGTGAGACCAGGGAGGATTAGTCTGCTCAACATTCTTAAGGCTGAGAGGGAATCCGAATTCAGGATCCTCGACAAGGTTAATCATGTGTACTTAGGAGTCCTCATTTGCTTCCTTGGTTACCTCATCTACATTTTCCCTAGCATGAGAAGGCTCTCTAATTTCAATCATGTTCACCATGTTATTGTTCCTAAGGAATGGGTTGTTGACTGTATTGGGTCCTTCAGGTACCTCCAGCTTACCTTTTTCAATTAACCCTCGTATGGACTTTCTCAGAGTTATACAATCGTCAGTAAGGTGCCCGTGGTACTGATGAAAAGCACAGTGTTTGGTAGTGTCCAAAGGGATGTTGGGATCCCTGGGCTGGTAATTGTCCAAAGGCCGGATCAAGCCCTCTTTGACCAGTCCTCTAAAAACATCACTCAGGGGTACTACAAAGTTACTGAACTTTATACTCTGAGGTTTGGGCATCTCGACTTTCCTTGGCACGAAAGGAGTGGCATTGTTGCAATTCTGACCGGCAAAATTAACAACTTCTTTGCCCTTGGGCTGGGCAGGAGTAGGATTAGAAGTAGTGGCTCGGTGCCGGAATGTAGGGATAGCGGCTTGTTGCTTATTGTAAGCATTCTCAAATTTAGCCCCAGAGTTGACCATGACACGCAAGACCGGATAGGGAAAATTGCTGAGGGATGCTCTTAAGTGAGGCTTCAAATATGACTAAAAGATGTCCAATAGTTCTTCATCAGAAGGAGGGATGGCCATTTCACTCAATTTAAGGTTCCAATGTTTATAAAAATCACCAATGTTCTCGTCAGAGCGTTGCATAGTTGTTTGCAAGTCTACCCGATTCGTCTCCCATTCCAGGTTGGCATTATACTTTTCGGTGAAGGCGTTGGTGATCTTCTCCCAAGTGGCCTTGGACTCGGGTTTGAACCGGAAGAACCATTTTAGAGCCCCCAATTTTAAGGAGAGGCTGAAGTAATCAGCCAACTGCTGGTTCGTGCACCCTTTGGCTTTCATGGCTAGAGTGTAGGTGTCAAGGTGGACCTTTGGACTGGCAGTTCCATCAAACGGTTCCAAGCTTGGCATCACTAACTTGTGGGGTAGAGGTACAATAGAATCAGGATCTGTGGGTCAGAGGGCAGCCTTCTCTCGCGTCAGTTAGGGGATCTGCGCTTTCACTTCCTTATGCTATTCCATGAACCAAGCCAGATAAGGGTCCTGTGGTGGAGCCAGAGCGTTCAAACCAGTGACCGAGCTGGAGAGAGGAGTTACCATTTTCGGCACACTGGTGGAGGGTATGGCCAGACCTGGGGCATAGGTGAAAACCTTCCCTTGGCCTAAATTACCTTAGGGAGTATATAGTAGGAGCATGGGCAAAGGGATAGAACCCAGCGGCTTGCTGTTGACTTCCAATTGTCAAAGAAGGTGGTGGCAGACCGGAGGTGGTCGGGTAGCTTGGGTTCCTGGGGTGAGATTCATATGTAGGCTTAAATGCGGGTTGCGGCCCTTGGTTATTGAACTGCATGCCTGGCTGCGATGATGGTGTGTAACCGGGAGAATAGTGCGGTTTCGGTGACTCTGATGAGACTGGGATGGGGACTTGCTGACCCATTAGACCTTGAGTGAGGAATGGGTTTGTGGAGGCTGGCGAGGTGCCAAGAGTTGCTGGACCAGTATCATTTTGAGGAGGGACACGTGACTGTTGTCCTGAACCAAACTGTGGTGGCGGCATTCTAGATTGTTGCTGCGGTACTCTGAACTGTTGTTGTGAAGGCCCGGGCTAATCAATTCCAAACTGCGGTGGGATCCCAACTTTCTGTGGCATTCCAAGGTACCCTCAACCATGGGAAGACATTCCGTACTGATTCTGCCCCCACTGAGGGACTGTAAACTGGCTTGTCCCACCAGACTACATGGGCCCACTAGACTGTGGTTGAGGAGCTGGCTGACCCATAGGTCGTGAAGCATAGGCTCTGGTAGTGGTACCATAGGAGGCTGGTGGTGGCATTCTGGTGTAGTCAGGGTGATCGAGAGTGGGGTTAGGGTCCTCTTCCTCTTCCACGGTGAAAGTGCCATCGGGATTGAGACTGACGGCTAAACCATGGCTCCTAATAGCCTCCAAAAGGCTGTTCTTCTGAGCTTCCTATCACAGTCTCATTTGTTCGGCCAACTGATTCCACTGCTGTTCTGTCTGGGGAGTCCCGGGAGGCGGAGTGGTATTGTCCCCATTGTTACCAGCTGATGCAGACATTCTGAAAACCGGAGTTGAAGCAAATGGTGAAGCTGACGATGCGCTTGATTCTTCCCAACTAGCCAGACGGTGACCCGGTGTCCATACCCAAGCTTTGCGAGGTGTTGCGGGAGGAAGATATAAGGGAGGTTCAGACTTTGGGAGTTGAAGGAAAAAGGGTAGGTGTTTGGGCTCAGGGCTCATGCAACATGCGGTTATTTGTTTGAGTTTACTTAAAACGTGTTTTCTTAAAACCTAAGCGGTTGGAAAAGATTGCTCTTCTTTTTTTTCTTCGCTATTCTCAGTCCTGGATTAGTGGGACACATCACTACGCCTGCGGACCCTCAACCTGTAACCTCGAACAATGGTTCCATAGGGCAAGCGGGCCCCACCGACCGAAAAGGAAAACGAACCTAAGGTATGGCAGATCATGAAGTCTTAACGCGCACTCGATGTAAATTACCGGCAAAGCCAACATCGTGAGTCAAGATCAGGTCGAGGCTGGCTGACGAAAAGTCGGTATGACTTGACTGATAATGGTCCACGAGGGATCTTGCCTCGTCGTTGGTTAAGCAGTAATTAAACATGGACTGGGCGTTAATGCTTGATGACTCGGTGTCACACCGGGAGCCGGCGTATAAACCGTGTGGGTCAATGTCAAAGTCCGAGCCCCAGTCAAGATCGAGTCAAAGTTCATGACGGAAAACCGGCATGACTTCGACTGAGTTAGGTCCGCGGGGGATCCTGACTTGGCATGTTGACTAGGGTTTGACCTATGAGGGGTATACACTGACACTGTCTGACACGGACCGGACCAAAAACCAACCGAGTCTCGGACAAAAAGTGTGTCACGGACAAGTGCAGGGCTGACACGAGGGTAAACCAATGGCTATTTGGGTCGTCCCGTGCTCGCACCGAGAGGCCTAGTAAGGCCTCCCAAGCTGCTATTGAGATTTTCCGGGTTAAGGACGTAGTGTGCAGTGTATGGTCAACGTGCACGTAGTGTGCAGCAGCCTATATTCTTTTCTGAGTAAAACAGAAATATTCAAATGTGTCTTAAAAGCATGATGCATGCAAAAAAGATTTTTTTTTTTGAAAACAATTTTTTTTTTGAAATGAGGCCAGCACGTGGCGTTGTTCCCCCATAGCTTATCCCCGGCTCCCATAAGGAGGTGTTTTAAGAGGAAATTTAACGGTTTCCAGCCTATATACTGAGCATCATTTTTTTTTTGAAACGATATAAACACATAAATGCACGAGCACATAAGCACATAAACACATAAAGTTTAACAGTTAAGAAAATGGATCCGACATTCAAAATTGACTTTCCCGGGACGGTCAAATCAATAACAACACGAAATGGGAAAATCACATACACACACCGAAAAACAAAAGTTTCAAATGTTGAGACGGAAGTTTGACCCGCAAACGCTTTTCCTTATTATTTTTTTTTAAACAAGTTTTATTATTTGTTTGAAAAATGAGTTTTTTTTTTAAAAAAAAAAAATCTTATAAGATCCCCCAGCGGAGTCGCCACTGTGATGTACCCGATTTTTTTTTTTTGAAAATTCATTCGGAGTCGCCCCACCGTTTTTAGTTTAAGGGCCAAAACTTTGAAAAAAAAGCCTAAAATTAGAGAAAATGGGTTCGGAGGTCACGTTACACTCTGAGATGGACGTTTTGACGTGCACCCGGAATGCCTCGTATGATGAGTCTTCCTCACTTAAAACCTTTTGTATGTGTGTGTGTGTGTGTGTTTAAAAAAGGACTTTCTTAAAAAAGGAGTTTTCTAGAAATAAATGAAATTCTAGGGACTAAACTGAAAAACAGTTGGAAAACAGTGATTAAACTGAAAATAACAGAAAACTGGAAACTGTTTGGAGAAGAGAAAGTCATCCGCGTGGATGAGACTGTAGTGCAGTCTTATCCGCGCGGATGGGCCTACAATTTCAATATTTTTTACAGTTTTCAGTTTAGTCACTGTAATTTCCAGAAAGTTAACAGGATTTACAGGACTTAACTGGAAATGTAACTGTAAACAGAAAATGAAAGAATTGCTTGGATTTTTGACATTCATGTTTTGTCCTCTCTTTCCCTAGACTTTGATTAGTGGTCATAATTAATGAATCCATCTAACCAAGCCATCCTGGGGGTACATTAGGATTTTGAAAACATGTCATTTGCTAGGGACAAGGGGGATTTGCATAATGAAAAGTAAGTTGACAAGAGAGCTAGGTCAAGATGTATCAACTTTAGAGGAAGATCTCTAAGGTGGTCATAAGGAGACCATCCTTGAGACCTATACTCAAGTGTATCTTATACATCTTGTGTGACCTATTTTATGAGTCTAGATGATTTTCATCCAAGGAAAGTGTCCCAAGGTGAGCATCTTAGACATAGGGAGGGGGATTTGCAAGATAGTAAATAATGTGGACCATTTAAAGTGGTCATCTATGGACATGGACTCCAAGATGACCATACTTTAGGTCAAAGAAGCAAGTACCAAGGAATGTAACCAAAGGAACAAGGGGATTTTCATAATGAAAAGTATGGACCCTTGTAGAGAATCATCCATGGAGATGAACTCCATAGAGATCCTCTTGGATCCTTGGGACAATTGGGAAAGGGAGGTGAACTACAAGTAGTAAGTAATACTACATAATTTAAATATGGAATAAGTGTATGAATGAGAGAGATATGATTAGAGGGATTGAAGGTTTGCCAATTTTCTTGGATTTGTGTTTAGGGTTTGAAGGTTTCAAAGGGTTAGAAGTAGTTTTGGAGTGGATTTGAGGTTGGATTTGGTATGGAATTTGAGTTGTGAAGGTGTAAATGGTTGTTTGAGTATGGATTTTGACAGCATAACAGTAGGTTTTTGTATTTTTTGGCCTTGTTAAACTGAGGGAGAAGGGCTGTATTTAAAGGTTGGCTGGGGTACAATCTTATCTGCGTGGATGAGATTGTAGGCACAATCTCATCCGCATGGATGGGATCAGCAGCGTGCCTGATTTTTGCTGAAAACAGTTTTGGCTGTTACAAATGGTCAATATTCTTTTTTCTTGGAAATGACAGGTTTCCAGTGAGGTCCTATGCCACTTTTTTATTCCTAAGAGGTCCTTCCTCATTCAAATTGTCAAAATAATGTTCAAAATGCCCTAAATGATTATAAATCATTAATTTGGGTTGACGGAACATTAACGACCCAAATTGGGGCACTTACACCAACACGACAGGTTTCATTTCAAAAAGTCCGTCCTAAAATGGCACATTTCATTTCAAAAGTCCGTCCCAATGCGGCACATTTCATTTCAAAAGTCCGTCCCAACACGGCACACCCATGTTCAAAAAGGTACGTCCCAACATGGCTTGTTTCCTTTCCAAAAATTCCCACGCCAATTCTAACAATCTTCTACGCACTTTGGCAACTACAAACAAAGTTCCATATACTCATGCTTCACATTGCATACACAAAACATACCATCAAAACACCCTAGGGTATGAGCCATCCCTTAAAAAAAAAACTTAGGTACAAACCCCTTCCAAAAACAAATCTCAACCTAAGGTACAAACGCCTTTCTAAAACAAATCTCAACCTAAGGTACAAATGCCTTCCAAAACAAATCTTACACATTTCAACAATTCGGTCAGAGGTGCCACACGTCCTCATCATTTCAAGCAACCCGGTCAGAGGTGCCACACGTCCTCACATATTTCAACAATTCAGTCGGAGGTGCCACCACGTCCTCATCATTTCAGCAGAGGCGCCACCACGTCCACATTATTTCAGCCAGAGGCGCCACCACGTCCTCATCATTTCAGCAGAGATGCCACCACATCCTCATTATTTCAGCCGAAGGTGCCACCATGTCCTCATCATTTCGCAGAGGCGCCACGACGTCCTCATCATTTCAGCTGAGGCACCACCACATCCTCATCATTTCAGCAGAGTCGCCACCACGTCCTCATTATTTCAGCCGGAGGTGCCACCACGTCCTCATCATTTCAGCAGAGTGATAAGTAGTTATTATATAGTAATTTATAGTGTTTTTATTACATTATTTACCTTAAATTGTGTATCAATTAAGTATAAATTAGCCTTTTTTTTGTATATATCTTCGATTTTATGCTTGGTTGGTATTTTGTGTGATTTTACAGGTTTTTAGATCATTTTCACGAAGTATAAAGGGTTCAGAGCAAAAGCCTTGGAAATAGAGGGACCAGAAATGAAAAGTTGCTGAAGACTAGTCAAACAAGCTCTGCTCGGCCGAGCAGATACATTGACTCGACCGAGCACCCTCTGTTCAAGCCAAAAGGTGCCTTTTATAAGAGTTGTGACCAGTCAAAAAGGTGCTGCTCGGCCGAGCAACTCCCTTGACTCGGCCGAGCACATCCCCTATCAGCCAACAGGTGCCTTTTCGCAAGAGACATGTCCCTAGCATAGAATGCCTATATAAAGGCTATTTGTACTCTGTTTAGGATATCCGAAAATAGTGAAAAACACATCCAGAAAGGATCATATTATACTTAGAATGTATAGCAAAATACTCTAGAAATTTATACACAATGTTCAAAGTGTATCAATGATTCGTGACAAGTCTTGTATACTCTTGAAGATGGTGAATGCAATACAAGGGTTATTTTCCAGCCATTGTCTCTCCTTTTTTTTGAATAAGTATCTCTTTCCTTAAAGACCCAGGGATGATCCTTTAGTGGAAAATACGTGAGAATGATAAACTTAATGGATTTTGATTTATACGGTACCCTCGAAAGGTGAGTCGGATTTCCCGCGTGACGAACGAGATTACCCTAAGCCGGACCCTCGAGAGAAAGGCCGATAAGTTTTAAAATACGTGTGCTAGTTAGCACAACTTAGCGTATCATCCTTGAACTTGGCACTTTTATCTTAAAACAATTTCTTTATATTATTCTTAAATTGCCTGTAAATATGAAGACGTTTATATTTTTGGAATCCTAGTTAATTGAGAGAAGGACCTAGCGGAGAATCTCGATTGACGAGACCCTATAAAGAAACTTGTCCATTGATCACAAGAGTAGTTCAACGGCCTAGGGGTGTTCTTTGAATGGAAAGTATGTTGATTTTTTATCTTAATGGATTCTTACTAATTGTGGTTAGCTAGAGTTAAGCCGGAATGCCCGTTTGTGACAGGACGGGAGTAACATAAACGGAAATCTCAAACAGTTAGGGCATGATTAGCGAAGGATACAAACGCTACTGTCTTAACCCGAAGTAGTGTAGGCCTAGCATACCATCCTTGTTATTTTGATAAAAGACTTTACCTAAAGCATATTTATTTGATTTCAATCTCGAGAATACTATCATTATATGTTAGAGTAGTTTTTGTATCTTTCTAGTATTTTCTCAACAAATTCTTATTTCCCCCAAATCATTTTATCTATATATTTATATAAAGACAAATATCATCCCAAGGTAAACCCTGTCTCTGTGGGATCGACCTGTACTTAGGTTTATACTCCTGAACTAAGCCTCAACTTAGGCTTATACTCTTGAACTAAGCCTCAACTTAGGTTCATACTCCTCAACTAAGACTCAACTTTGGTTCATACTCCTGAACTAAGTCCCAATTGAGGTTTATTCTCCTGAACTAAGCCTCAAATTAGGTTCATACTCCTGAACTAAGTCTCAACTTAGGTTCATAATCCTGAACTAAGCATCAACTTAGGTTCATACTCCTAAACTAAGCCTCAACTTAGGGTCATACTCCTGAACTAAGTCTCAATTTAGGTTCATAGTCCTGAACTAAGCCTCAACTTAGGTTCATACTCCTGAACTAAGCCTCAACTTAGGTTCATACTCCTAAACTAAGTCTCAACCTAGGTTCATACTCCTGAACTAAACCTCAACTTAGGGTCATACTCCTGAACTAAGCCTCAATCTAGGTTCATACTCCTGAACTAAACCTCAACTTAGGGTCAAACTCCTAAACTAAGTCTCAATTTAGGTACATACTCCTGAACTAAACCTCAAATTAGGGTCATACTCCTGAACTATGCCTCAACCAAGGTTCATACTCCTGAACTAAGCCTCAACTTAGGGTCATACTCCTGAACTAAGTCTCAATTTAGGTTCATACTCCTTAACTAAGCCTCAACTTAGGGTCATACTCCTGAACTAAGTCTCAATTTAGGTTCGTACTCCTGAACTAAGTCACACTTAGGTATAGACGCCTTAAAACAGTCACACTTAGGTATAGACGCCTTCAAAGAGTCACACTTAGGTATGGATGCCTTCAAACAGTCACACTTAGGTATAAATGCCTTCAAACAGTCACACTTAGGTATAGAGGCCTTCAAACAGTCACACTCAGGCCGAGATGCCTTAAGGGGTAGTCTCAACTCAGGACGAATGCCTATGAATAGTTCTCCATAGGTCGAGGCCCCTCAAAATTTCCCTCACCCACGAACTACAATTAGGCTTGATTCCCACTCGTGACTTTCTCCTTTTTTTCCCTATCATCATAAACACTACAAAAATCCATCAAAACACTCAAGGTTGAGAATCAAATAGGTCTAAAGATATATCAATTGATGGGTGAAAACACATCCATCAAATACCCTCAAACTTATCTTTTGCTCGTACATGAGTAAAACAAAGACTAAAACAAAATAAAACTACTAAAACAAAAAAAATATTTTAGGGATGTTCAAATCATATAAAAGGTTATTGGCCATGCAAGTATCAGATCTTTACAACACATTGCACCATTATTGTCACAATAAAGTTCCACCGGATTAGTGATACTTGGAACAACTTCCAAGTCACTAATGAACTTTTTGATCCAAACTGCCTCCTTAGCTGCATCGAATGCCGCTATATATTCGGCTTCGGTTGTAGAATCGACTATGGTACTCTGCTTGGAACTCTTTCAACAAATTGCACCTCCGTTAATCATAAACACAAATCCCGACTGCGATCGGAAATCATCCTTGTCATTTTGGAAGCTAGCATCTGTGTAACCTCTTACAACAAGATCTTCTTCCATCCCTCCAAAGACCAAGAATGCATCCTTAGTCCTTCTTAAGTACTTAAGGATCGTCTTAACTGCCATCCAATAGTTTTCACCAGGATCAGATTGGTATCGACTCGTCATGCTGAAAGCATACGAGACGTTGGGTCTAGTACAATCATAGCGTACATGATAGATCCAATAGCTGAAGTGTATGGAACCTCATTCATCCTCTTTTGCACATCAGTTGTCTTAGGACACTGATTCTTGCTAAGAGTAACACCGTGACTCATTGGCATGTTGCCTCTCTTAAAATTTTCCATCTTGAATCTTCTAAGAACCTTGTCAATGTAGGTACATTGACTCAAGCCAATTATCCTTTTAGATCTATCTCTATAGATCTTGATGCCAAGGTTGTAAGCGGCTTCACCCATATCTTTCATTGAGAAACATTTCCCAAACCAAGACTTGACCGTCTGAAGTGCATGAATGTCGTTTCCAATGAGTAAGATATCATCGACATACAATAAGAGAAATAGTACTATGCTCCCACTGAATTTCATGCATACACAAGGTTCATATTCGTTCTTGAAAAAACCAAACTCTTTGATTTTCTCGTCAAAACGAAGATTCCAACTCCTAGAAGCTTGCTTCAACCCATATATGTGTTTCGGCTAAATTTGAAATTTAAACGGGGTACCTTGGAATATAATGATTGAAAAGGTAGAACAAAATGACAAAGGATTTTAACGAGGAAAGCCCTTGAACAATTTGTTCGTCGGCATAAAACCTCGAAACAATGGTGTTTTATTATCTTTGTGGTGGAGAGTGAGTATGAGTACAAGGAGTGTAAAAGGTGGGTGTGTGTACAAATGGTGTTCATGTAGGTACCCCCTTTACATGTGTTCCCTTTGTGTTATTATACTAAGAAATGATAAAGTTTATTATAAAATCATAACGGTCCCTAATCTCGTTCCTCGATTTGCGGCTAGGAAGTAAATGTAGATAATGATGGTTGTTGAATGAGGTTTGACTTGGTCCATAACTGCCCCTTTTCTTGCTCCATATTTTGATAATGGTTCCTAGAAAATAGGCTCAAAGTAACAGCCCTGCAGGATGTTTACTCAGGTGTGTGAACTCATGTTGTTAACTCATTAGGTTGTTAAATCAGGTTGAAATGCCAGGATGCTGATTTTTCTACCCAAAAAAATTGCCCCTGAATTTTTTGAAGTTAAAAGAGAATTTAATTTTGAAAATTCAACTTTAACTGATTTCATCCACCAGCAATTTACGTTGGGCGGAAGATGAGACGTCTGTTGGTTGCATGGCTCTAGGTATTAGAGTCATTTTGAGATTCTTGAACCGTCAGACTCCTCCTATTAAACCAAAAACTTGAACCTATCTAAGGAGTATGCAGCTTTGAGGAGGATCGCTGGTGAAGAAGCTTATGAAGTTAACTCTAAAGCTTCAGATGAAGAGAAGGCCGAGCAAGTTGGAGAGACTCAAGAAGAAGAGAAGATGTTTGAGGCATAGTAAGTTCATATTTCTGCATGTAGGGGTTAGTACGAAAACAATTTGTTTTTATGTTTTAATTAAGTATTACAATAGAGGGGGAATTTGGTAAAGTAATAGAGTATGAGTGTGTAGCAAGTTGATGCTACATTGTGGAATGAAATGGAAAGATGATTGATCTTTTATTCTTGTGTTTGTTTGGTAACATGTTAATGTTACAACCAATGATTTCAACTTGAGTTCATAATTTTAATTAAGTGCAAGAAGGTAATTAATATGTGCATGACACTTTGGCCCACCTACAACTACACTAAATCATGAAAAGCGTGCGCCCAGGCGAAGGTGTAAATAACCTTAACAACTTGAGAAGGATTCAAAATCCTTAAACCTTAGAAAGGTGTGTACCTTTACATCTTAATCGTAACTTTGGACTTTTTTGGTGCAAATCTGACTCAGCTTGTGGCAACTTGAAGATTAACTGCATACTATTTTAGTAACCTTGATTTTTTAGCAAGCTGAAGCATCACCTTGTTATATTGGATTATTTTGCAACTTGAACTGAACATGTTGATCATGTCGTCTTGAGTATAAACCTTAAGTTGCCTTGCAAGATAGAAATATGTTAGGGGGGTCTTATCTTAGCTAACACCCCTCCGATGCTTAAGTCAATAGGAGTTTGAAAATATAAATCGAATTGAAATAACATAATTGAAATAAAGCAAAGTAAATTATACCTGATTCTTTTAATTGAATGGACAAGCTACAACATACATGAAGTATAACTTGAGGTGGATTGAACTCCAACTTCTTGGAACACTTGTGCCATCTAAGGTTGATAATCTATATGCCCCCTTTCCTGCTTCCGCATCAACTTGTCCTCTTCCAACCTGATGAACTTTATTGCCCTTGTTCTGACTTTCTCCAGTTTCTTGCAAGGAGTCATTACCAATTTTTTATAGTAAGGGGAATCCCTCTTGAGTCCCATCCTGAAGGCTTCAGTTGCTGTGGACATGTCCATGTTGGGGATGTCAACAGCTTCCTTGTTGAACCTACTTAATTAGTCTTTCGATGATTCATCAGGTTGTTGAACTATCCTGTAGAGATAACTGGTTAGTTTCTTAAAGACCCTGTTGCAAGAAAACTGGTTAGTAAACATATAAGATCTAATAGGGCCTAGAAGTGGGTTGATGAGTCATCTCCTGGCTTCCCCCATCAAGGCCGAGTCTCCTTGGTGGGAATGGAGAGAACATGTTGGACCCTATGTTAGGATTCACAGCCTGAAAAATAGTAGGTGATACATTCGGACGTGTTCTAGACTAACCATCCTGGAGAATAGAGATTTCACGTTGTAACCTGGAAACAATGTTCATCAACATTGTGGAGGTATCAGTCTGCAATATTATCTGTCGCCTCAGCTCGCCCATCATGTTGGTCAAGTTGGAGGCGAAATCCAATGCGATTTCTTGCAAAGCTCCAGCCGATGCTCCACCTAAAACTTGGGTTGAACTTGATATTGTGGTAATTCAGCTTCCAATGACCACTATATCCTGCAGCCTTACATAGTTGATTTCGGCATCACCACTACTTTTTTTGAGTCAGCAAGTGATACGTTACAGGTAGGGGTAATTTAGGAAAATGAATTCAATGTCCAGCTCCATTTATGATCAGCATAGACCCCACTGGATAACTTCTTGCTGATCGAAGTCAGCCTTGAATCTTTTCTATACTAATCTTCTTCTGCATCTCAAGTAAGCTAAGAAGACACAGCTATACCTCTATACTGGAGCTCTTCCTTCTGCCGTTCGCAAGCATTCCTAACTTCATCCAACTCCGACTCTGGAATATGTATATTTGCATCTAGTATCTCAACCCAGTCCATCCACGTAGATTTCGTAGGGACAAAGAATTTTGAAACTTCAGGTAACATTATAGATTTATAGAAGTCATCAACTGCATCAAGTATTTCTTTCGACTCGACCAATGTCAACATTCCAGGCCTAGTTACATTGCTAGGTTTCTTCCTCAGTTCAAAGTTGTTTCCTCGCAGAATCAAAACTTCCGATGGAGCAATGGGAAGGACAATTCTTGTAAACATATGCAGTGATAATTGAAGTATGTCTATTGGGAGTTACTGTTACTGCAATTCAGAATATTTGAACATCTCTATTTTCGGCTGATTGAATTGAATTAGGGTTTGAAATTGAAATTATGATGATGGACATCTTAGACCTTTTCAATAATTAAAAAACCAAAGGGCCCCTCGGAGGGCGCCAAACTGTTTCGGCCAAATTTGAACAATTTAAACGGGGTACCTTGGAATATAATGATTGAAAAGGTAGAACAAAATGACAAAGGAGTTTAACAAGGAAAGCCCTTTAACAATTTGTTCGATGACATAAAACCTCAGAACAATGGTGTTTTATTATCTTTGTGGTGGAGAGTGAGTATGAGTACAAGGAGTGTAACAGGTGGGTGTGTGTACAAACGGTGTTCATTTAGGTGCCCCCTTTACATGTGTTCCCTTTGTGTTTTTATACTAAGAAACGATAACGTTTATTATAAAATCATAACGGTCCCTAATCTCACTCCTTGATTTGAGGCTAGGAAGTAAATGTGGATAATGATGGTTGTTGAATGAGCTTTGACTTGGTCTATAACTGCCCCTTTTCTTGCTCCATGTTTTGATAACGGTTCCTAGAAAATAGGCTCAAAGTAACAGCCCTGCAGGATGTTTACTCAGGTTTGTGAACTTATTAGGTTGTTAAATCAGGTTGAAATGCCAGGATGCTGATTTGTCTACCCCAAATAATTGCCCCTGAATTTTTGAAGTTAAAAGAGAATTTAATTTTGAAAATTCAACTTGAACCGATGTCATCCACCAGCAATTTACGTTGGGCGGAAGATGAGACGTCTGTTGGTTGCATGGCTCTAGGTATTAGAGTCATTATGAGATTCTTGAACCGTCAGACTCCTCCTATTAAACCAAGAACTTGAACCTGTCTGAGGAGTATGCAGCTTTGAGGAAGATCGCTGGTGAAGAAGCTTATGAAGTTAACTCTAAAGCTTCAGATGAAGAGAAGGCCGAGCAAGTTGGAGAGACTCAAGAAGAAGAGAAGATGTTTGAGGCATAGTAAGTTCATATTTCTGCATGTAGGGGTTAGTACGAAAACAATTTGTTTTTATGTTTTAATTAAGTATTACAATAGAGGGGGAATTTGGTAAAGTAATAGAGTATGAGTGTGTAGCAAGTTGATGCTACATTGTGGAATGAAATGGAAAGATGATTGATCTTTTATTCTTGTGTTTGTTTGGTAACATGTTAATGTTACAACCAATGATTTCAACTTGAGTTCATAATTTTAATTAAGTGCAAGAAGGTAATTAATATGTGCATGACACTTTGGCCCACCTACAACTAAACTAAAACATGAAAAGCGTGCGCCCAGGTGAAGGTGTAAATAACCTTAACAACTTGAGAAGGATTCAAAATCCTTAAACCTTAGAAAGGTGTGTACCTTTACATCTTAATCATAACTTTGGACTTTTTTGGTGCAAATCTGACTCAGTTTAAGGTAACTTGAAGATTAACTGCATACTATTTTAGTAACCTTGATTTTTCAGCAAGCTGAAGCATCACCTTGTTATATTGGGTTATTTTGCAACTTGAACTGAACATGTTGATCATGTCATCTTGAGTATAAAACTTAAGTTGCCTTGCAAGATAGAAACATGTTAGGGGGTGTTATCTTAGCTAACACCCCTCTGATGCTTAAGTCAGTAGGAGTTTGAAAATATAAATCTAATTGAAATAACATAATTGAAATAAAGTAAAGTAAATTATACCTGATTCTCGAAATTGAATGGACAAGCTACAACTTACATGAAGTATAACTTGAGGTGGATTGAACTCCAACTTCTTGGAACACTTGTGCCATCTAAGGTTGATAATCTATATGCCCCCTTTCCTGCTTCCGCATCAACTTGTCCTCTTCCAACCTGATGAACTTTATTGCCCTTGTTCTGACTTTCTCCAGTTTCTTGCAAGGAGTCATTACCAATTTTTTATAGTAAGGGGAATCCCTCTTGAGTCCCATCCTGAAGGCTTCAGTTGCTGTAGACATGTCCATGTTGGGGATGTCAACAGCTTCCTTGTTGAGCCTGCTTAATTAGTCTTTCGATGATTCATCAGGTTGTTGAACTATCCTGTAGATATAACTGGTTAGTTTCTTAAAGACCCTGTTGCAATAAAACAGGTTAGTAAACATATAAGATCCAATAGGGCCTAGAAGTGGGTTGATGAGTCATCTCCAGGCTGCCCCCGTCCAGGCCGAGTCTCCTTGTTGGGAATGGAGAGAACATGTTGGACCCTATGTTAGGATTCATAGCCTGAAAAATAGTAGGTGATACATTCGGACGTGTTCTAGACAAACCAGCTTGGAGAACAGAGATTTAATGTTGTAACCTGGAAACATTATTCATCAACATTGTAGAGGTATCAGTCTGCAACATTTTCTGTCGCCTCAGCTCGCCCATCAAGTTGGTCAAGTTGGAGGCAAAATACAATGCAATTTCTTGCAAAGCTCAAGCCGATGCTCCTCCTAAAACTTGGGTTGAACTTGATATTGAGGTAATTCAGCTTCCAATGACCACTATATCCTGCAGCCTTACATAGTTGATGTCGGCATCACCACTACTTTTTTTTTGAGTCAGCAAGTGATAAGTTACAGGTAGGGGTAATTTAGGAAAATGAATTCAATGTCCAGCTCCATTTATGATCAGCATAGACCCCACTGGATGACTTCTTGCTGATCGAAGCTAGCCTTGAATCTTTTCTATACTAATCTTCTTCTGCATCTCAAGTAAGCTAAGAAGACATAGCTATACCTCTATACTGGAGCTCTTCCTTCTTCCGTTTGCAAGCATTCCTAACTTCATCCAACTCCGACTCTGGATTATGTATATTTGCATCTAGTATCTCAACCTAGTCCATCCACGGAGATTTCGTAGGGACAAAGAATTTTGAAACTTCAGGTAACATTATAGATTTGTAGAAGTCATCAACTGCATCAAGTATTTCTTCCGACTCGACCAATGTCAACATTTCAGGCCTAGTTACATTTCCAGGTTTCTTCCTCAGTTCAAAATTGTTTCCTCGCAGAATCAAAACTTTCGATGGAGCAATGGGAAGGACAATTCTTGTAAATTTATGCAGTGATAATTGAAGTATGTCTCTTGGGAGTTACTATTACTGCAATTCAGAATGCTAGAACATCTCTATTTTTGGCTGATTGAATTGAATTAGGGTTTGAAATTGAAATTATGATGATGGACATCTTAGACCTTTTCAATAATTAAAAAACCAAAGGGCCCCTCGGTGGGCGCCAAACTGTTTCGGCCAAATTTGAACAATTTAAACGGGGTACCTTGGAATATAATGATTGAAAAGATAGAACAAAATGACAAAGGAGTTTAACGAGGAAAGCCCTTGAACAATTTGTTCGATGGCATAAAACCTCAGAACAATGGTGTTTTATTATCTTTGTGGTAGAGAGTGAGTATGTGTACAAGGAGTGTAACAAGTGGGTGTGTGTACAAACGGTGTTCATCTAGGTGCCCCCTTTACATGTGTTCCCTTTGTGTTTTTATACTAAGAAACGATAACGTTTATTATAAAATCATAACGATCCCTAATCTTGCTCTGTGATTTGCGGCCAGGAAGTAAATGTAGATAATGATGGTTGTTGAATGAGGTTTGACTTGGTCCATAACTGCCCCTTTTTTTGCTCCATGTTTTGATAACGGTTCCTAGAAAATAGGCTCAAAGTAACAGCCCGGCAGGATGTTTACTCAGGTTTGTGAACTCAGGTTGTTAACTCATCAGGTTGTTAAATTAGGTTGAAATGCCAGGATGCTGATTTTTCTGCCCCAAACAATATGGATCTCTGCAACTTGCACACTTTGTTAGAATTTCTTGGATCGACAAAACCTTCGGGCTGTGTCATATACACATCCTCGAGTAACTTCCCATTTAGGAAAGGCGTTTTGACATCCATTTTCAATATCTCATAGTCATAATACGCAGCTATGGTAACCAAAATTCTAACAGACTTAAGCATTGCAACAGGCAAAAAGGTTTCATCATAGTCTACACCATGAGTCTGCCTATATCCCATTTCTACAATCCTAGCCTTGTAAGTATGCACCTTCCCATCCATGTCAGTCTTCTTCTTAAAGACCCACTTGCACCCTATGGTTTTTACACCTTCGGGTGGCTCAATCAAGTTCCTAACTTGATTATCCGATATGGATTTCAATTCGGATTCCATGGCTTCTAGCCATTTCTCTGAATCTGGAGTGGACATCACCTCTTGATAGGAAATAGGTTCGTCATTTTCAATGATTTCCACTTCATTACTTTCCAACACGAGAAATCCATATCTCTCGGGTGCGGATCGTAACCTATCCAATCTACGATGGACTTGTGGATCATGAACCAGTTCCACAACTCCTTGTTGATTTGCTTCAGTCTCTACTATCGGTTCCATGTTATTTTTCGGTTCTTGAATTTCATCAAGATCATTTTTAATCACACTAGATGCTTTATTGAGAAACTGTTTCTCAAGAAAAGTACCATATTGATCAACAAAAAATTTGTTATCATTGCGGTTGTAAAAGTAATACCCTTTGGTTTCCTTAGGGTAACCAACGAAAATAACCTTGTCAGATTTAGGAGCTAACTTATCAGAGGCAAGTCTCTTCACAAAAGCTTCGCAACCCCAAATCTTCATGAAAGACAAACTAGGTTTTCTTCCATGCCACATCTCATGTGGGGTCTTAGGAGCCGATTTAGTAGGGACTCGATTCAGTGTGAACACAGCAGTCTCTAATGCATGTCCCCAAAAGGATATAGGAAGGTCTACTTGACTCATCATCGAACGAACCATATCTAATAGGGTTCTATTCCTCCTCTCGGAAACACCATTCCATTGTGGTGTTCTGGGTGGAGTCAACTCTGAAACAATTTCACAGTTTTTGAGATTATTGTCAAACTCTTGGCTCAAATACTCTCCACCACGATCGGATCGAAGTGCTTTAATAGTTTTGCCAAGTCAATTTTGTACTTCATTTTGAAATGTTCAAAACATCTCAAACGATTCACTTTTCGACTTCATCAGATAGACATAGCCATATCTAGATAAGTCATCTATGAACGTAATGAAATACCGAAATCCTCCCCTAGCAATGCTGCTCATTGGTCCGCATACATCAGTATGTATTAAGCCCAATAAGTCACTAGCCCTTTCACTACTCTTAGTGTAGGGTTGTTTGGTCATTTTCCCCAATAAACAAGATTCGCATATCTCATATGATTCATAATCATGTGAGTCTAACATTCCATCCTTATGAAGTTTAGAGATACGTTTCTCATTTATATGATGAAGCCGGCAATGCTACATGAACGTGTTGTTCACGTCATTCGGTTTAGACTTCTTGTCCACATGATAAATATTTTCAACATTATTTTGTTTCTCATCAACATCAAGAACATAAAGGCCATTAAATGAATTTGCAATACCATAAAGCATATCATTCAAATAACGTAAAATCTAGGGAGAAACGCGTTTCTCCATAAGTTATGGAGAAACGGGTTACGGGTATCCAGAACCTTTTGAAAGGATATCCAGAAACATTTTGTATTGGCCATGACCTTGTCCCATGGTTACTTCTGGATATCAGTCTCAAAGGTTCTGGATATCCAGAACCCTTTGAAAGGATATCCAGAAGCTTATGAAAGTGATATCCAGAAACCTTCAAAATGATATCCAGAAACTTTCAAAATGTTTCTGGATATTCATTTGATGGTTTCTAGATATACATTTGAAGGTTTCTGGATATCCAGAAACCTTCAATAAGCAATTTCTGGTCTTGGCCTTGGATTTGGCTTCAAATCTATTTTTTCTGGATATCCGCCCAAAGGCTTCTGGATATCCGTTCCAAAGCTTCTGGATATCCAGAACCCTTTGAGACTGATATCCAGAAATTTTCTTCTGGTTATCAAACGTATAGCTTCTGGCTATTAAAAACGCGTTTCTCCATAGTTATGGAGAAACGCGTTTCTCAGTAGACCTACTCTTCAAATAAATATAAAACTTCTTATTCGCAATAAGAAAATTATACCCTTCATTATCCAAACAAGAAACTGAAATAATATTCCTACTCAAATCCAGAACATAGTAACAATTGTTAAAAACAAGTACTAAGCCACTATGTAAAGTTACATCATATGTCCCTACGGGTAATATAGCAACTCTTGCTCTATTTTCCACATGTAGGTCAACTTCACCTTATTTGAGTAGCTTCATATTCATTGTCCCTGCACATTTAAACAAATGTGAGATCCACATCTGGTATCTAATACCCATGAACCAGAAATAGAAAGGAAAATATCTATCATATAGATACCTGAATCAGAAGCAATCATATTGCCATTCTACGCCTTTAGGCTTTCCTTGTAAGCCTTGTAATTGCGCTTACAATGACCAACCTCTTGGCAATGGTAGCAAACCGCATCCTTTTGAGACACTTTGGGAGCCTCTCCGACAATGGCAACTTTTTCCTTAGGTTTAGCAACACTTGCTTTACCTTTGCCATCTTTCTTGAACCCTTTTCCTTTGGTAATCATTAACACGTTTGTCGTTCCGGACTTCTTGATGTTCTTCTCTGTGCTCTTAAGCATTGCATGCAATTCCGAGAGATTCTTATCCATGCCACTCATGTGATAGTGCATTATAAAATGACCATAACTTTCAGGCAATGAATTCAACATCAAATCTGTGGCGAGTTCCAAACTCATCGAATTTCCAAGCCTTTCAAGACGATCAATGTGACCCTTCATCTTAAGGACATGAGCACCAACCGACTGCCCCTCTTGTATCTTGCATGCAGTTAGGGCTTTAACCACATCATACCTCTCTTGTCTAGCTTGCACTTGGAACATTTCCTTTAAGCGCTCGGCTAGATCAAAAGCAGCTTCCATGTGCTCAAGGTCCTTCTGAAGGGCCTTAGACATGGTGGCAAGCATAAGGCATGTCACATCATTAGAATTATCAACATGTTTCTTATGAGCATTCTTATCTGCCCTTAAAGCATTGGTAGTAGGTGGAGGTGGAACGGGTTCGTCAAGAACGTACATTTTCTTCTCTTGCCTTAGAACAATTCTTAGGCTTCTGATCCAATCAGAATAGTTTGTACCGTTCTCTTCGAGCTTGTCCTTCTCAAGGACGAATCGCAGTGACAGGGGTTGATTATTGTGATTTGCCATTACTACAATAAAATATGCAAACAATGAAACACATAAGTATCAACACATTTATCATCTAAGAGCAACTAATGTATTTCATAAATACTCCCACTAAATTATATTCCTTCAAATACAAACATGTATCATGTAATCATAGTAGGCTAAGATCCATATTTCACTTGATTTTGATTTAACTGAGTCATGCCCGAAATCAAGCTATTTAGGTAGAAGCATCAATCATATCACTATATGATTCTTAGATCTTTTTATGAGATTTCCTTAGTCATCATATATCAAATTTTTTTTTTAAATCTCATCTATGCCTTGGGTCAAATCTCATTTGAAAGCACCAATTAAGTCAAACCTTTTTCAAACGTATGAGACATGGAACGATGCACCTAACTGAGTCAAAACTACATCAACCATTATCTCACCTTGATCACAAATTAAGATATAATGAACATAGGGCTACACAAAATTTCATATAAACACTTTGATCTAATTTTGAGAATTTGTCAATCTACTTTAATCATATTAAACAGATCAATAACCTATGTGATAAACTAATCATATTAATCCATCATAAATCAGGATCATGGCATATCTTATATACTTGTTTTTCACAAAACAACATACATAAAATCTAGATCTATTTCATAAAGAATGGATAGCAATTAATCAAATTAAATCTAGCATGCCAATTTCAATCCTAATCATGGCAAGACACGACTTTGATACCACTGTTGGGTTTTGGGGTTACAAACACAGCGAAAAATAATTTTACAACAACAAAACCCTAGCCCTTAAATCCGTCTAGCATGAAGAGATTAGAAACATGAAATAGAATTACATACCTTGAATGCAATTTATGTTACTCAAAACAGATCTCAAAATTCATGCTTTAGAATTTTGATGTCAAATCTTCTATCTTCCTTGTTCAACTTTGGTGATGAATCAATCAATGGAGATCTCCAAGCCTTGGGAGATAAAGCAACTTCCCTCTAATGGTGATCCACACGTGAACGAACCAAGAACGCTTCTTGTAGGATTGCTAGATGATCCTCTTGATTATTGAATCAATATTCAATAATCAAAGCAAAAACAATGGAATTATTTGGGAGCTTTTGATTCTTAATCAATAATCAAAATCTAGAGTTTCATAAACCTAGAACAATGATGTAGAGAGAGAATTTTATGGCTGCTAAAAGGTTGTATTTATATCCCATATAAATTCCCTAACAATTAGGGTAGAAACCTTGTCAAACACCAAAACCAATCCGGTCAAGGAAACGCGGACTGACCAAAATTTGCTCAGGGCACGACTCGTGCTCCTGGGCACGACTCGTGCCACGAGTCGTTCCAGGTAGCCACGAGTGCCTCAAGCCAAATTAAAGTCGTGTTACGCCTCATGACAAAAATTGCACTCGTGCTCGTTTAGGGAACGAGTCATGCCCAAGGGCACGAGTCGTGCCCAACCCCACAAAGTCAACAAGTCAACGATTTGTTCCTTGGATGCCAAAACACAGTCGTTCTGCACAATGTCATGACTCGTGCTCAAGGGCATGAGTCATGCCATTCCCTAATTTCCAAGATTTTCAGCCAGAATCAAATTCGTTCTTTGTGTGTGACCCAATAAGAATTATATTATGTTGGTAGTGAGTCGAAATATCGACCTCACAAGACATAAGTGGTTTCTAGCAAACCATTATAACCACCCAATTAATATAACATCAAAGCTTGATTCCTCGATAGATCAAATATCACAATCCCTTTGTCCACGATGTCAAATCAAACATGAGTCATGGTCCATGTCAACTCACATGTTCAATACTTTCTCGATTCTGAATATGTTGATAATCCAAATACAATTGATCTCTATCAAATCACTTGAGTGTGGCCACACATTTCATCAACATCATTCATCGAGGGGCCCAAGCAAACATCTCTCTTAACGAGAGGGACAAATCCCACCTTTACTTTATCATTCTTCCCTACATGAATCTAATCGTGCCAACATAGCCCTTATTGCTATCCGATTAAAGATAGTGGTAGACTATATCAAACACAATGTTCATCATGTGGAAGACGATGATAATCTTAGGTTCAAAGGATTCAATGACACGACTATCATGAAATTTAATCATGACATATATGACTATAGACCATGTCATAAATCTCATTGGTAGGTCATGTCCAATACTTGTTCTCTAGCAAGTATACATAAGTGTAATGTGCATCACATGGATATAATCATCTCCATGATTATCCATTACCAACTTATACTAGTTATTCATAATAACTAGGGACGTAGGTTATTATAATAAACTTGAACACATATAATAAGCCAAATAAACTTTCTCTATAATAAATGATAAAGACGTAGCGGTATTTAGTATAAATCAAACATAACTAAACGCCTATGGTTTTTATACCTTCAGGTGGTTCAATCAAGTTCCAAACTTGATTATCCGACATGGATTGCAATTCGGATTCTATGGCTTCTAGCCATTTCTCCGAATCAGGAGTGGACATCGCCTCTTGATAGGGAGTAGGTTCGTCATTCTCAATGACTTCCACTTCATTACTTTCCGAAATGATAAATCCATATCTCTCGGGTTCGGATCGTGCTCTATCCGATCTACAATGGACTTGTGGATCTTGAACCGGTTTCATAACTCTTTGTGGACTTGGTTCCGTCTCTACTAATGGTTCCATGTTATTTTCGGGTTCTTGAACTTCTTCAAAATCAATTCTACTCCTGCTACATGCTTTATTGAGAAACTGTTTCTCAAGAAAAGTACCATATTGAGCAACAAACACTTTGTTCTCATTGCGGTTTCTAAAAGTAATACCCTTTGGTTTCCTTAGGGTATCCAACGAAAATAACCTTGTCAGATTTAGGTGCTAACTTATCAGAGACAAGTCTCTTCACATAAGCTTTGCAACCCCAAATCTTCATGAAAGACAAACTAGGTTTTCTTCTATGCCACATCTCGGGTGGGGTCTTAGGAGCCGATTTAGTAGGGACTCGATTCAGTGTAAACGCAACAATCTCTAATGCAAGTCCCCAATAGGAAATAGGAAGGTCAACTTGACTCATCATCGAACGAACCATATCTAATAAGGTTCTATTCCTCCTCTCGGACACACCATTCCATTGTGGTGTTCTGGGTGGAGTCAACTCTGAAACAATTCTACAGTTTTTGAGATGATTGTCAAACTCTTGGCTCAAATATTCTCCACCACGATCGGATCGAAGTGCTTTAACAGTTTTGCCAAGTTGATTTTACTTCATTTTGAAATGTTCTAAACATCTCAAATGATTCACTTTTAGTTTTCATCAGATAGACATAGCCATATCTAGATATTTCATCGGTGAATGTAATGAAATACCGAAATTCTCCCCTAGCAATGCTGCTCATTGCTCCACATACATCGGTATGTATTAGGGCTAATAAGTCACTGGCCCTTTCACTACTCTTAGTGTAGGGTGGTTTGGTCATTTTTCCCAATAAACAAGATTCGCATATCTCATACGATTCATAATCATGTGAGTCTAACATACCATCCTTATGGAGTTTAGAAATGCGTTTCTCGTTTATATGACCAAGCCAGGAATGCCACATGAATGTGTTGTTCACGTCATTTGGTTTAGACTTCTTTTTAACTTGATAAATATTTTCAACATTATCTTGTTTCTCAACATCAAGAACATAAAGGCCATTAATTGAATGTGCAATACAATAGAGCATATCATTTAAATAAATAGATAACTTCTTATTCTCAATAAGAAAACTAAAACCTTCATTATCCAAACAGGAAACAGAAATAATATTCCTACTCAAATCCGGAACATAGTAACAATTGTTCAAAATAAGTACTAATCCACTAGGTAAAGTTACATCATATGTCCTTACGGCTAATGCAACAACTCTTGCTGCTCTATTCCCCACACGTAGGTCAACTTTACCTTGTTTGAGTAGCTTCCTATTCCTTAGTCCCTGCACATTTAAAACAAATGTGAGATCCACATCCGGTATCCAATACCCATGAACTAGAAATAGAAAGGAAAATATCTATCACATAGATACCTGAATCAGAAGCAATCGTATTGCCCTCCTTTGCCTTTAGGCCTTACTTATAAGCCTTACAATTACGCTTCTAATGACCAACCTCTTGGCAATGGTAGCAAATTGCATCCTTTTGAGACACTTTGGGTGCAGCATCTCCGGTAATGGCAACTTTTGCATTAGGTTTAACAACACTTGCTTTAACTTTGCCATCTTTCTTGAACCCTTTTCCCTTGTTAACCATTAACACATTTGTCATTCTAGGTTTCTTGATATTCTTCTATGCGGTTTTAAGCATCGCATGCAATTTCGAGAGATTCTTATCCATGCCACTCATGTGATAGTGCATTATAAAATGACCATAACTTTCAGGTAATGAAATCAATATCGTTTCTGTGGCGAGTTCCAAACTCATCGGATTTCCAAGACTTTCCAGACGCTCAATGTAACCCTTCATCTTATGGACATGAGCACCAACCGACTACCCCTCTTGCATCTTACATGCATTTAGGGCCTTTAACACGTCATACCTCTCTTGTCTAGCTTGCACTTGGTACATTTCCTTTAAGCGCTCGGCTAGATCAAAAGCAGCTTCCATGTGTTCAAGGTCCTTCTGAAGAGGCTTAAAAATGGTGGCAAGCATAAGGCATGTCATATCATTAGAATCATCAGTATGTTTCTTATGTGCATCCTTATCTGCCCTTGAAGCATTGGCAGCAGGTGGCGATGGAATGGGTTCGTCAAGAACGTACATTTTCTTCTCTTGCCTTAGAACAATTCTTAGGCTTCTGATCCAATCAGAATAGTTTGTACTGTTCTCTTCGAGCTTGTCCTTCTCAAGGACTGATCGCAGCGACAGTGGTTGATTATTGTGAGTTGCCATTACTACAATAAAATATGCAAACAATAAACATATAAGTATCAACGCACTTACCATCTAAGAGCAAATAATGTATTTCATAAATACTCCCACTAAATTATACACCTTCAAATACAAGCATGTATCATATAATCATAATAGGCTAAGATCCATATTTCACTTGATTTTGGTTTAACTGAGTCAATGCCCGAAATTAAACTATTTAGGTAGATAACATCAATCATATCATATATGACTCTTAGATCTTTTATGCTATTCCTAGACATCATATGTCAAAAACATGTTTTCAATCTCATCTATGCCTTGGGTCAAATCTCATTTGAAAGCACCAATTAAGTCCAACCTTTTTCAAACGTATGAGACATGGAACAATGCACCTAACTGAGTCAAAACTACATCAACCATTATCTCATCTTGATCACAAATTAAGATATAATGATGCACCCAACTGAGTCAAAACTACATCAAAATACCCTAAAATTTCACAAGTGTTCTAATCAAGGGGTGGCATAAAACTTAAACATTTAGAAGGTTTTACACATGTCAACAAATATTGCATGGTTGTAACATGAAACTTATGTGTACATAATTATGAACATAGGACTTCACAAAATTTTCCAACCAAACAATTTGATTCAATTTTGAGAAAATACTAATCTAAATAATCATATTAAACAAATCAACAACCTATGTAAAAAATTAATCATATTAATCAAATATTAATCACAATCATGGTATATCATATATACTTGTTTTCTCAAAACAACACATATAAAATCATAGATCTATTTCATATATAGCATGTTAAGCATTTAATCAAATTAAATCTAGCATGCCAATTTTAACCTAATCATGATAAAATGCGGCTCTGATACCACTGTTGGGTTTTGGGGTTACAAACGCAGCCGAAGAATCTTTATAAAACAACAAAACCCTAGCCATTGAATCCGTCTAACATGAATAGTTAAAACCATGAAATATATTTTACATACCTTAATGCAATTTGTTTGTTCAAAACGAATCTCCAAAATTCAACCTTTGAATTTGTTGCCGAATCTTCAAACTTCTCCTTGATCATCCTTGTGATGAATTGATCCAAGCTTTAGGTGATAACGGAACCACCCTCTAATGGTAATCTACACGCGAATGAACTAAGAACAATTCTTGTAGGATTGCTAGATGATCCTTCAATTATTGAATCGATATTCAATAATCAATGGCCGAAACAATGAAATTATTTTGGGAGCTTTTGATATTTTGATTCTCAATCAATATCAATATTTTAGTGTTTCATAAACCCTAAAACAATGTATGTTTGTGGCTGAGAGAAGGTTTATATTTATACTTGTTATAAATCCCTAACTCTTAGGGAGAAACCTTGTCTAAACCAAAAACCTATTCCCCAAGGGAATACGTGTACAGACAGGATATTAGCCGTGGGCACGAGTTGTGCTTTTGCCAAAACACTCGTGATACGAGTCGTGCTAAAAAATGTACTCGTGCTGATTGAGGGCACGAGTCATGCCTAAGGGCACGAGTCGTTCCCATCCCAAAATCAGTCATTCCAACGAGTCGTGACATAAAACACAGTCATACTGATTCCAATGTCACGAGTCGTTACCCTCGTCACGAGTCGTGACCCAGGACACAAGTCGTGCTCCTGGTCACGAGTCGTGACAAGCCCAAAAATTCCAATTTTCAGCCTTTATCAAATTCGCTCTTTTGTGTGTGACCCTTTAGGAATTATAGTTATGTTGGTAGTGAGTCGAAACATCGACCTCAAAAGACATAAGTGGTTTCTAGCAAATCATTATATCCACCCAATTAATATAACATCAAAGCTTGATTTCTTGATAGATCAAATCTCAACATCCCTTTGTCCACGATGTCAAATTGAATATGAGTCATGGTCCATGTCAACTCATATTGTTCAATGATTTCTCGATTCTGAATATGTTGATAATCTAAGTGCCTTTGATCTCTATCAAATCTCTTGAGTGTGGCCACACATTTCGTCAACATCATTCATCAAGGGGCCCAAGCAAATATCTCTCTCAACGAGAGGGACAAATCCGATCTTGACTTATCATTCTTCTCTACAAGAATCCAATCGTGCCAACATAGCCCTTATTGCTATTCTATTAAAGATAGTGTTAGACTACATCAAACACAATGTTCATCATGTGGAAGATGATGATAATCTTAGGTACAAAGGATTCCAATGACACGACTATCATGAGATTTAATCATGACATATATGACTATAGACCATGTCATAAATCTCATCGGCAGGTCTGATATTACCCAAATTTTCGCGCGCGGCGAAAAGGCGGTTGTCTTTCGCGGATGTGTTGGTGTTTGAGACCTCGCTTTCGGGAAGGAGAGGAGTCGCCACGTGGTTTTGTATTTTGGGCCCAAACGTTGAAAAACGGCTTTTAGTGAAAAAATGGTGTCATTTTTATTGGTAGCAAAAACTTAGGAAAAGGCTTTGAAAAGGGGTGTCATTTTTATTGGTAGCAAAAATGAGGAAATGACTTTTTTGAGTACCAGAGATTGTTAGGTTTGGAGGTCACGTTACGTTTCGGGAAGAGTATTTTGAGATCACCCGAAATGCCTCGTATGACATGTCTTTCTACCTTTCTCGAAAATGTGTGCGTGTGTGTGTGTGTGTGTGTTTACATTTTGAAAATGGGGGCTTGAATGACAAGCTTAATCTTGGTTTAAATGTCAAACGTTGATTTTAGTGATTCAGTTTGAAAAGGTGAGCGTTTGAATGACAAACGTCGGTTTTGGAGTTTTTTAGGAAAAGTGGCGCGAATGCTGATTTTGATATTTTTAAGTGTCAAATGTTGACTTTTAGGAGAAGAGCGTTTGAATGTCAAACGTCGAATTTTGAGTTTGACGATGATTGTTTGGATGCCAAACGTCATTTCGTGCGTTTTGAAAGAGAGTTCGAATGTCGAACTCCGGTTTTGAACCGGGCATTACTTTATTAGCGATTTTACGGGAAAAAGCATTAAATGATATACGATCAATGAATCGTTTTTGCGACTCGGACTTTGATAAGTAAATACTATCAAGAGCCAAACGGCTTGGACTTGTAAATGACAGTATTTAAAGTGCGGTATCGACGGAATCAAACGACCCGGAATTGTAAAGTGCGTTCAACGAGCCAAACAGCTCGAAATTGTAAAGTTGCATAAAAGTAAATGACGATCAACGGATCAAACGATCTGGAATTTGTAAATGACATGAAAGTAAATGACGTTCAATGGATCAAACGATCCGGAATTGTAAATGACATAAAATGTAACGAAACGGGGCCGAAACGCCGTTTTAACTCGAGATTACTTCTCTTATGGGAAGAGAAGAGGATCAGGGACTAAAACGTATCGGACCCCGTTAGACGGTGACGTCTACATTTAATCAGGTACAAAGGTCTGACATATATGACTATAGACCATGTCATAAATCTCATCGGTAGGTCTGATATTACCCAAATTTTCGCGCGCGGCGAAAAGGTGGTTGTCTTTCGCGGATGTGTTGGTGTTTGAGACCTCGCTTTCGGGAAGGAGAGGAGTCGCCACGTGGTTTTGTATTTTGGGCCGAAACGTTGAAAAACGGCTTTTAGTGAAAAAATGGTGTCGTTTTTATTGGTAGCAAAAACTTAGGAAAAGGCTTTGAAAAGGGGTGTCATTTTTATTGGTAGCAAAAACGAGGAAATGACTTTTTTGAGTACCAGAGATTGTTAGGTTTGGAGGTCACGTTACGTTTCGGGAAGAGTATTTTGAGATCACCCGAAATGCCTCGTATGACATGTCTTTCTACCTTTCTCGAAAATGTGTGCGCGTGTGTGTGTGTGTGTTTGCATTTTGAAAATGGGGGCTTGAATGACAAGCTTAATCTTGGTTTAAATGTCAAACGTTGATTTTTGTGATTCTGTTTGAAAATGTGAGCATTTGAATGACAAACGTCGGTTTTGGAGTTTTTTAGGAAAAGTGGCGCGAATGCTGATTTTGATCTTTTTAAGTGTCAAATGTTGACTTTTAGGAGAAGAGCGTTTGAATGTCAAACGTCGAATTTTGAGTTTGACGATGATTGTTTGGATGCCAAACGTCATTTCGTGCGTTTTGAAAGAGAGTTCGAATGTCGAACTCCGGTTTTGAACCGGGCATTACTTTATTAGCGATTTTACGGGAAAAAGCATTAAATGATATACGATCAATGAATCATTTTTGCGACTCGGACTTTGATAAGTAAATACTATCAAGAGCCAAACGGCTAGGACTTGTAAATGACAGTATTTAAAGTGCGGTATCGACGGAATCAAACGACCCGGAATTGTAAAGTGCGTTCAACGAGCCAAACAGCTCGGAATTGTAAAGTTGCGTGAAAGTAAATGACGATCAACGGATCAAACGATCTGGAATTTGTAAATGACATGAAAGTAAATGAAGTTCAATGGATCAAACGATCCGGAATTGTAAATGACATAAAATGTAACGAAACGGGGCCGAAACGCCGTTTTAACTCGAGATTACTTCTCTTATGGGAAGAGAAGAGGATCAGGGACTAAAACGTATCGGACCCCATTAGACGGTGACGTCTACATTTCAACAACGTTCGTCAGAAACGGTTATAGCGACTGGCGCATAAACCGAGACGGAACGAGATTTTAGGGAGTGAGAGTGTTATCTATGGCTAGGGATTGACTCTTTTGACTCGGGAGGCGTATACGGGATATGATTTAGTGTTTGGAACGGTGTTTCGAGGTGTTTTGGTTCGTGTTTGGTTGAAACGTGGAGTTTTCATGCAAATCGAGGCAAAACGGCGCTCGGGGGAGGTTGAAACTGGTTTGGGCCGTGGCTAGGAGAGAAAATGGAGTAAGTTTTCTTTTTCTTTTTTTTGTGTTAACAGAACTTTGTATTTATAGGTGAAATTTGCAAAAGAGTTTGGACGGACATAGGCTGAATTCCAGAGGGTTTTGTGAAACTTTGGAAACTGGAGGGACTTGCTGGCAACTCTGGTTTGCCTGCAAAAGAGTCCGGCCGGACATGGACTGCATACCAGGGGTATTTTAGTCTTTTCACACTGAAATTTGATTGAGGTTGACAAGGGAGCTGTGGAATGTGTGCTACGTGTCATGTGACTCACCAGGGCATGGAATGTCGTGCCATTATTCCCGATTTTGTCCGTTTTTTAAATAACTATCCGGAAAATGTCCGAAATGCCCCCGAAAAGTGCGTTTTTCAGGAAAAGATGTACTTATATGTGCGACGACGTGTGTTGAGTACGCTTTGACGTTGGGATACACGGGGCAGTCTCGGGACGTCTCATTGGCATGAGAACGGGGAGCTTAACGGGTTCCGGTTAACCTGGAGCGGGCCAGTTAACGGATTCCGGTTAACTTCTAACGGATTTTGGTGATCCGGATTTGGGTACTTACAGTTAGCCCCTCAGCGACGTCACTTCCGAAGGAAGTGGGGTCGTTGAAAAAAGATAAGGATCCAAATCGGGGGATGCCTTACTTTGAAAGACCTGGGCGATCAGCTGGCTGGACCCTTAGCGAAAGGATTCCTACGTATCCCGAGCGGGAATCAAGCCGATCGTAGTTCGTAGGTGCAAGGAACCGTGCGCGGGGACCTTGACCTGAGCGAGACTGTTGGGAGGTGTCTGAACCTAAGTGAGACCATTGCAAGGTACCTGAACCTAAATGGAGACTATTGTGAGGCGTCTGAACCTAAGTGAGACCATTGCGAGGTACCTGAACCTGAATGGAGACTATTGTGAGGCGTCTGAACCTGGGATTTTGAAACCTTCGAGGGCATTTGGCACCTTAGACCGGGATTACTGAACATACGAAGGCGTGTGGCACCTCAGACTGGGGTTGCTGGAACATACGAGGGTATGTGGTGCCTCAGACCAAGGTTGCTGGAACATATGAGGGCGTGTGGCACCTAAGACCAGAGTTACTGAAACATTTGAGGGCGTGTGGTGCCTCAGACCGGGGTTGCTGAAACATTCGAGGGCGTGTGGCGCCTCAGACCGGAGTTGCTGAAACATTTGAGGGCGTGTGGCGCCACAGACCGGAGTTGCTGAAACATACGAGGGCGTGTGGTGCCTTAGACCAGAGTTACTGAAACATTCGAGGGCGAGTGGCACCTCAGACCGGAGTTACTGAAACATTCGAGGGCGTGTGGCGCCTCAGACCGAAGTTACGAGGATGCGTTTATCCTGAGATGAAGACGTTTGTGCCTTGAGTGCTGGACTCATGATGACGGCCAGGTTTATCCGCTGGGGATAAGGTGGCAATGATGGGAATGGTTGTGTTAAACTGGCATTATTAACAACACGGAAGGATTGACGTTCTAACAACAGGGTTAGGAATGGGATGTGGTCTCAGGAGAGACTGACACATTGCTGGAGAAAAGCGTCCAGAGTTCTGACGGGGTCAGTTAGGAACTGAGGGGGTTGATTGACGTTTCTTCTTAGACGGATGGTCTTAGGATCCTGCTGGGGAGAAATGTTCGGGCTTACGGTGATGGCCGAAGAGGGATTGTTGTGCGGGCTTACCTTGATGGCCGCTGAAGTGGGACGATCGGGCTTACGACTGGCGACCGGGGAAGTGAACGTTCACTTGCTGGAGTGAAAAGGTATTCGGACTTGCGAGGATGGCCGAAGAGGGATTGTTGTGCGGGCTTACCTTGATGGCCGCTGAAGTGGGCCGATTGGGCTTACGACTGGCGACCGGGGAGATGAACGTTGGTGAAAACCAATGGGAATTTTGACGTTGGGAGACGGAGTTATGATTTAATGTCCGAAGATGGGACTGAGCGTTTGAATGTCAAACGTCGTTATGGGGCGGAAATGAGCATTTGAATGTCAAACGTCGACTTGGGATGTAAATGAGCATTTGAATGTCAAATGTCGATTAGAGACGGAAGTGTGCATTTGAATGTCAAACGTCGACTTGAGATTTAACGTCTGGAGACGAACGTTAGTGAAAAACAACCTGGAATTTAACGTCTGGAGACAAAATTATGATTTAATTTCCAAAGACAGGACTGAGCGTTTGAATGTCAAACGTCGGTTTGGGGCGGAAATGAGCATTTGAATGTCAAACGTCAACTTGGGATGTAAATGAGCGTTTAAATGTCAAATGTTGTTTGAGACGGAAGTGAGCGTTTGAATGTCAAACGTCGACTTGGGACAGAAATGAGCGTTTGAATGTCAAACGTCGGTTTGAGACGGAAGTGAGCGTTTGAATGTCAAACGTTGACTTGAGATTTAACGTCTGGAGACGAACGTTAGTGAAAACTAACTGGAATTTAACGTCTGGAGATGAACGTTAGTGAAAACTAACTGAGAATTTAACGTCTAGAGACGAACGTTAGTGAAAACTAACTGAGAATTTAACGTCTGGAGACGAACGTTAGTGAAAACTAACTGAGAATTTAACGTCTGGAGACGATCGTTAGTGAAAACTAACTGAGAATTTAACGTCTGGAGACGAACCTTAGTGAAGACTAACTGGGAATTTAACGTCTGGAGACGATCGTTAGTGAAAACTAACTGGGAATTTAACGTCTGGAGACGAAGTTATGATTTAATGTCCGAAGACGGGACTGAGCATTTGAATGTCAAACGTCGGTTTGGGGCGGAAATGAGCATTTGAATGTCAAACGTCAACATGGGATGTAAATGAACATTTGAATGTCAAACGTTGGTTTGAGACGAAAGTGAGCGTTTGAATATCAAACGTCGACTTGAGATTTAACGTCTGGAGACGAACGTTAGTGAAAACCAACTGAGAATTTAACGTCTGGAGACGGACGTTAGTGAAAACTAACTTGGGATTTAACGTCTGGAGATGAACGTTAGTGAAAACTAACTAGGAATTTAACGTCTGGAGATGATCGTTAGTGAAAACTAACGGGACTTTAACGTCTGGAGACTAACGTTAGTGACTAACTTAGAATTTAACGTCTGGAGACGAACGTTAGTGAAAACTAATTGAGAATTTAACATCTGGAGACGAACGTTATTGAAAACTAACTGGGAATTTAATTTCTGGAGACGAACGTTAGTGAAAACTAACTGAGAAATTTCTGGAGACGAACGTTATTGAAAACTAACTGGGAATTTAACGTCTGGAGACGAACGTTAGCGAGGAACTAACTGGGAATTTAACGTCTGGAAACAAACGTTAGTGAAAACTAACTGAGAATTTAACGTCTGGAGACGAACGTTAGTGAAAACTAACTGGACTTAACCTCGGGGAAGGGGGTGTTAGAAAGGTCTAAATTGGGGGAATTTTACACTTTTGGGGGCCAAAAGGGGTAAAATTGAAACTGCGAGAAGCTGAGGGGCCAAATTGGCAAGGAATCTTTTCAGCTACAAAAGGAGTTCGGCCGGACTCATACTGAATTTGACCAGGTTCAAATCAGCAACAGGCCGACGCAAACTGGTACCAATTCCCTAATTTTTAAGGCAGTGAAGAGAGAAAAAGAGAGGAAAATTCTTCCCCATTTCGCGAGTTTTGTTCAAATTTTCAAGGGAAAATCAACATGGATGCCGGTTCGGGACCAATGGCTCGCCATAGGAGGACCGACAACGAAAGAACGAGGTTGGTGAGGACCATTCGAATCGCCGCTCTTCCCGTGGATCCGACGGAGTTTTATCCGGCTCGGGACACTCTCAAATCCAAGGGAGGGATCGAAAGACAGGTAAACTTCCTCTAAATTTCATTAATTTAAGAATGTGCATTCTTTAAATTTTAGGATTTTGACTAGAAATGAGTTAGGGTTCTTGGTGCCTGAATTTGGGCTTTTGATTTTTCTATGCGCCTTTGTCGAAATTGAGTAGAGTGTAGTTCAATTGACGCTATGGGTAGATGACATAAAAATTTTGGTTGCAAAATTCCATGCCTAGAGGTGTTTTCCGAAATTAAAGTAAATTTAATTCGGGACGGAGTAATTTTTTGAAATGTTCGAAATGATTTGAAAGTTCCGATTTAGACGGATTTTTTTGAAGTGTTTTGAAAGTTCCAAATTCGACGGATTGTTCGAAATGTTTTGAAAGTTCTGAATTTGACGGAGTTTTCGAAATGTTTTGAAAGTTCCGAATTCGACGGAGTTTTTCGAAATGTTTTGAAATTTCCGGATTCGATGGAGTTTTCGAAATGTTTTGAAATTTTCGGATTTGATGGAGTTTTCGAGATGTTTTGAAATTTTTGAATTCGACGGAGTTTTCGAGATGTTTTGAAATTTCCGAATTCGACGGAGTTTTCGAAATGTTTTGAAATTTTGGGATTTTGGACCGTTGATACTCCAAACCGGGATGGACATATTTTAGAAAAATGAGAACTGTCTCTGTGTTTCATCACGTTGACATGCGTTCGTGCACTCTGTTGATGTCGTTTCTGTATTATCGTATTCTTTCTGTGTTCACCTACAGGGGTGAGGGACAGTTGGCGTTCATAACTTGAAGAGCCGGGGAGCCTTCGAGGCAGTTAGAGCGCTGTGGGAGATACTCCCAGACGAGGCTCGGGACGGAGAGAGGAGTCCACAGCAGTTTGTGGTTGACTCTGGTTTGGCTGGATTCATCAGCGCGGTAGCCGCGGTGGCTTTGACGCAGAGAGGGAGGGCCTTGTACATTGCCTTGAGAGAGTACTCGTGGGACATGACCCACACTTTTCACTTCAGTTGGGGGGAGGCGACTGTGACTCCCACTGACTTTGCGGCAATCACTGGGTTGCCATTCTGGGGCAACACGCTGGTGTGGGTGGATGGCTACACCCCAGGGCAGTTGTCGGATCTGCTGGGTTTTGATATTGTTGATGCCAGGGGCTTGGGTATTCGGTATGGGCCGATAGAGGCTCATCTGAGGAGGGGTATTATTGCTTATGTGGAGGGGTCTCCGAGGATGACCGCAGAGCGTCTGGCTCGAGGGTTCATATGGTTTGCTTTGTCAGTGACCCTGTTTCCTACTTCTGACACATCTTGTCACTTCCCTTTGCTCGGCTCGCTAACTGATCTGGACGCCGTGAGAGGGTTTGCATGGGGGGAGGCTGGACTGGCCGAGCTCTACCACACCTTGGATAGGTTCTCGTGGGGAGAGGAGAACACCTTATGCTGCTTTTCGTTTGCTTTGGATGTAAGTTCCCGTATTTTTCTCTTCCTTGTCTCATTTTTGTACTCGTATGTATCTGCTTTGTAGCTGACATAACTTTCCATGTACTTGACAGGTGTGGGCATTGGAGGTGTTCTGCCCGCAGAGATGGGAGATCAAGGAGGCGTATGAGACCTTGTTCCCTGCCATGTTGATTTGGCAGAAGGAGGCGAAGAAGCCGGCGTCATCGAGGGAGGGTACTCGACTGACTTACGAGGAGGTGTCTCTAGCCCTGAGCTGAGATTTTTTCGGGTGGATCCAGCTGACTTGGTGGAACCGGATTAATGTTGTTGTGGTTCAGGTTGCTAGAGAGGTCACACGTCGACGGAAGCTGCTGGTGGGACTTCACTGTGGCGCGATGTATCTGGGGGAGATGGTGACCTATCAGCGTGGGGTCCCTTCCTATGGTGCTGATGGACCCGCCTCCACACACGCAGCATCCTTTGTTGATACCGATGGAGGATCTGGAGTGGTATAAACAGGGCATGTTATATACCAAGTTTATCATAGAGGGTACCGACTATGATATCTTCTTGAGGACGATGCAGAGGAGCCCGCAGGTGCTGCACAGGGAGGGCGAGGGCCCTGGATATCCCCAAGACTACCTGCTCCCTCGCGCTAGGCTGGCGTATGAGGGGCTGGACGGTTCTCGCAGGCAGTTGGTGATCCCTATTTCGGAGGAGACGAGGCCTCGGTACAGAGTGGACCCCAATGCTATGGTGAGTGCTTTGATTTGATATCCTGCATTTGATAGTTGCATTCTGCATGTGTTGCATTTGTGTTGTCTGTTTGTCTTTTGACGACTTTCCTGGTTTGCAGGTGTCTAGCCGTGCGTACAACCAGGCCGTGAGACAGTTGGACGGGTCGGCCAATTACGTCAGGAGACTTGTGGAGTTCCAGCGGTGTAATTCCCGGAGGAGTGCGGCTGTGCATGAGCCGAGGCCATCCAGGCCATCTACAGCGAGAAATTCGTCTGCCTCCACGGCTGGTGGGGGAGACTTTACGCAGGGGTTTGGTCAGTTCTCTGGTGAGACGGCGGGGTTCGGAGCTCGTCACTCTTCATACTCGGGGCACGAACAGGGAGAGTCCTCGAGGGCACATGAGCAGAGGCGGCCTTTCTTGTATTCCCGCCTGGAGGAATTTGGAGAGTACCTGTCCTTGGTGGATCCGGCTGCTACGGGGCAATTCATCGAGTGCTCGGATGACGAGCAAGACTCTGAGTAGTCCTCCTTTGCTTTATTTTTAGACAAAATGTGTGTATTGTCCAAATGATTTGACTTGTACTTGAAAAGCGCCCTTGAGGCGGAACCTGTATTTTGCACATTTATTTAGTGATTACCTTCTTTTATTTTTGGCAAATATGCAAGTAGGTTGATCAAAAATAAATAAAAATGAAACATGCACAAAATTTTGAACTGGTCAAAATTTATGCCTATATGCACTGTTATTTAATTAATTACACTGTTGCACGAGCCCGGGGCGGAAGTGGTGTTGGCAGTGGTTGATTGAAACTAGGGGTGCACGCAGTTTCAAAGAGGCTTGAACAGGGTATAGTTTGGAAATGTTTCCAAATTGAAAGCAATGCTGCAGTTGACCTACAACTTGAGAAACAAATCACGGACTTGGACTCAATTTCCAGATTCTTTTAAATTGCAGTTCAGCTTTTGCAATTTGTGAAAACAGCACGTTTGCTTCGATCAATCAATTGAATTTCTCTCAAATTCTTGAAGGTTTTCATTGCTTTTTTCATGGCTCCATTTCCTAGGCTATCGTCTCAGATGCAAGAGCGATACTTGGACAATTTCCATTCGTGGGTACGGCACCACACGAGGCAAAACAAGGGTTTTTTCGAGGGTTGTTACGGGATGAAATCTGTTTGGGCTTTGAAGGAGCTCATGCCAGATTGGGATCTTTTGAGAGCAGCAGCTCATTTCTGGGACGTACGGAGGAATGTGTACAACTTTTCGTACAACGAGATCACTCCCACGTTTGAAGATTTCCGGGTCATTTTAGGATGACCTGAGACGAAACAGCTAGCTCTTCCCTTGGCGGGTGGCATGGCCACTGTTGAGAAGTTAGTGTCTCTGCTTGGTATCTCGGCTGAAGAAGCATACGAGATGCTAATACTGAACACAGATTATGTCGACATTTCGGGGCTGCTCGATAAATTTGCCGGTGTCGAGGGAAGCATTTTTATGTGGGATGCGTTTTCTCTGTGCGCGATTGCTACTTTGTTCACATTCACGTCCCTGGGTGTGTGCCATAACAGTGTACTGGACCTGGTGAGGCAGTACCGGAATGGGGGAGACATCGTGCCTTTGGTCCTGGGCGGAACGTTCCTGGGCATAGGTCGAATGGCGACCGGAAGCCGATACATGTGGGGAGGGAGTCCCGCTTTGCTTACTATGTGGTTGAGGGAGAGATTGCAGATAATGCCCGAGGTGCCAGTGTCTTGTGACGCTTGGTCCTTTTCTCGACGTCCTCTGGTGTAGGGGGCGATCAGGCTGAACTGGAGCTCTGGATGGCCAGACTCCGCATGCATCACTTGCGATGGTGGGTTCCTCATTGGAAGCTACAGACTTGTCGGACTGCTCAGGAGGGTCTTTTAGTTGTCAGAGTACCGGGGTTGTACCGGACTGCTTTCTACATTCCATTCTTGGTGCTGCGACAGTACGGGCTGGAGCAGGTGCCATTGACGGGTTTGGGTCATGCTGCTACCTTCGAGGTGGGATCTCTGCTGATGGAAGATCCTTCGACGCTATTGCTTCTCACGCAGTTGTGGCAATACACGTCCTTTCCTGCCAGGGTTTTCTTTCACCGGAGAGGGGGCACTGTTCTGTTTATACAGTATCTGAACTGGTACGAAGAGTGTATGGGGGAGACACAGATGGCCATTTTATGGAGACGGAGGCAGCTGTTGGGCCTTAATTACCCTGACGGCTCGACTTTGAGGAGGGCGGAAGTGGGGGCTAACCCTCAGAATCGTACTGGGGACGACATGGCTGACTATGAGGCCAATGCTAGTCGGGAGGCCGATCAAAGCACGGTCATGATGGCTCGAAGAGAGGCAGCTCAAGACAGAGCTAGGGAAAGGGCTGCGTTGGCAGCTGCAGGCTTGACGGAGGCATCGGGAAGGGTCCCTGAGCCAGGTAGAAGGACTACGGGAATATTCCCTGTGAAGGTGAAGAATACTCACCGCGGAAAAGGGAAGGGGAAGAAGGATGAAGGACCAAGTACGGGAGACTAGGTTGACCTTGCTGTCCGGAGTATCCACCCACTGTCATTGCAGACACATTAACTGACTAATGTTTTATTGTAGTTTTGCTAGCGTGTAGCGAGTCAAGAGTTGACCGTGCTTGAACTCATCAAAAATTGTTTTAACCATAATGAATTTGTAGGTTAATTGAAAAGAGTTTTTCGAAATACAAGTAATTGATGCTTATTTGTTTTTTTTGTTTTTGAGACCGAACCAATGATGGCTGCCTACGTTCCCCTTTTACAATTGGACTAAGGGGCTCAGGTCACCGTAGTTCGACACTTTAGGTGATATTTGAGAAAAACAAAGATAAAAGAAGTGCGACCCTATTTTTTACCTGGATCATTATCGGGAATGTATCCAGTTGGGTATTACTCTTTTAGCACTTTAATTTTACTGAGGGGTGGTGTATGGGGAAGGAGAGTTGACTCGTGCTCTTCCTCAAACGAAGTATCTGTGGAGCTTGCTTCCGTTCACGGGGTTAACGAAAGGGTTCCCGTCCAAATCTTCTAACTTCATAGCTCCTCCGGAGAAGATTCTTTGTACCACGAACGGGCCTATCTAGGTAGGCTCCCACTTTTCGAGGGGATTGGTCGGCATAGGAGGCTTTTCCTTTAGCATCAAGTCGCCTTCTCTGATGTCTCGGATCTTGAATTTCTTATCAAACGCTCGGGCAATTCTGCTTTGATAGGCACGAGTGTGCTCCATGGCTTTCAATCTGCGCTTGTCGAGTAGAGCAAGTTCGTCGTGACGGCTCTGTAGCAATTCAACTTCATTGATCCCGTTTTCCAAGAGGACTTGAAGGGATGGAATTTCCAATTCCACGGGTAACATTGCTTCCATTTCGTATGTAAGTGCAAACGGAGTCTCCCCTGTGGCAGTTCTGACTAATGTTATGTATCCCCAGTGGGCTAGATATAGCTTTTCGGGCCAGTCCCGACCTCTGACGGTCATCTTTCTGATTATCATTGCGAGAGTCTTGTTTGCTGCCTCTACTACACCATTAGTCTGTGGTCTGTAGGGAGAAGACTTGTGGTGTGTGACTCTGAATTTGGTCAGCAGTTGGTCACAATCTCCTTCGAAGTGGGTCCCATTGTCAGATATGATCTCGTTGGGCACTCCATATCGGCACATGATGTTCTCTTTGATGAACTCGGCCACCTTCTTAGAATTCAGTACCTTGTACGATCTGGCTTCTACCCATTTGGTGAAGTAGTCGACTGCGACTAGAATGAACTCGTGACCATTGCTCCCTGGTGGAGTGATTTTGGCGATGACGTCGATTCCCCATATGGCGAAAGGCCATGGTGTAGTCATGAAATAGAGTACATGAGGAGGGATGTGATTGAGGTTGGAGAACCGTTGACATTTATCGCAGCTTCTGATGAACTGGATGCAGTCTGTTTCTATTGATACCCAATAGTATCCCATATGGAGGATGATCTGTGTCAATGCTCTGGCGTTCATGTGCGGACCGCAGGTTTCGTTGTGAACTTCGTTCATTAGCTCGCTGGCTTTATCTTTATTTACACATCGAAGGAGTAGCCCTTGGTGGCGCTTCTTGTACAACATACCCCCCCAGAATGACGAAATTGGATGCCAGGCATTTTAATGCCATCATGTTTTTGGCTTTGATCCCTTCTTTGTATTTTCCATCTTCATTTGTGAAAGAAGCTTCTCCGTTTTGGAGGTACTGGTAGATTTTATTGTACCAGGGTTCGTCGATCGGTTCATTTTTAACTTCGATCTCACAGCAGTAAGCGGGTGTTTCCCGTCAGCCTATTCTGAGGGGTTTTACTGATTTCCCTTCGGGAATTTTGAAAAGAGATGCGAGGGTATGCGAAGCGAATCCTGTCTCTTGGCAAATAATGGAAAGAGATGTCCTTGAACTGAGCAATGAGCTCCTTCATGTACGTGTGGTACTTCTGGAGGCCAGAATCTATCGTCTTCCATGTGTTGGACACTTGATTGATGATCAATGCTGAGTCTCCGTATACTTCCAGTTCTGAGATGTTGCGCTCAAGAGCAGCTTCTAGACCGGTTGCGCAAGCTTCATACTCTGCTGCATTGTTGGTTGCTTTAAAATTCAATTTGATGGCTAAGGGAATGTGCTCGTCCTTGGGATTGACAAGGTACTGGACATGACCTACCGATGAGATTTATGACATGGTCTATAGTTATATATGTCATAATTAAATCTCATGATAGTCGTGTAATTGTAATCCTTTGTAACTGAGATATCATCGTCTTCCACTTGATGAACGTTGTGTTTGATGTAGTCTAATACTATCTTTAATAGGATAGCAATAAGGGCTATGTTGGCACGATTGGATTCTTGTAGGGAAGAATGATAAGTTAAGATGGGATTTATCCCTCTCGTTGAGAGAGATGTTTGCTTGGGACCCTCAATGAATAGTGTTGATGAAATATGTGGCCACACTCAAGAAATTTGATAGAGATCAAATGCACTTGGATTATCAACATATTCGGAATCGAGAAAGCATTGAACGATATGAGTTGACATGGACCATGACTCATGTTCAATTTGACATCGTGGATAAAGGGATTGTGACATTGATCTATCAAGGAATAAAGCTTTGATGTTATATTTAATTGGGTGGACATAATGACATGCTAGAGATCACTTATGTTTTGTGAGGTTGATGTTTCAACTCACTACCAACATAAAATATAATTCCTAAAGGGTCACACACAAAGAACGGATTGAAAAATGGCTCAAATGTGAGATCTGGGGTCAGGGGATGACTCGTCCCCTATGGGACGACTCGTGCCCTAGGGGACGACTCGTCCCCAATTTGGCCCAACTCTTCCCCTTCAAAGGTATGAATGAATCAGGTTGCAGGAATCAAGGGACGACTCGTCCCCTATGGGACGACTCGTCCCCTATGGGACGACTCGTCCCATATAGGACGACTCGTACCTTATAGGACGACTCGTGCCTGAATGTACGCACGCCAAAAATAAATTTTGAGAGTCGCCACGCCGTTTTAAAGGAAACATTGAAAACCTTTGAAAAGAGAATTTGGGTTCGGGGATCAGGTTACGTGTTGGGAAGAACCGAGAGTTCACCCAACACGCCTCGTCCTTAAACGAGTCTTTCAATGTTCAACATCCAAAACATTCAAGAGTGTGTGCAAATTGTGTGTGACAAAATATGTAATGAAATGCATATAAGTGCTTTGTTTTATTGATCAACGGAGGAATTACAACTTGTGAGCCATTTACTCCGGGAGGCCACGTCCCAGATTACAATGAAATCTGAACAGAACATACAATTGAACTGAACCTTCTGCAAGGGGCTACTTGTGTCGCGTGACACAGGACTCCACATGTCCAGTTGTGTCGCATGACACTAATGGCCACCTTGCAGAGGTTTTACAAGGCTCAAATTACAGCAACCTCAAGTAATCATAATATCACATTACAGCCTAAATTGAACACGGAGATCAACACAGTCACTTCAAATGAGTGTGGATATTGAGGATCCACACTCTACTTTGAGTGAGAAGTAACCAAGAGGAACAAATTACAACTGAAATGATGGTCTCTGCAGAGTGGCTACTTGTGTCACGTGACACAGGACTCCACATGTCCAGTTGTGTCATGTGACACAGGTTGTCATCCTGCAGAAACCTTACAGAATTAAGCACAGGATGAACTAAGATCGATTTAGATCGAATTACAACACCAATTCAACTCAGAAGACAATGAATCAACCACGAATCAGCCAAGGGGTGTAGATATGGAGAGATCCACACTCCTTTGGCGAACAAGCCAAAGTTGCAATAAGATCAAACCATAAACAATGAAATTATACCAAATAACTTGAATTAAACAGAGAGATGGCGATTGTGACTTGATAATCAGAGCAGATGGAACTTGATTATCAAGTCAATGAACAGAGATTACAATGAATTGATTATGCAAAGAGCAAATATGAGAGAGAAAGAGAGAGAGAGAGAGAGAGAGAGGATTGTTACCCTTGTAGATCCACGATTCTACACTATGTTCAGTGTAGAATCCTTCAAAGCAGCTTCAAGTGGTGGATTTGAATCTCATGTTGGGTAGCTGGGATGTTGCAAGTATGTGTGTGAGTGTGTGTTGAATGGATGGATGAATTGTATATGAGGGATGAGAGAATTGGAAGGAATTGGTGTATGTTGTGTGTGTTTTTGGAGAGAGAGGGATTTCTGGGCATATTTTGGCAGGGTAATAGTAGGGAGGCTGAAAAGGGATCCAGAAATGAGAGGGGGAGGGTCTTATTTATAGGCTGCTGATGAGGGCCACTTGTGTCGCACGACCTTCTGCTTCCATTTTCCGTGGCTCATTGTGTCGCGTGACACAATATGCCACTAACCGTTTTCAGCACCAAGCAACTGGTTCTGGAACATTCTGAATTAATTCCCAACAAGTCCAAAACAATTAATTCTTTGTAGGTCCTTTTGCAGGGAGAAATGACTTAAAAGTACTTCCTTCTCAAAAACTTATAAAAAGTTTCCAGAAGTCTCGGAATAGACCGGGAATTTACCAAAACGCCCCTAATGCAATTTTATCATATTAAAATTCACCTATAAAGAGTCGCGAATTGGATTGGCATATTCACAGTGCCCTGTGGGACGACTCGTGCCCTGGGGACGACTATTCCCGAATTCGTTGGAAACCGTTTTGGCTTGGAAAAAGGACTCTTTTCCTTAATGGTTAGGGATATTTATAAAGTATAAATAGAACCCTTTTGCCTCAGCCATTGGTGACGAAAATTAGAGTTTTAGAAACACTAATTGATTAATTTTGATTACGAATCAAAGATCAATACTCCATTGATTCATTCCATAGCAGCCATTGATTGTTCAAAAGAGTTTCGACAATAGAGGATCATCTAGCAATCCAATAAGATATAGATCTTGGTTCGTTCGCGTGTGTATTACCAATAGAGGGTGATTGCTTTATCACCAAAATCTTGAAGATCACCATTGTTGATTCATCACCAAGTAAAAACAAGGAGAAGATCAAAGACTTCATCAACGGTTTTTTGAAATTCGTTTTGAGATTCATTTTGAGCAACAAAATCGCTATTATGGTATGTAAATATATTTCATAATATTTTATCTATTCATGTTAGACAGATTCAAGGCTAGGTATTTATGTTATTTTATAAAGTTCTTCCGCTGCGTTTGTAACCCCAAAACCTAACAGTGGTATCAGAGTCGTGTTTTATCATGATTAGGTTAAAATTGGCATGCTAGATTTAATTTGATTAAATGCTTTACATGCTATATGAAATAGATATATGATTTTATGTGTATTGTTTTATGAAAACAATTATATGTGATATACCATGATTATGATTAATAATTGATTAATATGATAAATCTTTTACATGGGTTTTTGATCTGTTTAATTTGATTAATTAGATTAGTAAATTCTCAAAATTGAAATCAGATTGTTTGTTTTAATTTTGTGAAGTCCTATGTTCATGATTATGTACACATAAGTTTCATATACAACCATGCGATGTTTGTTACTATGTGTAAAACCTTCTAAATGTTTAAGTTTTATGCCACCCCTTGATTAGAACACTTGTGAAATTTTAGGGTATTTTGAAGTAGTTTCGACTCAGTTGGGTGCATCATTATATCTTAATTTGGGATCAAGATGAGATAACGGTTGATGTAGTTTTGACTTAGTTAGGTGCATCGTTCCGTGTCTCATACGTTTGAAAGAGGTTTTAACTTAATTGATGCTTTCAAATGAGATTTGACCCAAGGCATAGATGAGATTAAAGCATGTGTTGACATTAGATGTCTAGAAATCTTATAAAAGATCTAAGAGTCTTATATGATATGATTGATGTTATCTACCTAAATAGCTTGATTTCGGGCATTGACTCAGTTAAACCAAAATCACGTGAAATATGGATCTTAGCCCATTATGATTATATGATACATGCTTGTATTTGAAGATGTATACTTTAGTGGGAGTATTTAAGAAATACATTATTTGCTCTTAGATGGTAAATGCGTTGATACTTATATGTTTATTGTTTGTATATCTTATTGTAGTAATGGTAACTCACAATAATCAACCCGTGTCGCTGCGATCAGTCCTTGAGAAGGACAAGCTCGATGAGAATGGTACAAACTATTCTGATTGGATCAGAAGCCTAAGAATTATTCTAAGGCAAGAGAAGAAAATGTACGTTCTTGATGAACCCATTCTATCTCCACCTGCTGCCAATATTTCAAGGGCAGATAAGAATGCACATAAGAAACATAGTGATGATTCTAATGATGTGGCATGCCTTATGCTTGCCACCATGTGTAAGGTTCTTCAGAAGGACCTTGAACACATGGAAGCTGCTTTTGATCTAGCCGAGTGCTTAAAGGAAATGTTCCAAGTGCAAGCTAGACAAGAGAGGTTTGACGTGGTAAAGGCCCTAAATACATGCAAGATGCAAGAGGGACAGTCGGTTGGTGCTCATATCCTTAAGATGAAAGGATATATTGAGCCTCTGGAAAGGCTTAGAAATCTGATAAGTTTGGAACTCGCTACGGATACGATATTGAATTCATTGCCTGAAAGTTATGGTCATTTTATAATGCACTATCACATGAGTGGCATGGATAAGAATCTCTCGGAATTGCATGTGATGCTTAAAACCACAAAAAAGAATATCAAGAAGCCTGGAACGGCAAACGTGTTAATGGTTAACAAAGGTAAAGCAATTGTTGCTAAGCCTAAGGCAAAAGTTGTCAATGCCGGAGAGGCAACTCCCAAAGTGTCTCAAAAGGATGCGATTTGCTACCATTGCCAAGAGGTTGGTCATTGGAAGCGTAATTGCAAGTCTTATAAGGAAGACCTAAAGGCGAAGAAGGGAAATATGATTGCTACTGATTCAGGTATCTATATGATATATATTTTCCTTTCTATTTCTAGTTCATGGGTATTAGATACCAGATATGGATCTCACATTTGTTTAAATGTGCAGGAACTAAGGAATAGGAAGCTACTCAAACAAGGTGAAGTTGACCTATGTGTGGGGAATGGAGAAAAAGTTGTTGCATTAGGAATATATGATGTAACTTTACCTAGTGGACTAGTACTTGGTTTGAACAATTGTAATTACGTTTCGGATTTGAGTAGGAATATTAATTCTGTTTCTTGTTTGGATAATAAAGGTTCTAGTTTTCTTATTGAGAATAAGAAGTTATCTATTTATTTAAATGATATGCTCTATTGTATTGCATATTCATTTAATGGCCTTTATGTTCTTGATGTTGAGAAACAAAATAATGTTGAAGATATTTATCATGTAAACAAGAAATCTAAACTAAATGACGTGAACAACACGTTCATGTGGCATTGTCGGCTTGTTCATATAAATGATAAACGCATTTCTAAACTCCATAAGTATGGACTTTTAGACTCACATTATTATGAATCATATGAGGTATGTGAATCTTGTTTATTGGGAAAAATGACCTAACCACCCTACACTAAGAGTAGTGAAAGGGCTAGTGACTTATTGGGCCTAATACATACCGATGTATGTGGACCAATAAGCAACATTGCTAGGGAAGGATTTCGGTATTTCATTACATTCAATGATGACTTATCTAGATATGGCTATGTCTATCCGATGAAGTCCAAAAGTGAATCATTTGAGATGTTTAGAACATTTCAAAATGAAGTACAAAATTAACTTGGCAAAACTATTAAAGCACTTTGATCCGATCGTGGTGGTGAATATTTGAGCCAAGAGTTTGACAATCATCTCAAAAACAGTGGAATTGTTTCAGAGTTGACTCCACCCGGAACACCACAATGGAATGGTGTGTCCGAGAGGAGGAATAGAACCTTGTTAGACATGGTTCGTTCGATGATGAGTCAAGTTGACCTTCCTATTTCCTTTTGGGGACATGCATTACTGTTGCGTTCACACTAAACAGAGTCCCTACTAAATCGGCTCCTAAGACCCCACATGAGATGTGAAGCGCCCCGAACCGAAGACCTACTTGGCCTCACGTTCGGAACACTTTCGGAAGACGCCTTTTTAACAAAAAAAATTTAAAATGTCCTTTCAAAACATTTACTATTTAAAACCTGTTTAACTTTGAAGACTCTCATTACCTACTACAAATTTAAAACATTCAACTTGAAAATCTACTTAAGGTTTTACAAACCAAGATACACTCTTTTACCAACCAAGGAACAAAGTCCCATATATACAATATATACAATCTCAAAAGAGTTTTCAAAATACAAAACAACATTTCAAGTCTAGGAACTACCCTTTGGTTTACATTTACCTAATGTAACCATCAAACCATACCTTGAACAAAATATCCCAACTCGGTGTCCTCACGTGATCAATGTGGCCTAGCCCTAGGCTCTCCTCTATCTAAGAAAGAAATAAAAGGACGGGGTGAGAAAAATCTCAGCAAGTTATTAGGTATGCAACAATATGATATGCATTCATATTATGAATTCATATAACCACAACTCATAATATATATATATATATATCACCTTCTGATCACCACAAAGAAAGATATATACATAAACACATAAGTGCGATATGGTAACACTGAGAAGGATACTGAGCCAAGGTTTAATTCTCAACCGGATATCACGATCCAAGTAGCATCATCCGCTGAAGAAACAGTTCCGGAACCAAATCATGATAACAATACAACCAGGACTATGACACAAAGTCATATCCAAATAGTGCAACTAAACTACCTCTTGAGCTAGTCCACTACTCCCAAACCATGGCCTATGGCTGGGCAAACAGGGAACCAATGTACGGACTATAACGAACTCGGCTCGGGTGCCATTATAGTCCTGTAACACTGCCCAATTCAAGCACCATCTGGACTTGAATTAAAAGCACAATACCACGTACTTGCTTACAATCACCGATGATTCCAAAGTAGGGAACCATACTCATATAACATATCACCATGATATCCAAATGATAACAAGTATCCATGCATACTAGCATTAAGGATAAACAATCCTTGAACCAGTTGAACTTAGGATTCAAAAGTAGGGAACCCTAATCAAACACATCATAAAGATGTCATGTCAAACCATTATCAAAAGTGCAACACATTTTGTCTACACCTTTATAATACATTCAAGGATATAACCACAATCATAAACCATGTATATGAAATCATGTAAGGCACAATATCTTAACAACTAGCCCTACATGCTCAATATACAACAATTAATAACTTTTATAATCCATTCAAGTTCAAATTACCAACTTGGATTCACTTTAGTTAAGTGACGAATCAAGGCTACCAAGCATTTTCCGAACAATATTTTAAGTACTTCCCCTATTCCATCTTAACCAAGTAAGACACCATTATGTAGCTAAAGTGTTCTACTTTAATCTAAGTTATAGAGGGTTCAATTATGTTCTACGTGGAATAGGTTTCTACAGCTTGGAAAAAGCTTTAGAGGTTGCAGGGCAGGGCACGACTCATGCCCAATGGCACGACTCGTGCTCAGCCCCTGCACGACTGCCTTAGCTATCACGACTAGTACCACGAGTGACCAAAGGGTGGCACGACTCGTGCCACTAGGCACGCCTCATGCCACTGACCAGAAACCAAAAACAGAGCAGCAACATCAGCAACTAACTCCCAAATGTCATATACAAATTTTACTCTGATTTAAGGACATAAAATGGGTACCAAACTAGACCAAAACCAAAACTCAATCATTCCATACCCTTCCCACTACACTACAACACTTAACCAACATCATTTTGTTACAACACTTGGTTCCAATTTGCCATGCAACCAATCCATTACCATGAACACCATACTATAAATTTTTCCCATACTCTTTTTACCACCACAACCCCATCATGACCACTTACCATTTCCAAGCTTTTTAGTTCAAGGAAAATAGCTCCAAAATACAAAAATCATTTTCTTTCAACAAGAATCTCAATAGAATCATAAAATGAACAATTAATTGAAAGAAGTCATAATAACTTACCCAAATAGTGAAAAATGAAATATTTATTTGACCGGATAGATTAGATCCCCTCGCCGCCACGAACAAGAATCCACAATTGGTTTTGAAAACGAAAAGGATTTGAGCTTGGAATAATTAAGGGAAGAAGGTTAGGGTTTGGTTTTTGCCATGGAAGGTTTTTGAAGAGATTAATTGAGCTGAGCCTTTCTTTTGTTAAAATACCTCCCATGGAGAGAAATTTGAAAGATATCTATTGATAATTACCTCTAAGCTCCTCACAACTCAAACCAATTAAACTTACAACCTTAACTATTAACTTGGACACTCAAGCACCTCAACCTAATATATTCCTTGAAATTATAATTTTAACTATTCTTTCACCACACCACTTTATCTTTATTCCCTATAGGCCCTTAATTATTAGAATTAACTCCTAACCATCCTAAACTACACATATTTTATCAAAACATAATTAAACACATAACTTAACAAGTAGCATAAATGGCACAAAATAATATACTACCACCCCAACCCCATATGTTCAACAAGTTTTAAATTAGTGTCTAGGATTAGGATCGTGATAAGATGTGGCATGGAAGAAAATCTAGTTTGCCTTTCATGAAGATTTGGGGTTGCGAAGCTTATGTGAAGAGACTTGTCTCTGTTAAGTTAGCACCTAAATCTGACAAGGTTATTTTCGTTGGTTATCCTAAGGAAATCAAAGGATATTACTTTTACAACCGCAATGAGAACAAAGTGTTTGTTGCTCAATATGGTACTTTTCTTGAGAAACAGTTTCTCAATAAAGCATCTAGCGGGAGTAAAATTGATCTTGAAGAAATTCAAGAACCTAAAAATAACATGGAACCAATAGTAGAGACGGAATCAAATTCACAAGGAGTTGTGGAACCCGTTCAAGATGTACAAGTCCATCGTAGATCGGATAGGTTACGATCCGAACCCAAGAGATATAGATTTCTCGTGTCAGAAAGTAAAGAAGTGGAAGTCATTGAGAATCACGAACCTACTTTCTATCAAGAGACGGTGTCCACTCCTGATTCGGATAAATGGTTAGAAGCCATGAAATCCGAATTACAATCCATGTCGAATAATCAAGTTTGGAACTTGATTGAGCCACCTGAAGGTGTAAAAACCATAGGGTGCAAGTGGGTCTTCAAGAAGAAGACTGACATGATTGGGAAGGTGCACTTACAAGGCTAGGCTTGTAGCAAAGGGATATAGGCAAATTTATGGTGTATACTATGATGAAACTTTTTTGCCTGTTGTAATGCTTAAGTCTGTTAGAATTTTGATTGCCATAGCCGTGTATTAAGACTACAAGATATGGCAAATGGATGTCAAAACAGCTTTCCTTAATGGGAAGTTACTTGAGGATGTGTATATGACACAACCCGAAGATTTTGTCAATCCAAGAAATTCTAACAAAGTGTGCAAGTTACAAAGGTCCATATATGGATTGAAGCAAGCTTCTAGGAGTTGGAATCTTCATTTTGATGAAAAGATCAAAGAGTTTGGTTTTGTCGAGAACGAAGATGAACCTTGTGTATACATGAAATTCAGTGGGAGCGTAGTATTATTTCTATTATTGTATGTTGATGATATTTTACTCATTGGAAATGATATTCCTGCACTTCTGACTATCAAGTCTTGGTTAGGGAAATGTTTCTCAATGAAAGATATGGGCGAAGCTGAAATTACCCGGGATCCGGCTCGCGCGCGGATGGTGCCCCCGTGCATCTCGCGTTCGCTCGCCGTTCGGGAATGTTCGCCCGGATCCGAGAGGCAGCACAATCGCGCCCCGGCATCTGGCTTATTCCGTCTTAGCGTTTTGCGAGGTTGGAGGTGTCTCGCTGTGTTTTGCTTTGTAGAGTCGCCACGCCGTTTTTATTAAGCCCAAAACATTGAAAAAGGGCATCAGTTTAAAGATAATTTTTAAACTGTTTTTGTGTGATGAGATTTTGAGTTCGGAGGTCAGATGACTCCTCGGGAAGAGAATATTAGAATATTAGAGCTCACCCGAGTAGCCTCGTAAAACGAGTCTTTCGGATACCCCTAATATCCTTTAAAAAGTTGTGTGTGTGTGTGTGTGCTTTTAAAAATGCATGCTGTATCGGATGTCTACATTGTATTGAAATGTATTGAAATAGAATAGGAAGGAAGCCTTACCAATGTTGGTTCGTGCTGTCTTCCGCGGGGAATAGTGTTTGAGGTCGGAGTAGCGTTCGGATTGCTTCGGGGATGCCGGTTGTACGCGGACGAGTTTCGGCGTGAGTTGAGGTTGTAGGCTGCGTTCGGGCGAGAGGTTCGGCGTGCGTGGGGATCGTCGGGATCACTCGGGCGAGAGGTTCGGCGTGCGTTGTGGTGGCGGGAGTCACTCGGGCGGATTTCGGCGTGGTTTGGGATCGTCGGTTTGACTCGGAAAGAGCGGGACACCGGGGAAAGACCGAGGCGAGGCCTCGGAGTACCACGAGGGCCTCGGAGTACCTCGAGAGTGCCTCGGGGCAGCGCGGGAGCGTCTCGGGAGCGCTCGGAGAGGCTTCGGAGCACCTCGGGGGCTCGGAAGGCCTCGGAAGGATCCGAAGGGGCGGGAATGCCTCGAAAGGTCTTAGAAGGGGAGCCGAAGGCTTAGGGAGGAAGAGAGAAGTGGGAGGTGTGAAAAAATGAGGAGGGGAGCCCTCTATTTATAGTCTCGAGATTTGGTGCAAAGAGGTCCGTACGGACCTCCTTGGTTATCGAGGATTTTGGTTTTCCTCGATTTGAGGGAATATGCAATGATGGTGAATATTAAGGAAATGATGATGTCCCCTTGCAAAGAGGTCCGTACGGACCATCTTGCATGCAAAGAAGGTCCGTACGGACCAAGTACGCATGAAACCATCATTTCTCCAGGATTTGAGGGAATATTGTGGACTTTAAGGGGATTCGGTAATTATGGAAACAAAGAGGTCCGTACGGACCTATATTGCTTTTCCGGTTTCTGAAAATTCCCGAAAGGTCCTTTGTCCCTTTTATCCCGGAAAGGCTCCTCCCTGGTTTGGTTGGGGGTTTGAGAGGGTTTTGAGAGGGTTTTGAGTGAGAGAGGTCTACGAGGCTGCGTGGATGAGTCTGCGGTGTTTCCGTGTGTTTGAAAGGGAGTGATCCAGATTGGGGTACTTACGAAGCCCCTCGACGACGTCACTTATGAAAGAAGTGGGGTCGCCGATAAGATAAGGGTCCTAATCTGGATCGCGTCTTTGGGAGAGGAAGTGGCCGTGAGGGTCAAAGTGAGGACGTGGTGGTGTCCTTTTGGGTGACCGTTTAGGTCAATAGGGTGGACCTTGTGATAGGATTCCTACGTATCCACAGCGGGAATCAAGCACAGTCGTAGTTCGGGTGTGGGGTGAGTGTTTGTGAGTGCGGGCGTGGTGGTGCCACAGGTGTTGTGTGGCCGCAGGTCGGTGGTGATAGGACGTGGTGGCGTCTGGGTGGCCGTATAGGTCGGTGATAAGGACGTGGTGGCGTCTGGGTGGCCGTATAGGTCGGTGATAAGGGCGTGGTGGCGTCTGGGTGGCCGTATAGGTCGGTGATAAGGACGTGGTGGCGTCGGGGTGGCCGTATAGGTCGGTGATAAGGACGTGGTGGCGTCAGGGGTGGCCGTATAGGTCGGTGATAAGGACGTGGTGGCGTCTGGGTGGCCGTATAGGTCGGTGATAAGGACGTGGTGGCGTCAGGTGGCCACGTATAGGTCGGTGATAAGGACGTGGTGGCGTCAGGGGTGGCCGTATAGGTCGGTGATAAGGGCGTGGTGGCGTCGGGGTGGCCGTATAGGTCGGTGATAAGGGCGTGGTGGCGTCGGGGTGGCCGTATAGGTCGGTGATAAGGGCGTGGTGGCGTCAGGTGGCCGTATAGGTCGGTGATAAGGAGCGTGGTGGCGTCGGGGTGGCCATAGGTCGGTGATAGGGCGTGGTGGCGTCAGGGTGGCCGTATAGGTCGGTGATAAGGACGTGGTGGCGTCGGGGTGGCCGTATAGGTCGGTGATAAGGACGTGGTGGCGTCGGGGTGGCCGTATAGGTCGGTGATAAGGGCGTGGTGGCGTCAGGGTGGCCGTATAGGTCGGTGATAAGGGCGTGGTGGCGTCACTGGGTGGCCGTATAGGTCGGTGATAAGGACGTGGTGGCGTCGGGGTGGCCGTATAGGTCGGTGATAAGGACGTGGTGGCGTCGGGGTGGCCGTATAGGTCGGTGATAAGGGCGTGGTGGCGTCAGGGTGGCCGTATAGGTCGGTGATAGAGCGTGGTGGCGTCACGGGGTGGCCGTATAGGTCGGTGATAAGGACGTGGTGGCGTCAGGGGTGGCCGTATAGGTCGGTGATAAGGGCGTGGTGGCGTCAGGTGGCCGTATAGGTCGGTGATAAGGACGTGGTGGCGTCAGGGGTGGCCCGTATAGGTCGGTGATAAGGACGTGGTGGCGTCAGGTGGCCGTATAGGTCGGTGATAAGGGCGTGGTGGCGTCAGGGGTGGCCCGTATAGGTCGGTGATAAGGGCGTGGTGGCGTCGGGGTGGCCGTATAGGTCGGTGATAAGGACGTGGTGGCGTCGGGGTGGCCGTATAGGTCGGTGATAAGAACGTGGTGGCGTCGGGGTGGCCGTATAGGTCGGTGATAAGGACGTGGTGGCGTCAGGGGTGGCCGTATAGGTCGGTGATAAGGACGTGGTGGCGTCAGGGGTGGCCGTATAGGTCGGTGATAAGGACGTGGTGGCGTCAGGGTGGCCGTATAGGTCGGTGATAAGGGCGTGGTGGCGTCGGGGTGGCCGTATAGGTCGGTGATAAGGAACGTGGTGGCGTCAGGGGTGGCCGTATAGGTCGGTGATAAGGACGTGGTGGCGTCGGGGTGGCCGTATAGGTCGGTGATAAGGACGTGGTGGCGTCGGGGTGGCCCGTATAGGTCGGTGATAAGGACGTGGTGGCGTCGGGGTGACCGTATAGGTCGGTGTGAGGACGTGGTGGCGTCACAGGATGGAAATTTTACGATTTTCCTAATCGGGTGGTTTAAGGCCTTCGGGCCGGAGAATGGTGTGAGGACTTGAATCGTCTTGATCGTCTTCTAGCCGCAGTGTGGAGCGTGGGCTGCCTTGTGATTCGAGAGGCGTAGATGCCATTTGTGTTTTTGCATGTTGATGTAGAAGGTCGGACTTACGATGGCTAGGTGCTTGTGCTGCCGTTGAAGTGGGCAAGGATGATGGCCGATGATTGCTTCATCATTTGGCGTTTTGGGAGCGCTTCGTGCCTTAGGACTTGTACTCGGAGGTGTTGGCTCCTTCGCGTGCTTGTTTTGCCGTTAGTGGGCGAGAATGATGGTCGGTCTTTGAGGATATGCGGTCTTGCATGACTTCCCTTTGACTTCTTGGGGAGGAGCTCGGGCTTACTTTGATGGCCGGTGCTTGCGTTGCCCGTTGAGGTGGGCGAGATTCGGGCTTACATCGGCTTAGGTGCTTGAATTCTTTGAGGATGCATGACCTTGTAGGGGCCCTTTTACATTGGGAAGATGACTTCGGACCTCCGGTGGTTGAGTTGTCGTTGAGCGTTGGAGGCTTCTTGTGCCTTGATATTCGTCTTTGGGAGGTGTTGGCTCCTTCTTGAATGCCGTTGAGCGGGCATTGGTTGAATTGCCGTTGGAGTGGCGAGATTCGGGCTTACGTTGGCTAGGTGGTTGATTTGCCGTTGAAGTAGGCGAGATTCGGGTCTTACGTTGCTATAGTGGATTGAATTGAAGGGTTAGGGACCATTACGCACTTGGATTTCTTTGAAAAAGGCCTTAGGACGGCCGGGGGCAAAGTTTGTAAGAGGCGAGAAAAGTCATTTGGGCACCGCACTTGCAAAAGAGTCCGTACGGACCACTTTGGTTTTTCACGGTTCCCAGAGTTTTGGACCGGGTTTAAATTCGAGGCAACCTCTTCATTTCCCATTTCCGGTCGTGAAGAGAGAGAAAGAGAGAAAACTCCATTTTTGTCCAAAATCTTCCATTTTCTTAGCTTGAATTTGCTTGCCATGGCGGAGGATCTCGAAGGAGTCGTCGTCAGCCTTGATCGAGAAGTGGTTGAGCGGCGGATGGAGCTTGAAGGAATTGGACTTCGTTCGTTCCATCTTCGAAGAACCGGATGTTTTGTATCCGAATCCAGGAGGTGCATAATCGTCGCTCCATGAACGTTGGGGAGGTAAGAAATACATTCCGTTTTGATTCCTGCTCGAATTTTTGAATGCTAGAACTAGGTTTTAGTTTTTCGCATTTTTGAATTTTTGTTATTATTTTATGCCTTTTTGTGAAATTCTTGATGAATTGTTGAAAATGGACATGTAAAAATTGTGGGTATGTGTATTTTGTGCGAAATGTGTAGATTAGCTCTTATTTGTGAAAATAAAGTGCCTATCTAGTGAATTGCATGCTTTGGTGTTTTATGCCGTATGCTATTTATGTATGTACATTATGAGAAAAATTATCGTGTAGTGATAATTTTTGTGAAAAAATGTGACATGTGCGAGTGTTTTGTGACGGGTTATATGTGAAAGTGTGTGCCGTGTCGGGACGGATTTTCTTTTGAGAATGTGCTATATAGTGTGTGCCGTGTTTTTTGGTGACGGACTTTGTGGGGAAAATATGTGCGATATGTGCCGTGTTGGGACGGATTTTCTTTTGAAAATGTGTCGTGTAGGGTTTAATCCCCCCCCCCTTTTTTTCTCTTTGAGAAAGATGTATACGGTGTGTGCCGTGTGTTTTGTAACGGGTGCATGGGAGAAATTATATGCATGATATATGTGAAAATTATGTGCATTGTGTGCCGTGTTTTGTGACGGGTTATATGGAAAAATTATATGCATAATGTATGTGCATTGTGTGCCGTGTTTTGTGACGGGTTACATGAAAAATTAAATGTATAATGTATGTGAAAATTAGGTGCAATATGTGCGTGTTTTGTGGCAGAGTTATATGTGCCTTTATATTAGAAATCTTGTGATTGACGTACCTTTCTTTGTGTTTACTGCGGGATCTTTGGAGCTTACGGCCAAGGAAGGCGAAGGATGAAGACTCGGGGGTCGCTCGAGGCATTGTGGAGCTATGGCGGCGGATGCACGATATTTCCGTGGGCGGTAGGCCGAGTCCGGAGGTTGGTTTTATGCTTGGCCTAGGTGTGTTCGTTGAGAACACAGTGGAGTGTCGACACGAGGAAGAACAAGAGTGTCTTCACTGGGCCTTTACGAGTATTGGTGGGATACCACCCACACCTTCCACAGTGGTGGGCGAGGTGGCAGTGACGCCAGCTGATTTTCTTTGCTATTAGGGCTCTCCTTGAGGAGCACTGTGAGGTGGAGAGACATGATCTCGGATGATGTCTTGGCCAGAAGCTGCTGGGCTTTGAGCCTCGTCCTCGCGAGGGCACAGGGATCTTTGTACGGCGACGTAGAGATGAGGATCACGGCCGGTGTGGGGCCTACATCCGAGTACCGGCCGGGTGGCAGCGGAAGCGGTTGGCGCGCTCCTTCTTGTGGTATGCCTTGTCAGAGACTTTGTTCTCGAACCACGCGACCCGCGGCTCCCTTTGCTCTGTTGGAGAGCTTGGCCCGATCTGGATAGGGTGCAACGACATTGCTTGGGCGAGCGAGCTTGGCGAGCTCTACTTCTCTGGACCGGTTTAGCGAGGGGGTGGATTCGTTGGCTTTGCTTTGATTTTGCTTTGGAGGTATGAGTTTATTCTTTGTTTTTGATTTAGCAACTTGTCGTTTCTCCATTTTTTTTTTTTTCTTGAGCTCTTCTCTGCTTTTGTCGCGAGGTGTGGTTTTATGAGGTCTTTCGGTGCTTCCCGTGGGATAGAGATCCACAGAGGCACATTCTTTGCGTATCTGCTATGCTCGGGAGGCTCGTACGGCCGGGAGGAGGAGGACCGGCGAGGTAAGCTCACCATTGCCTACGGGGAGGTGCGGGAGCGTTTGGAGCGAGATAGCCGTGAGGGTTTCGTCTTGTTCCCGTGGGCTCGGTATGAGGGTGATGAGTTTGAGGGAGCTCAGGAGTGACGGCGCGGACGGAAGATCTTTGCGGGGCTTGACTTGCGACGCCATGTATGCAGGGAGCGAGTCTTACAGCGGCATGGCCGGGTGTGCTTCCCGTGGCTCAGGGATCCTCCGTTTGGGATGTTTGACTCCGGGATATGGATGTGCTTGATTTTGAGAGGTACCTTGGCGGTGTGGAGTGCCGAGGAGTTCATTTTGTTTGGTGAGGAGTACGAGACCTTTGTTAGGAGGAAGTTGAGGACGCCGCGAGGTAGTGGCGAGGAGAGAGAGGCTGGTCACGAGCTCCCAGAGGTTCCGATGCGGGGCGGATTTCACTTATGTCAGTAGGGGACGGATCGCGGAGGAGGGTGTGCATGCCGTTCTGAGCGAGCTCTGCTGCGTGCCAGTGGACCCCAGATAGATCGGTGAGTGTGCGGACTCTTTTCCATCTTGGCATCTTTTACGTTTTTCTCTTTTTGTTGTTGAGTATAGCGCATTTGATGAGCGTTTCTTTGGCTGTTTGCTTGTGCGGAGTCCGGGGAGAGCCTATGATGCGGCGGCTTCGCCGTTATGTGGCGATGAGATCCTTTGCTAAGAAGATGGCGTCGAAGATGTCTTGCCGGTCTTCGCGTCGTATGCCGGCGTATGAGCCGATGCCTTCGAGGCATTCGGTGGATGTTCCTCACAGGAGCCGAGCGGAGCCGCAGCGGGGAGGACCTTCGAGAGGCGGCATAGCATGGATGCGGGGCGTCTTACGGAGGCTGCGGGGCCTTCGAGGAGCGGCCCTTTTATCGGTTCATGCCTCCGCATGCCGCTCGGGGTGAGGATTCTCGAGCCTTCTTTCTTTGACCCTTTCGCCGGATTTGATCCTTGAGTTATTTTGAGTGGCGAGCTCGGGCGGGTGCTCGGTACTACTGATGATGAGGATGTGACGGGCGAGTTATTTGGGATGCCCGATTTTTCTTTGGAGGATCTTGGCGAGGATGATGATGACGAGGGCTCTGATTAGTATTCATTTGCTTTCCCTCTTTTCATATCCCTCTCTCCTTTTTTTTTTTGTTTAGCAACAGACATTTTGTACCTGTAATAAACCACATGTATTTGCATGGCAAACGGTATTTTATTTTAAGATGTAATGTCATTTATTTTTGTGATTCCGGGAATTGTCCTAGAAATTGTTGCTATTATTATTTTTATTTTTGTACATGCCACGTGGTGAGAGTGCGTTTGTGGGTAGTGTTGGTTTGCCGGAAATGGCTTTGGCCAGTGTTTGGGCTTGTTTGGAGCAAGGTTTCTTGAGGACGGTGGTTTTATCTTGTTTGCTGGGGAAATGGGTTTTGATTGCAAAGAGGTCCGTACGGACAGACCTACATTGCAAAGAGGTCCGTACGGACCAACTTTGCTTTTCAGGAGGACTTAAATGTTTTCCAGTGTCTGGACTTTCTCCCATTCCCCATTTGCAGCCATTTTCGAGCTTTCTTCCCCATTTTCTCTAGGAACCTCCATTTTTGCCATGGATTCTTCGTATGTCCCTAGAATTTTGCCGAGGCTTTCGCAAGAGAGGCAGGCACACTTCCTAGAGCAGTTGAAAACGTGGATGCGGCGCCGTATGAGGCATCAGAGACGGGCTTTCGAGGTAAGGTTTCGTCTTTGCTCGGTTTGGTCTTTTAAGGAGTTGGTTCTGATTGGGATTTGTTGCGAGTTTGCCGCGAAGTTGCAGGATGTTAGGAGGCACGTGTCTTGTTTCTCCTATAATGAAATGGTGCCCACTTTTGAAGATTTTCGGGCTTTGATTGGAGGGCCGGAGGTGGAGGCCATCTCGCTTCCTTTGGTTGGTGGTCTTCTTTGTGAGCGTGAAGCTTGCGAGACTTTCTTCGTACTTCGTTGGAAGAAGTGCGGGGCATGATCCTTGATTCGGGTCATATCGACATTTACGCGGCTGCCGGAGCGGTTCATGGTTGATGATGAGAGTGACGTCTCTTGGGATGTATTTGCCTTGTGTACGATAGCGACGCTCTTTACAGTCGGCTCCCTTGGCATTTGTGATGGCGCTTTGCTAGATGTGGTAGGGCAGCTGCGAGTGGAGAGGATATTGTCCCGTTGGTCTTTGGGGAGACTCTTCGTGGTATCGGCCGTCGCGGCCCAGGGATCGTTTTATGAGAGGGAAGCCCGCTTTGCTCACCTTGTGGGCTGCGAGAGAGACTCCGAGGCCATGCCAGAGGCTCAGGCGTCGTTTAGCCGTGGTCATTTGCTCGGCGACCTCTTGTGTTGGATATGGATCGATCACTTTGGGAGAGATGGATGGCACGGCTTAGTACGCATCGGATCATTTGGTGGGTTCCGCCTTTGGAGGATTGAGACCGGGAGGATCTTGCGGGAAGGGTCCTACGTTGTCGAGTTCCCGGGTTTGTCTTGGTCCTCCTTCTATATTCCGTCGCTTGTTTCCGGCGGTTTGGGATGAAGCGAGGAGCCTTTGTTGGTGCAGGATGACCTTGCTGCTTTGCGGAGATAGCTCCTCTTTGTATGGCGGCTCAGTGCCTTCTTGTATTGTACGAGGGTATGGAAGTATTCCGCTTTCCCTCTGTGGTACTCCTTAGACGTCGGGAGAGTGTCGTGTTGACGACTCGGTATACGGCTTTGGTATGAGCGGCGTGTTGGGCGATCCCAAGTGGTCTTGGAGAGCGGGCGTGCGGCGGTTACAGGACCGGTTGCCGTAGTAGCTATTGCCTTAGGAGTGCCGAAGCACAGTCGACCCTTTGGATGTGACGGGAGACGCTTTGTTTGACTACGAGACTAGAGTTGACCGGCGACGGGGAGAGGTCCTCTTTTACGGGACTCGCGGGGAGGAGATCCGAGCGAAGCACGGGCGAATGAAGCCACGAGAGCTCTTGGATTATTTGACTCTACGGGGAGGACCCCGGATCTCGGGCGAGAGACGCGAGTTGGTTCACGTGGAGCGAAAGAAGACTCGCCGGGGACGAGGAAGAAAGGAAAGAATGGCGAGGGACAAGCGCGAGATGGCGCGGAATGACCTCCTAGGTATCCATTCATTGCATTGCAAACACATTATTAGTTAAATGTATTAAAGTTTGTCTTTTAGCATGTTGTGAACTTGAGAGTAGACCGTGCTTGAACTCATCAAGAAATGTTGTAACCGTTAGTGATTTGTGATTTACTTTTAAAGCTTTGTCGAGACGCAAGATCTCTTGTTTGCCTTTGCTTACATTGTGCACTTTGTCGGCGTCCATCTTTGGACTTTTACATTGCATTTGCGGGAAGACGATGCAGGCCATGACGGCAATCCCCTTTCTTTGAGGCTTTGTGCTTGGGTGAGAGGTTGAATGCTCCCTTGACAAGTCGTTACGACGGTCTTTTTCGTAGCTTCCTTGCCTTTTGTTGGCGTCGGGCTCTTGACCTCAATTTCGCGGCTTACGCTTGAGCTTCTTTTTTTTTTTTTTTTTTTTTTTTTTTTTTTGTGAGCCCTTGCTCGAGCTCTCTTTTTTTTTTTTTTTTTTTTTGAAGCGCGTGAGGGCGAAGGCAAGCCCTGGCTTGGAAGTAGACATGAGTCGGTCGTTTGATCTTTGAGTGACCCTCGGATGTCCTTTGATGTTGCCGCCGTCGTTTGACTTGGTCAAGGTATTCTTTGGGGCGTGTTCTTGAAAAGTGCGGAGCTTGATGGAGGTCTTGATTGACATTCAAACTTTTGACTTTTTGTGTATTTTTAGACCAGGACCAATTAAGGTTGCCTACGTTCCCCGGACTAGAGGGCTCAGTGCACGTAGTTCGACACTACATGGAGTGCCAAGAGATGCACGGTTGTTCTTCTTCGGGCGAAGTATCTGCGAAGTTTGCTTCCGTTATTTGGATTCATGAAGGGATTGCCGTCTAGGTACGGTAGCTTCATGGCGCCTCAGGAGAAGATCTTTTGAACCACGAAAGGGCCGATCCATGTGGGTTCCCATTTTCCCAGTGGGTTGGTTCGAGTGGGAGGCTTTTCTTTGAGTACAAGGTCACCTTCCACGATGTCTCGGGATTTGACTTTCTTGTCGAAAGCTCTAGCCATCCTGCTTTGATAGGCTCGGACGTGTTCCATGGCCTTTAGTCGTCGCTCGTCTAGCGAGCCAATTCGTCATGTCGGCTTCGGAGCCATTCGACTTCGTTGATGTCATTTTCCAGCGGCACTCGGAGTGAGGGAATTTCTAGCTCGATGGGAAGGGCTGCTTCCATCCCGTATGTCGGGGCAAATGGGGTTTCTCCGTGGGCATTACGGCCCGTGTGCGGTAGCCCCAAAGTGCAAGGTGCGGCTTCTCGGGCCAATCTCGTCCTCGGGTGGTCATTTTCGGATGATCCGTTCGAGGGTTTTGTTTCTTTGCTTCCACGGCGCCGTTTGTTTGTGGCCGGTAGGGAGAAGATTTGTGGCGTGTGATCTTGAATTCAGCCGGCGATGCATCGAATTCTCCTTGAAGTGTGAGCCGTTGTACGATATGACCTCATTTGGGATGCCGTATCGGCATATGATGTTTTCCTTGAGGAAATGTGCGACCTTCTTGGAGGTGAGTACCTTGTAGGACTTGGCTTCGACCCATTTGGTGAAGTAGTCGATGGCTACTAAGATGAACTCGTGACCGTTCTTTTTGGCGGAGCGATTTTCCCGATGACGTCAATTCCCAGTGGCGAAGGGCGAGGTGTAGTCATGCGGTAGAGATCGTGGGGCGGCGGATGATTGAGGTTGGAGAACCGTTGGCACTTGTCGCGGCTTCGGACAAAGTGGATGCAATCTGCCTCCATGGAGATCCGGTAGTAGCCCATCCACGAGAATGATTTGCATCGGGGCTGCAGCGTTCATGTGGGGACCGCAAGCCCCATTGTGGACTTCGTTCATGAACTTGTTCGCTTCTTCTTGGGCGACGCGGCGTAGGAGTGGCCCGTGGTAGCGTTTCTTGTATAACATGTCCCGAGGATGACGAAGTGAGAGGCAAGGCGTTTTAGGGCCATGATGCTCTTGGTTTTGACCCCTCACGTGTGTTGACCTTCCTTGTTCATGAAGGCGGTTTCCCGTTCTTGAGGTATTGGAAGATGCGGTTGTACCATGGCTCATTGACGGGCTTAGGTTACAGTTCGATCTCACAACGGTAGGCGGGAATTTCCTTTCGTCCGACTTTGAAGGGTTTGATTGCTTTTCCTTCGGGGATTTCCTGAGGAGGCCGAGGTGGCTAAGGCATCTATGAGCACTGTTTCGGTCTCTTGGCAAGTAATGGAAGGTGACCTCTTGAATTGTGTGATGAGGTCCTCTATGCGGGCATGGTATTTTTGCAAGCCGGGTCTATGGTTTTCCACTTGTTGGAGACTTGGTTGATGATCAAGTGAGTCCCCATAAACTTCGAGTTTACGGACATTCCTCTCGAGTGCGGCTTGTAGTCCGGCGGCGCGAGCTTCATATTCGGCGGCATTGTTGGTTACCTCGAAATTGAGCTTTATAGCAATTGGGGTGTGCTCGTCTTTGGGATCCACCAAGAGCATACCGATGCCGTTTCCCTTTTGGTTGGCCGCTCCGTCGAAGAATAATTGCCATCGGTTTTCGCCTTCGATTGCGAAGATTCCCTCGTCTGGAAATTGTGGTTCGGGGCCTCGAGCCTCGTCGGTTGGGAAATCGGCCGGTTGTTCGGCCATGGCCCGTCCCTTGATTGACTTTTGGTTTACGTACTTGATGTCAAATTCCGCTAGGAAGAAAGACCATTTGGCGAGCCTCATTGAGAGATGGTTTGTCGAAGAGGTACTTGGCAGGTCCATTTTGGAAACCAAGTGTGCGTGTGCGTTGCATGTAGTGCCGTAGTTTCCCAACAACCCATACCAGGCTGCGCGGAGGTTTTCTCGAGGTGAGTAATTGAGTTATTTGCCTTGAAACTTTCGGCGACGAAGTAGATGGCGTTTTCGACCGTGACTCTTTCTTTTCTTGACGAGCATGGCTCCAGCTGCGGTGTCGGTCACGATTAGGTATAGCAACGGTGGCTTTTCCTCGTGGGGAGGACGAGAGAATCGGAGGACTCACAAGGTATGCTTTTATTTTTCAAAGGCATCTTGGCATTCGAGTTCCATTCGATGTCGGCGTTCTTCTTCATCGGCTTGAAGATTGGCTCGCACATAGAGGTCAATTGGTTGACGAGCGGGCGATATATTGCGGGCGGCCCATGAAGCTTTTCACCTGCATGCGAGTTTGCGGTGGTCTCATTTCGATGATAGCTTTGATCTTTTGAGGATCCACCTCGATGCCTCTCTCGGTGACCATGTATCCCAAAACCTTGCCTCGGCTAACTCCAAATGTGCATTTGGCGGGGTTAAGCCTCATTGAGTGTTTTCGGAGGCGATTGAAGAATTTTCTCGGGTGCGTGAGGTGTTGTCCGTCGATCCCTTTGAGTGAACGATCATGTCATCGACGTACACTTCGATCTCTTTGTGGATCATATCGTGGAAGAGGGCGGTTCTTTGCCCGTTGGTAAGTAGCCCAGGCGTTCTTTAGTCGAACGGCATTCTTTGCGTAGCGGTAGGTTCCCCGGGGTTGTGAAAATTTGTCTTTTCTTGGTCTTCTTCGGCCATCTTGATTTGATTGTAGCCGGCAAAACCGTCCACGAAGGACTTGACTTCGAAATTGGTGTAGTGTCTACCAACATGTCGATGTTGGGTAGTGGAAAATCGTCCTTGGGACTTGCTTTGTTGAGATCTCGGAAGTCCACGCAACGGCGTACTTTTCCATTGGCCTTGGTGACCGTGACAATATTGGAGAGCCATGTGGGGTACTCGATCACCACGATGAAGCCGACGCGGAGCATTTTTCGATCTCCTCTTTGACTTGTAAAGACCATTACGGCTTGATTCGGCGTAGCTTTTGCTTGATGGGCTTAGCCTCGGGATTTAAGGGAATCCGGTGCTCCACCATGTTAGGATCTAATCCGGGCATGTCTTGGTAAGACCAAGCGAACACGTCCACGAACTCTTTGAGCAATGCAGTCAATGCGTCTTGCTCTGTGCCGGTGAAGAAACTTCCGATTTGCGTCTCTTTTGGCTCTTCGGCGGTTCCCAAATTCACTTTGGTTAAAACCTCCTCGCGGCTTGGGCCCGGTTTTCTCTCGTTTGACAACATGCTTAAAGATGTGCTTAATGTATTGTTCGTTTAATGTGTACGCTTCTTTATCAAGTGAATCGTTATTAGCTTGTTTGTGTGTTAGTTAATTTATCGGTTGTTAAAGATGCAATGAGAGAGATACTCGGAAAGATCGAAGCATTCATTAAGAGCATACGGTAATACATTATTGGCAATGAGTTCGTAATCTTCGGCGTGAGGCCATCGGATGACTCGAGAGACTCAAATTCAAAGCTAATGGACTCGGGATGAGTTTTGACACTAGACTCTAGGACTCGAGGGTCGGACCAAGTTGTTCGATCATGTCCTTTTTCTTTGGCGGTAGGTCAGGAGAATGTGGCCCGGTTATTGAGGGGCAATGAGCTTGATAGGAGATGGGGCTTGAAAGGCTTTATGTCACCGTTCCCGATCATTGCTATCACGAGTTATCGAAACAAAATCGATTAGATCGGCATCTCGATTTCTTCTTTGAAAGAAGCGAGTGTAGCGGTGGTTCGTCCCAAGCATCGTCTGCGGAGTCTCTTGCTTTTGTCTTGGGCATTGCTAGCTCGAATGCGGACTCGTCCCGCTTGTTGAAGGCGGGGTGTTGACGAGAGAGTTTTCGAATTCTTCCGCCAAAGAGGGGTTTTCCCGAACCAAAATTCGCTGTGAATAGTGGTGGTTGTGGATCCGGCGGGGCGGTGTGTCGAGGAATGCTCTTCGGACGGGATTTGGCTTGAGGCCTCTGAATCTTGCCGAGTTACTGCTGGAGCTTGTCCATGGTTGTCGGCCGGCTTTGTTTGGCGGCGATCAATTCTGTTCCTTTTACGGATCTTCTTCCAAGTTGCCGGCCTTCCTTGTGAAGTACTTGGTCATGTCGAAGGCTGTAAGGACGAAGATCGGAGATTGCGTGCAAGCCTCTTTTGTTATACGTGGAGCGTTTTCGTGCGGCTCGCTTGTCCTCCGCAATGTGTTCGGGAGTAGGAGAGTATCCCGGGCCGTGCGAGGTATTACATTCTTTGATATTGATGATACGGTGAGTGCCACGATGGCGTTTTCCCAAGCCGAGCCCGGGATGTAGTTCATGTGCTTCATCATTTTCATCGGGGGAGGGATCTTGTCCCAAATCAAAGGCGAGTCTATGTGGCACACTTGGGCCTTTGGGCTTTCGATGGTGAACCACTGTTAACATCATGCCATCATCGTCGGGTTTGATTTCTAAGGCCGGGACGCCGTTGGTATCGGTCCTTTCGGTGACTATCTTTGTCGCCGTAGATGATGGTCATATCTGTTCCTTGGACGAACTTTACGCGGCGATGGAGAGTGGATGCCACCCCATTGATCGATGTAGCGAGGCGTCCCAGAATGGCGATGAATGTGATCGGGATGTCGATGACTTGGAAGTGCATCGGGACCATTTGTTTTCCAAACCAAAGGTTGAGTGGCTATTCCCAAGGCTGGGCGGGATGTTGAGTCGTATGCCTTGATTGCACGAGTCGAGGGTTTTAGATCGGTTGCTTTGATCCCTAGCAAATCCATCATTTTGGGTGGAAGGACGTTCATGGATGATCCCCATCTACCAACACCCGAGGAGACGGCGCTCGTCCGGTTGAGCTGTTATGTAGAGAGGCTCGTTGTGAGTCGGCCCCAAATTTTGGAAGATCGAGCTACGTGAAGGTGATGATATTGCTTTGTAATTGACGTTGCCAATCATACGAGCTGCTTCATCGAGTGTCTTGTGATGGGAACCATGGTGCAGGCCGAGGCTTTCTTCCAACTTGAGCTTGTGCGGGTAAGATGAAGTGAGTAAGGACCAGTGAGATGTTAGCTGAGTGCGCTTGAGCGTGTCAAGGCAGGATCTTCGACCTTTGGGTCCGGGGTTTCGGCTTCTTTGGCGTAGGGTCCCTTTTCGGTTCGTGGCTCGGGTATGGCGGCCTTTTGTACGTCCGTGGAGGATTCAGGGATTTGGCCAGGAACGTGTCGAGAACATTCACCTCTGGACTTGTGGTTTTGCTTGTCTCTCCCGTTTGCAGAGTGGGAGGAGCACGATTGGCGTAAGGCCGGGCTGCGCATTTCAATTCGTTATTTGTCATGGCTTTCTTGAAGCATCAATAGTGGCTTTGAGATCTTCCCAGACGGGGTTGGATTATCTGGACCTTCGGGCCTTCGGTGGCGGTGCGAAGCTCGTCCCGGTGATCATGGAGCAAACATTGCCGTGGCCACTGTGCGAGAACTAGAGGTGGGGAGATTTCTTTGGAGTAGATGACGTAGTAGTCAAACCTTCTGAGGGTTCTCCAAGGGTTCCATTGTGGGATCACCCAGATTCGTACCTCTTTTTCGGCTTTTGTTGAGAAGATAGCTTCTTCTTTCGTCGAGGACGGCCCTCGTTCATTGCATCCTGGAATTCCATTTCCGGACAAGCACTTCTGTCGCTTGAGCGTCCCACCGAGATGTGTTCGTTGTTCGGCGGTGAGTGCTGGGACCTCGGGAGGCTGGATGGGCAAGCTTTCCTGCGGAAGGTCTTGTGGCCTTACGTCATAGCTGCATGGCTCGTACGAGGGTAACGGGTTGACTTACGGGAGACAATGAGAGACGTTAGAGGTTGTAGGAGCAATCATAGCTTGGGAAGCCCCGGGTAGTTGGGTGGCTAAGGTTCGAAGTGGTGCATGGCACCTTCGATCCGAGCTTGTTGCTCACCTTGACGTTTCTCAATAGCCATGAGGACACCAAATTTCTTCCGGTGTTGGGAAATTTCTTGGGGGTAAGGTCCCATTCTCATCCTTGTTATCCACGACTTGGCCATGGGGATTTGACGGTTTGTCTGGTGACGGAGTGGGAAGAAGGTAGGACCTTCTTTGTTTTGACATTGGGAGACGGGTTCCGGGTACTCTCGACCACTCTGTTAGGCGGAGGGTGATGGGCAAGGTTTAGACACGGGAATGGCCTAACGGGATAAAGGGGAAAGCTCACGTGGCATGCGGTTTAGTTTCTTTTATTTTTGATTTTTTTTTTGTTGTTTTAATTTACTTAAAACAGTATTTTCTCAGAATCCTAGGTAGGTTGGAAAAGATTGCTCTTCTTTTCGCAACTATGCTAGATCTGGGTCGATGGAGACCATACGTGCGGCTATAAGCCCCTCGTTTTGCACACTGTATTTCGACATCCCGGGGTGGACGGCCCCGGGCGAGGGTCCTATAGTGCAAGCGGTTTCCACCGGCCTAAAGAAAAATCGAACCTAAGGACCGAGCCTTTGTCATGTTCGTTTTGATGCGTTAGCCATGTGAATAGTGAACCGAGCCGGCCATTGAGTCAAGATCGGGTCAAGAGTTCGGCATGACCTCTCTTTACCTTGCTTGCGCAAGGGATGCAGTGACGTTAGGCGTTGGGTGGGTCATATCGTCATGGGCGACGTATCAAAGGCGTGATGACATGGTGTCATGCGGCATGGATGTATATCAGGGACGGAACATCGTGCAGGTGTAGCCGGAAATCAAGATCGAGTCAAGATTTTAGCATGACCTTTCATCGCTTTGCTTGCGCGAGGATCTTGAGTTAGAGCCTTGACTCGAGAAAATGGCCGGCATGGTATATGTATCCGAGTGTATGACACGGGCTGGGTAAAAACCAGCAGAGTGCGGACGAGTGTGACTCAAGACTCAAACGTGCAGGGTTGACGCTTGGCTAGGATGGGATGTTTGGAATGATCCCGTGCGCGCCCAAGAGGCCTAGGAAGACCAAACGGGCTGGCCCGAGACCACTCCGGGTTAAGGGTTGTAGTGTGCGGTGTATCAGAGCGGCGGTGCGCATAGTGTGCGGTGTAACCAGGCGGCGGTGTGAGTAGAGTGCGGTGTAACCGAGGCGGCGGTGCGCGTAGTGTGCGGTCTCTAAAATTCTTTTTCTGAGTAAAATAGAAGTTTTTGAAGAATTTTAAATGTATGCACAGATGTATATTGATGCATTTTTTTTGTATTTTTATTTTTTTTGTTTAAAATAAAAAGTAAAGCACGTGCACACACACACAACAGTTAAAGGAAGGGGTAAAATGAAAGTTTGACCCTCATCATCGTTTTAAAAATCTTTTGTTTTGTTTAAAAGTTTTTAAAACAAAATTCCCCAGCAGAGTCGCCAACTGAAATTACCCGGGATCCGGCTCGCGCGCGGATGGTGCCCCCGTGCATCTCGCGTTCGCTCGCCGTTCGGGAATGTTCGCCCGGATCCGAGAGGCAGCACAATCGCGCCCCGGCATCTGGCTTATTCCGTCTTAGCGTTTTGCGAGGTTGGAGGTGTCTCGCTGTGTTTTGCTTTGTAGAGTCGCCACGCCGTTTTTATTAAGCCCAAAACATTGAAAAAGGGCATCAGTTTAAAGATAAATTTTAAACTGTTTTTGTGTGATGAGATTTTGAGTTCGGAGGTCAGATGACTCCTCGGGAAGAGAATATTAGAATATTAGAGCTCACCCGAGTAGCCTCGTAAACGAGTCTTTCGGATACCCTAATATCCTTTAAAAAGTTGTGTGTGTGTGTGTGTGCTTTTAAAAATGCATCTTTGTATCGGATGTCTACATTGTATTGAAATGTATTGAAATAGAATAGGAAGGAAGACTTACCACTGTTGGTTCGTGTCTGTCTTCCGCGGGGAATAGTGTTTGAGGTCGGAGTAGCGTTCGGATTGCTTCGGGGATGCCGGTTGTACGCGGACGAGTTTCGGCGTGAGTTGAGGTTGTAGGCTGCGTTCGGGCGAGAGGTTCGGCGTGCGTGGGGATCGTCGGGATCACTCGGGCGGAGGTTCGGCGTGCGTTGTGGTGGCGAGAGTCACTCGGGCGGAGTTTCGGCGTGGTTTGGGATCGTCGGTTTGACTCGGAAAGAGCCGGGACAGGGAAAGACCGAGCGAGGCCTCGGAGTACCACGAGGGGCCTCGAGTACCTCGAGAGTGCCTCGGGGCAGCGCGGGAGCGTCTCGGGAGCGCTCGGAGAGGCTTCGGAGCACCTCGAGGGGGCTCGGAAGGCCTCGGAAGGATCCGAAGGGGCGGGAATGCCTCGAAAGGTCTTAGAAGGGGAGCCGAAGGCTTAGGGAGGAAGAGAGAAGTGGGAGGTGTGAAAAAATGAGGAGGGGAGCCCTCTATTTATAGTCTCGAGATTTGGTGCAAAGAGGTCCGTACGGACCTCTTAGTTATCCGGGATTTTGGTTTTCCTCGATTTGAGGGAATATGCAATGATGGTGAATATTACGGAAATGATGATGTCCCCTTGCAAAGAGGTCCGTACGGACCATCTTGCATGCAAAGAAGGTCCGTACGGACCAAGTACGCATGGAAACCATCATTTCTCCGGGATTTGAGGGAATATTGTGGACTTTAAGGGGATTAGTAATTATGGAAACAAAGAGGTCCGTACGGACCTATATTGCTTTCCGATTCCTGAAAATTCCCAAAAGGTCCTTTTGTTCCTTTTTATCCCAGAAAGGCTCCTCCCCTGGTTTGGTTGGGGGTTTGAGAGGGTTTTGAGAGGGTTTTGAGTGAGAGAGGTCTCTGAGACTGCGTGGATGAGTCTGCGGTGTTTCCCGAGTGTTTGAAAGGGAGTGATCCAGATTGGGGTACTTACAGAAGCCGCCTACATCCTTGGCATCAAGATCTATAGAGATAGATCTAAAAGGATAATTGGTTTGAGTCAAAGTATTTACATTGACAAGGTTCTTAGAAGATTCAAGATGGAAAATTCTAAGAGAGGTAACTTGCCAATGGGTCATGGTGTTACTGTTAGAAAGACTCAGTGTCCTAAGACAACTGGTGAGCGAAAGAGGATGAATGAGGTTCCATATGCTTCGGCTATTGGATCTATCATGTACGCCATGATTTGTACTAGACCCGATGTCTCGTATGCTTTAAGCATGACCAGTGGATACCAATCTGATCCTGGAGAAAACCATTGGATGGCAGTTAAGATGATCCTTAAGTACTTAAGAAGGACTAAGGATGCGTTCTTGGTCTTTAGAGGAATGGAAGATGATCTTGTTGAAAGAGGTTACACAGATGCAAGCTTCCAAACTGACAAAGATGATTTATGATCGCAGTCGGGATTTGTGTTTATGCTTAATGGAGGTGCAATATGTTGGAAGAGTTCCAAGCAGAGTACTATTGCCGATTCTACAACTGAGGCCGAATATATAGTGGCATCCGATGCAGCTAAGGAGGCAGTTTGGATCAAGAAGTTCATTAGTGACTTGGAAGTTGTTCCAAGTATCACTAATTTGGTGGAACTTTATTGTGACAATAATGGTGCCATTGCGCAAGCAAAGGAACCAAGGTCACATCAGCGATCCAAACACATACTTAGACATTTCTATCTCATTTGAGAGTTCATTGATAGGGGAGACGTTAAGATATGCAAAGTATCAATCGATGATAACATTGGGGATCCGCTTACAAAGCCCCTCGCACAAGCAAAGGATGATGGTCATGTTAGATCCATGGGTATACGATACAAAAGTGATGGAGCCTAGTGCAAGTGGGAGATTGTTGGTGTAATGCCCTAGGCGTATTAGTTATGTTTGACTTATAACTTAATACCGTTATGTATCATCTTTACCGTTTATTATAAAGAATCTTTATTTGGTTTATTATATGTTTACATGTTTATTATAATAACATGCGTCCCTAGTTATTGTGAAATAACTAGTATAAGTTGGTAATGGATGATCATGGAGATGATTATATGCATGGGATGCACATTACACTTATGGGTACTTGTTAGAGAACAAGGTATTGGACATGACCTACCGATGAGATTTATGATAAGGTCTATAGTCATATATGTCATGATTAAATCTCATAATAGTCGTGTCATTGAAATCCTTTGTACCTGAGATTATCATCGTCTTCCACTTGATGAATGATGTTTTGATGTAGTCTAAGACTATCTTTAATAGGATAGAAATAAGGGCTATGTTGGCAAGATTGGATTCTTGTAAGGAAGAATGATAAGTCAAGATGGGATTTGTCCCTCTCGTTAAGAGAGATGTTTGCTTGGGCCCCTCGATGAATAGTGTTGATGAAATGTGTGGCCACACTCAAGAGATTTGATAGAGATCAAATGCACTTGGATTTTCAACATATTCGGAATCGAGAAAGCATTGAACGATATGAGTTGGCATGGACCATGACTCATGTTCAATTTGACATTGTGGATAAAGGGATTGTGACATTGATCTATCAAGGAATCAAGCTTTGATGTTATATTTAATTGGGTGGACATAATGACTTGCTAGAGATCACTTATGTATTGTGAGGTTGATGTTTCAACTCACTACCAACATAAAATATAATTCCTAAAGGGTCACACACAAAGAACGGATTGAAATATGGCTCAAATGTGAGTTCTGGGGTCAAGGGATGACTTGTCCCCTATGGGACGACTCATGCCCTAGGGGATGACTCGTCCCCAATTTGGCCCAACTCTTCCCATTCAAAGGGATGAAAGAATCAGGTTGCAGGAATCAAGGGACGACTCATCCCCTATGGGACGACTCGTGCCCTGGGGGACGACTCATCCCGAATTCGCTGGAAACCCGATTTGGCTTGGAAAAAGGATTCTTTTCCTTAATGGTTAAGGATATTTATAAAGTATAAATAGAATCCTTTTGCCTCATCCATGGGTGACGAAAATTAGAGTTTTAGAAACACTAATTGATTGATTTTGATTACGAATCAAAGATCAAAACTCCATAGATTCATTCCATAACAGCCATTGATTGTTGAAAAGAGTTTCAACAATAGAGGATCATCTAGAAATCCAACAAGATATAGATCTTGGTTCGTTCGCATGTGGATTACCAATAGAGGGTGATTGCTTTATCACCAAAAGCTTGAAGATCACCATTGTTGATTCATCACCAAGCAAGAACAAGGAGAAGATCAAAGACTTCATCAACGGTTTTTTGAGATTCGTTTTGAGATTCATTTTGAAAATTCGTTTTGAGCAACAAAATCGCTATTAAGGTATGTAAATCTATTTCATAATATTTTATCTATTCATGTTAGACGGATTCAAGGCTAGGGTTTTGTGTTCTTTTATAAAGTTCTTCCGCTGCGTTTGTAACCCCAAAACCCAACAACACCCTATATCTGTCAAAACTAACTTTCCTATTAGAAATGTTATGAGAAAACCAGAATTATCAGGAAGGATGGCAAAATGGTCTATACAGCTTAGTACACACGGCATCCAGTATGAACCTAGAACCGCCATCAAATCCCAATCTTTGGCTGATTTTGTAGCAGACTTTAGCCCCTACTTACAACCTGAGGTAGAGTTTGAGGTGCAGCAACTTGAAGGTGACATATACTCTGCATGTTGGACCTTGTACACACTAATGGTGCCTCAAATATGAGAGGAACAGGTTTGGGCATAGTATTAAGATCCCCACAAGGTGATATCTTTCCTCAAGCCGTGTTGTGTGAATTTCATGCAACGAACAATGAGTTTGAATACGAGGCCCTCATTATGGGTTTATCAACTACTTTAGATTTAAATGTTAAACATATTAATGTCTATAGTGATTCCCTATTACTGGTTAATCATTTCAATGGTTCTTACGCAACAAAAAATTCAAAAATGACAGCATATCTTCAACATGTGAAGATTCTTGCAAGCAGTTTCATCACTTTCACCTTTGAACAAGTACCTAGGGAGGAAAATACAGAAGGGATGCATTGGCTAATTTAGGATCATCATACAGAGCAATGATAAGCAATACGATCCCTATTATTTACATCAAATATCCAGCTATAGAGAATCCTGAAGATTGCAAACAAGTTGATGATCCAACAACATCATCGAGAGAAAACAATCAAGAAGCATCTTGGACTCAACCCTATTATGAGTACCTTCGCAACAATACCATTCCTCCAAATCCTAAGGTAGCAAGGGCATTCAGAATGAGGGCATCCCGGTTTACTCTAATTGAGGTAATAATCTTCAAGAAGTCATATTCAGGTTTGTACATGAGAAACGTAGAATCTGATCAAGTTGCTATCATCTTAAAAGAACTTCATGATAGCGAGTGTGGGAATCATTCTGGGGGCAGATCGTTATCATCTAAGGCTTAAAGATCAGGATATTACCGGCCAACTATGAGATAGTATGCTACAGCCTATGTTAAAAAATGTGACTCTTGTCAAAGGCATAGCAACATTTTACATCAGCCTGTAGAACCTATGTATCCTATAGTGTCATCCTGGCCTTTCATGTAGTGGGGGATGGACATTGTGGGAAAGTTACCAAAAGCTTCTGGGGGCAAAGTATTCATGTTGGCAATGACAAACTATTTTTTGAAATGGATTGAAGCAGAATCATACGTTCAGATCAGAGATAAAGAAGTGATTTCTTTCTTAAAAAGGAACATTCTGAGCAGGTTTGGGATTCCATCAGAAATCATTTGTGACAATGGATCACATTTTATCACCAAGAAAACCAAGGACTTCTGTACAAGATGGGGAATAAAGCTAATAATGTCAACTCCGGTCCACCCTCAAGCAAATGGACAAGCTGAGTCAAGCAACAAGTTGATTATTAACAACTTGAAGAAACATCTTGATCAGAAGAAATGAAGATGGGCTGAGGAATTACCTTTTGTACTTTGGGCAGATATGACGACTCCCAAGAATGCAACGGGGCATACTCCTTACTCATTGGTGTTTGGCACAGAAGCAGTAATACCTGTTGAAGTTGTGGTACCAACTGCAAGATATGGTCTCACAACTCCAGATCGCAACCAATAAGCTTTAACACAAGATTTGGACACTGTGGACGAATTAAGAGATATTGCTAAGATTAGGATGGCAGCTTATCAACAAAGGATAGCTAGAGCTTACAATAAAAATGTTCGAGTGAGAATATTTTGAGTTGGAGACTTGGTTCTCAAAAAGTATTCAAAAACACTAGGGAGTTAAATGCTGGGAAGCTAGCTGTTAAGTGGGAAGGACCATATCTTATTGATGCTGAAGCAGGAAAAGGAGCATATTGGCTATCAAGTCCAGACGGTATGCAAATCCCGAGAAGTTGGAATGCCATTCATCTTAAACATTACTTCATGTAAGTCTAAACATGTTAAAATCTAGTCCAAACCAGGTACGCATTCTTGAATAATTTAATTTTTACGTCTTTCATTTTATTTTTTATCCCTCTAGAACAATACTAACTTAAGTATCGGAGGGGTGTTAGCCAAGCTAACACCCAATCTTAACATATGTCTGTCTTGCAAGATATTTCACAGTTACATATTCAAGTCGTAAGACAACCAGATCTATTTTTGAAAGGATGAAGATAATTTACCTTAGTTAGTCTATTCCATAAACTGAAGTTTAAGGTACACACCTTCTAAGTGCTTAAAAGATTATACATCTTTTCTCTAAGCATAGTTGGTTATCAAAACCTTGTCTGGGCGCACGTATTTTACACAATGTGAAACAAAGTTCTTACGGCTGTAACATTTTCATGTTACTCACAAAGTTCAAGAAGTTAAACACATTCAGTGTTTCGCATACGATCTAAAGAGTTACTAGATCAAAGAACTAACTGCTTATCGGTTAAAAGATATCAAAAATATTGTCACCAACATGGCAAAACCAAAAATCAAATCCATATGCCGAAAAGGCATACCAAAAAAATTACAAACCAAAATCTTGCTATGAGGACACACCCTCATTTTAACCAAATTAATTGTTTTTCAAGATTCTCATTTTGTGTTCTCATTTTGAATATCTCCAACCTGCTCAATTCTCTCTACATCTTGAGCCTTGGAGGTTGCCTCACCCATTTTTTCATTAATAATCCTTTGTAAAGCTGCATATTCTTCTTCTAGATTCCAGTTTTTGTGTTCCCCAGACTAGTACTCCTTAATCATCTCGATCCTAGCCTCAAAGACTGATTTCGCAGCCTCAGTCATCATGTCATTGCGAAGCATCTCCATCTCCTTCGCATGTCTCCTACCAGCATTAGCAAGTCTGACTACCCATCTTGAAATCTCCTTATCCTTATCCTTTATTTCTTCTTTCTTCTCTTTCCATATCTTGAAAGCAACCTTTAGATCTTCCTCCTACTCCATCCTATCCATGTGTAATGTGTCAGCCTTTTCTTTCCACAACTTGATCTCCTTAGCCATCATCTTGACAATTGTTATAGCCTATCATTAAAAGTAACAGTATTGATCAAAGCATGGAAGGATATTCAAACAAAAAAAAATTCAAAATAACTTATTACCTGATTCTCTAAAACCGATCACTCGGTGTTTCCTTTTCTATGTCCATAACTTGGTCACTTCTCTTTCTTTTCAAAATTGCCTTGTTATTCGTCTCAAGCATTAGAGGCCGACTTCCTTCATTCTTCATCTTATATTAGCTACAATATCACTTGCTGCAAACCCAGATTTAGAATGAGTCACTGTAAAGATGAAATGCATTAGTATGGAATACGAATGAAATCTTCGGGCAAATTGATTTGATTTCCTGGAAGAATACTTACTGAGGAAATTTTCAAGAGGTGATACGGATGGACTTACAATCTATAAGGGAACGCAAAAGCTTGAAAGAAATTTGAAAGGATTTGTTTTCCTTTTAAATCGAACAAAAGATATTCAAACGATTTTAAAACTCTAGGCCCGTTACAACTCTTCAACTCTTCGAATAACTGTCTAAACCAGCTCATGGAAGTAAATCGGCATTTGGCAAAATATTAGGCTTTTCAGGCTCCACTTGGAAAATTCAAATATTTTGGGGTAGAGTTTTACTGCATTGACATCTTGCCTTGTATGGTTCTTTGACATTTTAATTTTTCAGCATCTTTAACATGATACCTTGTTTTTGGCTTGTATGGTTCGTATCTCGATTTATACGTAATTGAGTGGAGTATCATTTTTTCTTCCTTGAAGTGGGAATAGAATTCCTTTCATCCTTATATGTATCCTCTTGAGAGAAGATTACATAATGAACTAAGCCAAGTTGCCAACAGTGATGATGCAGAGAGAATACTCAACAGTGGTGAGGTGTTGCTTCTTTTTGAAAGTGGAGAAAGAAATGTGAGGGGGAAAGTGTAAATATTTAGAGGTGAGTTGGACTAATGAAAAATAAAAGTGTTTATTGGATTCTATATGTATAATGTTAAAGTTAGATTAATATCCGTATGTTGCACGAATATTAAATTTTTCTTTTTAGTAATTTCTTATTTTTAATAATCTTTCATCTTTTTATGTATAAAGTAAAATTTATATTTATTAATTAATTTTAGAAAGATAATTATTTTAGCATTTAAATCATGTTAGGAAAACAAATAGACAATGACTTAAGCCAAGAATTGCTTTCATATGGTGCTTACACGTAACATACATTGATAATGTCAATAATTATTATTTTAATATTATTATATGAATAATCCCAACATTAGCTTGCAGTCTTAGTTATTTTGATCGCTAAACAAAAATATAAATCCTAATGTTGAACTGTAAGAACATGGATTGTAAAATATGTATACTTAATAAATATAAGTGACATGTAGACGTACATGTATAAATCATTAAAATAATGTTATTGTACAGTATAGAATATTAATTAAATGTGTAGAATTCCCGAAGTGGAAATTACCTATTTATGATGGGCAGAATGATAATTTCACGCCGCTTAATTGAAAGGGTGTAGTCCCTTGATGAGGTGCCATTGTTTTTCTATATATAGAGGCTTACCATCAGCCTAGAAAATTACTACATCATTCTTATATACTCTCTCCATAATCTGAGTTCTAAGGAAGGCATTTATCATCAAGAAGATCTACATCTCCCTCTTCCATTTTCTTCTTCTTCTCTTCCTTCCTTGAAGAATGTCATCAAGTATCAAGATGGCTCAATAGGTATCACGCTTCTGCCTTCAAATTCTTCTCTTACTTAATCTAGACTTGAGTGATTTCGTGTTATTGGAATAGGAATGTTCTAACAATTGGTATAAGAGCCTCTCAAGTTCTGGATTAAGTTTGAATTCATTAGCATATGTTTGCTTTACTTTGATTCTTAATCCTATTGATATCATTATGTTATGATGTTATTTGAATGCTCTTATTCGTTGATAAGGTGTTAGTATTCATTACTTAATTAAAATTCTCGAATGGATTGACGTTTTACTCGAAAGGACTGTGAATATTGAAAGATTATCCCATTGACACAATAGAGCATTTTATGTCACATGACTAGTGTTGGATCTACTTGTGTATTCATGTCTTGGTTAAGCGTTAATTTTTGCTTGCCATCCATCTTTTGTGTGAAGAAAAATATTTTGTGAAAAGGGCCTTGCTCTCGGCCAATTATGAATAGGTGCCTTTGGAAAAAGCTGTGAATAGTGACTGCACGGCCGTGCAAGTTATAACGCACGGCCGTGCAATTAAAATTTGTGTTGTGAGTATGCGGATCTACTTGCTTTGGTTGAAAATTGATTCACCATTAAGTTAAGGATTGATAGTCAAAATCTGGAAAATTTGACGTTTAGGGGATGCTCGGCCGAGCACACCCCTTGACTCGGTCGAGCACACCATTTGTAACAACACAAGGTTTGAAATTAATTGAAAAGGCGGCATCCAAAGGTCATGATGCTCGGTCGAGCACCCCTAAGGACTCGGCCGAGCGCAAGAGAGCCGAAAGGGGTGTTCTGCGGAGTCTTTTGCTCGTAGAGTACTTTCCTTGACTCGGCGAGCACGGCTTATTTTGGCCGATTTTCAATTTTTTCAATATTTTGCTATTTTGGTAAATTTTCATTCATTATTTGAGTAAAGTATACATTTACTTGTGCCCTAAAGTGTGATTAATTATATGCTTAAATAAATTTCATTCATTTCTAAACAATATTGTCGCCAAAGTGATTTATGTTGTTTAGATACAATTTTGTTAAAGTGATGAATGTTTATATTAATATGTGGTAACATGCATTTCCCAAAGGAAATCTTGTTATTGACTAAATATTTGCATTCATGGGGTAATAATTGAATAAAACGTTTGGTCATTTTGAATACTTTAAACCATCCCAATGGAAGGATTGTATTTAAAATGAGTTGTTTATATTCTTTATTTTAGTAACAAATACTTTAAATGTTAGGACATTTTTAATACTTGAACCAGCCCAAAGGAATGCAAGTATTTGAAATGTGTTGTTTAAAGCTATTTATTCATCCTAAGATAAATCAAATTATGAGTCAATTCACAATCCAAAGATTAGTTTTGATGTCATGTTGATTATATTTATACTTGGATGGGATTCATTGATATAGTTAATCATTTTATTCATTATGTAGTTTCTTATACATGTTTTGTATTCATTCTTCATTCTTACCCAACATATTTGATAAACACTTCATCTATTACTATTGCTATGAACAATGTTATGATGCTTAATGGGACTAACTTTAAAACTTGGAAAAATAATATAACGATGATCTTAGGCAGTATGAACATCGATCACGCATTAGGGAAACCAAGTCCCGCTGCTCTCACTAAAGGAAATACCGTTATAGAACGGAAAAATGTTGAGCAATGGGAACGGTCCAACCGCGTGAGTCTAATGATCATGAAAAATGCAGTTTCGAAGACATTTTTGGACAATGTCTCTGAGATCAAAAATGCTGAGTTTTTTCTTGAATTCTTGTGGAAACTTGTTTCCATACGGTACAAGGGTAACGAAAATCTTCAGGAGTACATTATTGAATTATTTCATCTTTCGATCAAACTAAAGGCACTTAAGTTAGAGATTTCGAAAGATCTGGTGCACTTAGTTTTGATCTATCTTCCTCCTCAATTTGATCCTTTTGAGGGGACCTATAAATGTCAAAAGTACAAGTGGAATATTAACGAATTACTTTCACATATGACACAAGAGGAAGAAATGATGAAATATCTTAAATTAGAAAGTACTCACTTAGCATTTACTTCTTCTCATGGGATTAAGAGAAGAAGGAAGGAAATTGCGGTTGCAAGTAAGAAGCATAAAGAATCATTTAATGATCATAAAGTTAAGAAATGCTTCTTTTGCAAGGACCTTACTTGCATGTAGAACGACTACCATAAGTATCGCGAATGGCGAATTCAGAATGGTAAGTCATTTGATCTTGTTTGTACTAAGGCAAATTTGGTTTCAATTCCTTAATATACATGGTGGATGTATTCTGGTGCAACAACTCACATTAGGTCATGTATGCAGGGTTGTCTAAATTACCGAATCCCCAGTGAAGATGAGAAATACATCTATATGGAAGCTGGAAATCCGGTTGCAGTTATAGGCATAGGGACTTTTAGATTAATGATAAGTACTGGCTATTATTTTGTATTAAATAATACATTCATTGTACCATCTTTTGATGGAATTTAATATCTATCACAATTTTGAACAAGGAAGGTTACTCTTGTTTTTTTGGGAATAATAAATGTGGTACTAGTACTTTGTCATATATCGATAATCTTAATTTACTTGACACAATCAAGAAAATGAATGAGTCCCATAATGATGAAACCAAAACTAAAGGCACTAAGCAAAATTTATCAAGTGAAAATTCTTGTATTCTATGGCATAGGCGTTTGGGTCATATCTCCAAAGGGAGAATTGATAAAGCTTATGTCGGAGGGAATCCTAAAAACAACTTGATACTCCGGATAAAACTTTTGCATTAAGTGTTTAAAAAAAATAATAAATAAATAAATTTACAAACATTAAAGGAAATAGAATTTTGAGAGTATCAAACGTCTTGAAACTAATTCATATGGATATTTGTGGACCATTCATTAACCCTTCATGGAATGGTCAACAATATTTCATTACGTTCATGGATGATTACTCTCGTTATGGATACATTATTTTCTTCATGTAAAGTTTCAATCATTGGTCGTTTTCAAGTCTTTTAAGGCATAAGAAAGACTATTTAGAACGTTAAATCCGATCATGGTAGTGAAATTACGGACGGTATAACGTATTGGGTGAATAACGTCCGGGTCCTTTATATTCGCTATTTTGAAGAGTGTAGGATTGTCCCTCACTACACCATGCCGGGTAAACCTAGCATAGTATATTGGAGAGACATAAATCCTTAAGGATATGGTAAGAAGTATGTTTTCTTGTAATTCTTTACCTCACTCATTATGTGCGAAGCATTAAAAATCGCAGCTTATATTCTCAATGGAGCACCTTCAAAAGCTACCGACAAAACTCCTTATAAGTTATGGACGAATAAGAAACCGTCCTTAAATCATCTTCATGTATGGGGTGTCCAGCAGATGCTAGACCTTATAGGCCTAATGAGGGCAAACTGGACCTTAATACCGTTAGTAGCTACTTTGTAGGGTATGCCGAGAGATATAGGGGATATAAAGTTTATGACCCGAAAACTAGAACATTTTTTAAGACCGAAATTGCTAGGTTCTTTGAGGATGTTGAATTTAGAGGGAAATAGTGAATAGTTTTGAAAATTTGAAGAGGAGGAGGAATTCGTCTTTAAGCCTCTCCCTATAGTTCCTATTGAAAATCAAGTACTTGTACTTGAAATTCAACAAAGAACATACAATTCAAAATAATATGTAGATCCTCCTATAAATATTGAACAACATGAAAATGTTTGGACATAATGAAATTCAACAACCTCAAAATGAGGATGAACCGGTGCCCTTAAGGAGATCTAATAGAGAAAGAAGAAGTGTCATTCCGGATATTTATGATATGTATCTTGCGGAGAATTAGGACACCTTAGGTTTAGTGGGAGATGATCTAATCACCTTCCATGAAGCCATTAATAGTCCTAATTCTCATAAGTGAATCAATGCCATCAATGAGGAGTTAAAATCAATGAAAGACAATGACATTTGGATCTTGTCCCATTACCTAAAAATGTGAAGCCCATTGGTTATAAATTGATATTTAAAACCAAAAGTGATTAGCAAGGTAATATGAAAAGATATAAGGCACGTCTTTTTGCTAATGTATTTACTCAAAAGGAAAACATTGATTATAAAAAAACATTTTTTCCGATATTTTCTAAAACCTCTTTTATGATCATTATGGCATTAGTGGCACATTATGATCTTGAGCTTCATCAAATGGATGTTAAGGCAGCTTTTCTCAATAGCGACATTGAGGAAACTATCTATATGAAGAAACCAGAAATGGTGACTAATTCAGATCAAACTAGTCAACTGGTTTGTAAAATTAAGAAATCCATTTATGGGCTTAAGCAAGCATCTCGTCAATGTTACTTAAAATTTAATCAAGTTATTCTTTCATTTGGCTTTGAAATGAATTTTGGTGAAGATTGTGTGTACCATAAGTTCAGTGGAAGTAGATTTATTATTTTGGTCTTATATGTGGATGATATTTGGATGATATTTTTCTTGCTAGTAATGATAAGGACCTTCTAAAAGAAACTAAGAAATTTCTCAAACAAATTTGAGATGAAAGATCTTGGTAAGGCATCTTTTGTATTAGGAATCCAAATTCATCGTGATCATTCACAAGGTATTTTGGGATTATCACAAAAGAGTTATATAGAGAAGGTATTACAAAGGTTTAGCATGGAAAATTATAAACCACATGACACCCCTGTCTCTAAGGGAGATAAATTCAGTTTAAAGTAATGTCCTAAAATTAATTTTTAGTCCAAGTATATGGAAAATATCCCTTATGCACCGGCAGTAGGAAGCTTAATGTATTCGCAAGTCTGTACTCGTACATACCTTGTATTTATTATTGGGATGCTTGGTCAATACCAAAGCAATTCGGAAAGAAGAACATTAAGTCGCATCCAAAAGAATGATGAAGTAGCTATAAAACATTAAACTACATGCTTATGTATATAAAATCGGATCATTTTGAGATCATTAAATATTCCGATTATGTTTTAGTGGATGCAAAGATGTTGAAAGACATCATATGGTTATGTCTCTTGTTGAAGAGAAATAAGTATAAAATGAACAAATAGATATACAACTTATAGGATCAAACTCCATGTTATTGGATCCATTTTGTAAAGCGTAATCTCTTTTGATGTTTCACGAGCATACTGCTCATATGGGTGAAACAATTTTTGATAATGCTTAAATCAGTGGGAGTTTGTGTTGTTTTTTCATTTCTATTTGTTTTATTTATATTGATCTCATTTGGTTAAGTAGGACTAGTCGAGAATATATATACGTGTTTCATATATATTCATTAATATTCCATGCTACATATCTATACTTAATCTATGTCATTTAGTTGGATATATATATGTGATTAATGTGGGTTTAGTTGCGAATCAATTACAACGACTGCCCCTTTAGTCCCTATATTTATAAGACTAATGGATGGGATTGTATTGGATGACAATAAACGTGCATATAAGGGTTGTCGTTCATATTATAAATGATTTAAGGAATTTATTTAGTAAAAGATACATATTAATATTAATCCAAGTGGAAGATTGTTAGAACATGGATTAATAAAATGGGTGGGAAGAAAAAATGTTGTGAGTGTAATTTGAAAATAAGAGAGAGAATGAGTGGAGGAAATAGTAAATTATATTGATGTTGTGAGTATTAAAATAATGTAGGAGAGAGAATGAGTGGAGGGAATAGTAAAGATTCCTTTGCCAAAAAAGGAAAGTGGAAGCTATTAACGGGACACCCAAAATGGCAAAATGGGAAGCTACTATTGGGACGGAGGGAGTATGTGTTATTTAATTACATACTCCCTCCGTCCCACCCAAGTGTGTACCAAGATTTTGGGCACGTAAACTAAGAAATACTATTAAGATAATGAAAATGTGTGGTAGGAAATGAAGAGAGAGAATGAGTGAAATTAATAATAGGTTGGTTGAATAAATTGTATGGTGGAGAATGAGTGGAGTTAATGAGTGGGTGGGGTATGGAGAATATAAAATATTAAAACCTTTTCCATTTTTGGTAGTTCACACTCGGCTGGGACAGACTAAAAGGGAAATAAGTGTACACTCGGCTGGAACGGAGGGAGTATGTTATAATCATTTAATAATGTTAAAGTATAGACCAAGTATGTAGAATTCCATTAGGTGTAAGTACCATTAAATGATGGGCATAATGGTAACTTCACACCATCATCTTTATGAAAGGGTGTAGTCCCTAAATGAAGTGCCCCTTCTCTATCTATATCTATATAAAGGCTATCCATCAGCCATTTAGAGACACTTAACATTTTTACAATTCAGTCAAAATATTCTTCATTCATCTAAGAAGAACAAGTGTGGGCACTATCATTTAGAAATACTATCTCCCTACTCTCTTCTTTCATTCAAGAACAAGATCGCAACACAATCACGATTCTCTCTGCACACGCTTCCGTCTTCATCTTCCTCTCATTCTTATTCTAGTTGTGAGTCGGTTCATGGTTTGATGGATCATTATGTTTCAACACCAAACCCATTGAACCCTAGATTCTGAAATTTCAAATCGAACCTTCAATTTTAATGGTTGTTGGTCTGAAGGGATTTAATTGTTTCTGAATGGAGTTGGTTTGATAAATCTCCAGCACCAAAGAGAAAGAGACCAAGGCAAGTATCAGATTTTAGTGTACGGAGCAATTCTGGCTCGTCAATGAAAAATGGGATTGATCATCAGGCGCCGAAGAGTGAGGTGTCTTTTCCCAATTTGGAGAACAACAACTCAGGATCTACGGCTGAAAATGGTGGGTTTCATCTTGATTTTTCAAATTTAGGATCACAGGTTTTGATAGTGTCACCGGCTTCGGTCTTCGGCGGAATCAACGCCTTCAATGGAAGAAGAGGGAAAGAGCAGTCGAGATGATGGGTTGACTAAGGTTTTCCCAAGAAAGAATCTTCAGCGGTTAGGTTAGCTGATTCTGATAATATTTCTGAGGTTGTGATTGTGACAGCTTCATGGACAATGACAAAATTTTGTAAGTAGTCTTGACTCGATTTCTTCTTATTTGGGCATTGATGCGATATGGAAAAATTAGATTGGGCCCAATAGGCAAGTGGGCCCAACCTCTGTTATTGGGCCTAATAGAATGACGAGAAAAAGGCCCCTAGATCGCTATTGGCCTTAAGAGCGGCCCATTGGCGGGAAGGGTCTAATACGAGATAGGCTCATCCCGCCGGGAGACCTGGGGAAGTTAGTAAGGCGAGATGAAGGCCCTGGTAACGGGATGACCAGTAGAAGTTCTGGGGCGAGAAGTGACTTGTCGAGGTTAGCCGCCTTAGGGGCCTGATGGCGAGAACGTCTTTGATCGCTTGCGAGCTATGTTGATGGGAATCTCGCGTCGGTGCCCTGTGGTTCACTGTAGCTTGATTTGACTAGGTGAACAGTGAAATCCCACTAAAGTGAAAGTGGTTGGAGACCCATTGTGGATGATTGACACGTGTCCCCCATGTGCAAGGCACATGGGGGCTTGGGGGTATAAAACTAGAGGAATGACTCATTTGTAGGCAGGTCTGTCTCTCTCTACGCTCTCTCTCTAAAAGCTTCCATTGATACACTCTCCATCTTGAGCTTCTAACCTCATTCTCATGCCGGAAGGGGTTCGTCGGAGTCACCCCCGGCCTAGTTAACGTGCTTTCTTGTGTGTAGGTAACCCCTTCTGCAAGGAAGGAGCCGGAGTATCCCATCTTATTCAGTCCCTGTGTAACCAAATTTTCCTATGGCAGCATCAGTTGGTTCCGTTGCCGGGACTGAATTTCTTTCCTTGCTGAAGTTTATAAGCGGTTGGTGGTGATTTATGTGGCCCGGTTGAGGTGGTTGTAGACAGTGGAGTGTTGTTCAAGAGGTTGACGTTACTATTGCAGTTCCCCAGAAATTGTGTTCAAGGCTGTTGTTAAGTGCTGGTTTTTGGCCTATTTTGGTTGAAAGTTGTTTGCAAACCCAGAAAGTGATCAGAATGGTACAAGAAAAAGGTACTCAGGCTAAAGGAGACCAGATTCCGGTGACGGAAACTCCAAATGCGAAGGATGCCCGCAGGACCAGATCAGGAACTATGCGGGAGGGAGAAGTGCATACCTCTCAGACCGACTCAGCAATCAGAAGTACTAGAAGGCGGGAAGAGAGGGAGCGGGTTGAGAGAAATAAGGGGAAAGAAGGAGCGCAGGATCAAGTCCCTTCCAAGTCTGGTGATGCGAGAGCGCTGGCCGATGAATTAAGTAAGGAAAATGAAATGTTTATGAAGGTTTTAGCAAACAATGCGAGATTGAGAAAAATGGGCCAGCCGGTCACTGATATCCCGCCAGAAATGTCGATTGAGGTAGATGGGAGAGAGAAAGGAGGGCGGACGGCCAGTCAGGATGTATCGAGAAGGGGAGATAGGCACGCAAGAGAAATGCCGCCGCCTAAAGACGCGGGAAGAAAGCGTAATAGGCAAGAGGTGAATAAGGAGAGATCTGAGGCCGCAGGGAGCAAGAGGAGGCTCTCGGACCATATGGAGAGTAGAATCTATCACAAGTCAGGAGACTCGCGGGATGATTCCTACTACTACGGATATGAAAGTGACGAAGGATCGACTGCCGACAGAGATTATGTGCCAAGTCGCTCGAGGTATTCTGATGATGGGACTTATGTGTGGGAAAGGTCCCAAAGATCAAAGCACTCTGATAAAGCTCGCCGAGATGAGCTGGCACAGCGAGATAGGGATCATAGGCGGCGTGAAAGGAGGGATAGAGAGAAGGCAGAAAAGGCCGCGGAAGCCGAGAAGGTTGCAGAGGCGATTAAAGTTGCATAGGCTTTGAAAGTCGTTGAGTTGGCTAAAGCCGCAGAGCTAGAGAAGGCCAAGAAAAATGAGGATGATAAATGGAAATCTGAGATGGCCAAAATGGCAAAGAAAATTAAAGAGTTAGAGGCAGGAACTAAACCCGTGGAGGTAAAAGGTTCCTACTTGGCCCCCTTCGCGAGGAATATTCAGATCGTAGCCCCCGATCCTTCTTTCCGCATGCCTAATTTGCCGAGTTATTCTGGGGTTTCTAGAGCTAGCACCCATATTGGAGGATTTGAAGTCACTCTGTCTCTATTGACCGATAATGAAGCAGTGATTTGCAAGGCATTCGCGAGTACCCTGGCCGATCATGCCTTGGAGTGGTTTTTGGCCCAGTCGGCGGAATCTGTACTCGAATATCAGGATCTTAAAAATAAGTTTTTAGCGAGATTCAGTGGGTCTGGAGTCCAGCCCGCGCAAAGTTTGAAGCAGAATGAAGGGGAAAGTATTTCGACTTTTACTGACAGGTTTATGGGAGTTGTGAATCGGATTGCCGATGTCAGTCAAAGCGAGATCATCATGTTGTTTAATTCGGGATTGTTGCCTGGGTTTTTCAAGGCGGAATTTTTTATGCGATTGCCTAAGACAACTGGCGAGTTGTATGAGAGGGTTAGAGCATATTGCAGTGGTACGGAGAAGGAAGTAGTCAAGGCCGCCCCGCCGGCAGCGGGTTCCAGCAGGAAAAGTGCTAAAGAAAGAATTGAGGTTGTGAAGGAAGAAGCCAAAGGTGAAAAAGGTGGTCGAAGCGGGAATCGATCCGGTGGAGGCAGGAGTGGCCGAGGTCGGGGCAAGGATCAAGGAAGGATGATCAAGTTCAGCAGGCTGAATACGACTATGAGCTAGATATTGAGGAAAGAGAATTTCCCTGAGCCGTACCCCATTAGAGAGGACACCTATGTGGCAAGGGATCAGAACAGTTATTGTGATTTTCACAAAGTTAAGGGGCATACAATTGAGGATTGTTACAACTTAAGGAAATTGATTCAGTCAAGAATAGACAAGGGCGATTTTAAACAGTATCTGGAAGACAGCACAAGGCGAGAAGAGGGAGCGCGGCGAGAAAGACCACAAGATCGAAATGTCGTGGATGTAATTCAGGATCCACTGCCTAGTGTCGCTCAGTTGGACAACCAGATCATGATGTTGTTGCACAGTTTTGATATCCCACCGTTTGTCGCAAGTGAGGACAGGGTTATCAGTTTTTCAAGAAGTGAGTTGGCGGCTACAAAGGCTCATGGAAACCAGCCAGTAATCATCACTATCTGTCCAGGAAACAATGTGGTGCAGCGCGTGATGGTGGATTCAGGGGCAAGTCGGAATGTACTATATTATGAAGACTTTAAGAGGATGAACTATACTGATGCAAACCTAGTGCCTTACAAAGGATATTTAGAGGATTCACAAATCATTCACCAAGGTAAAGTGGAACTATCCTGCTGGCGGTAGAAATTGGTGAAGGTGAGCTGGCGAGAAGTGAGCAAGTGGAATTTATGGTTATCGACCTGGTTTCCGCATACAATGCTATTGTTGGAATCCCTTTCCTATTGAAGTTTCGAAATGGTGCTTTCGTCCCGCATCGTAGAGTAAAGTATTCGACTCCTAAAGGTGTAGGATGTCTGAAGAGTGAGGCTATTGCGGTGGCGAGAAAGAAAAAGGAAATGATAAAAGCTAAGGGGGCGTCCACTAGTTCAATGACGACGAAAGCTCATTCTAGCCAATTAAGGATCAACATGATTGAGTCCGTTGAGACTGGAGATGATTGGGAAGTGACGGAAAGTATGAAGGAGGGCACGGCAATTGTTGTCGCAGATGCGAGATTTCAGGCTTCGAACGAGGTGGAGATGATAGCGGCGAAGAAGCCTGACCGTGTGAGCCACGAGCGTGATGTCGCCGCTGAGTATGATCCGAGCATGGAAGCGGTAGATATAGCGACAAGCACTACCGTGTCGGGATCTTTCATTTTGTTCAAGTCAAGGAGCCTGGAATTGAAGAGTTAATAATGGAAGAAATGGCAGATAATTCTGGCGAAGATTGTGAAATGATTGAGGTAGAGGATAAAGAAGGGCGTCCAACAGGCAACACCTTTGATGACCCGGTCAAGATGATTCCGGTTAAGGGCCCAGTTAGCAAAAAGCGAAAAAGAATAGAGGTGGAAACCTTGCAAACGCGAGATGAGCCCGAGATCCAGGCCGGCGAGGAGCTTGAGGAAGTAGAAATCAATCGGTACTTCCCGGAGCAGAGAGTTAAGATTGGGAAGCAGTTATTCAGGGATGAGCAAGAAAAGTTGGTAGAATTCCTGAAAGATAATTTGGATGTGTTTGCTTGGCGGCCAGAGGATATGAGAGGAATTGACGAGAATGTCGCCCTGCATTGCTTGAATGCCGACCCCAACGTTGAGCCGTTCAAGCAAAGAGTTAGGCATTTGTCGCCTGAAAAGGAGAATGTTGTCATGGAGGAAGTAGACAAATTGCTTAAAGCGGGAATCATAGAAGAGATTCAGTATCCCGTTTGGTTGGCATGTCCAGTTATGGTATTGAAGTCGAACAAGAAATGGCGGATGTGCATTGATTTTACCGACATAAATACCGCCTGCCCAAAAGACTGCTACCCGCTACCTAAGATTGACAAGTTGGTTGATTCGATTGCCGGTCACAGAGTCTTTAGCTTTATCGATGCATATTCGGGATACCACCAGATAAAAATGTGCGAAAATGACAAGGCAAAGACGGCTTTTCGAACTCCCAAGGGTAACTTCTGTTACAAGATGATGCCATTTGGTTTGAAAAATGCAGGTGCGACATATCAGCGAATGGTGAATGAGGTCTTCAAGTTGCAGATTAGTCGGAACTTGGAAGCTTATATTAATGATATGGTGATAAAAACAAAGGAGTATGATCATGTGTTGGACCTCGCTGAGACATTCGAAAATCTGAGGAGGAATTCAATGAAGTTAAACCCTTGTAAGTGCACCTTTGGAGTTACGGCGGGAAAGTTCTTGGGTTTTTTTAGTGAACAGAAGCGGGATAGAGGCCAATCCTGAGAAGATTCAGGCTTTATTAGATATGTCGCCACCCAAGTCGATCCACGAGATACAGAGATTAAATGGGAGGATTATCGCCCTGGGGAGATTCATCTCCAATTTGGCCAAGAAGTGTTTGCCGTTTTTCAAAGTCTTAAAGGGGGTGAAAAGTTTTGTGTGGGATGAAGAATGTGATATCGCTTTCGAGCAAATAAAGGTTTATCAGGGCAAGCCGCCTATCTTGTGTAGCCCTGTGAAGGGGGAGGAGTTGTTTGTATACTTGGCGGCTTCAGATTTGGCCGTGGCCGCCGTCTTGGTGCGAGAAGATAAGGGGGGTCAGAGGCCAATTTACTATGTTTCGAAGGCATTGAGCGAGGTCGAGTCAAGATACTTCAACGCAGAAAAGTTGGCATACACTTTAGTGGTGGCTGCGCGGAAGCTGAGAGCTTATTTTGTCGCGCACACTATTGTGGTGTTGAGTGATGCTCACTTGAGGAAAATTTTGCAACGACCTGATGCCGCTGGGAGATTGTTGAGATGTTCCATTGAACTAACTGAATTTGACATAAAGTATGAATCTCGTCGGGCGATTAAGGCACAGGCTCTGGCCAACTTCATTGTGGAAACATCTTTCACGAGGTCGCAGGAGGAAATGGCGGAAAGCGCGGCGAAGAAAAAAGTAAACGGGGCAGTCGGGCACAGTTTATCGATGGAAGTGGAAAGGCCGCCTAATTGCTGGGTTTTGTATGTCGATGGCTCATCTTCGAAGGACAAAGGTGGCGCGGGAATCACTCTGACCTCGCCAGATGGGGAAATTATGCATGAAAGGGCACTAAGATTTAAGTTCAATGTATCGAATAACCAAGAAGAATATGAGGCATTGATTGCCGGGATTGAATTAGCGCGAGATATTGGATTGACCAAGGTGGTGATCCATTCTGATTCCCAGTTGATTGTTAATCAGGTAAAAGGCGATTATGGAGTCTTGAGTTCTGTTTTGGTGAAGTATTGCAATTTGGCGAGGAGTATTCTGAAGGAATTTGAATTCTGGGAGTTAATTCAGATTAACAGGGCGGATAACGCGCGTGCGGATGAGTTAAGTAGAACAGCGGGATCAGACGGGCAAGGCTCAGAAAACGAGCCTTTATTGGAATATGTAGATATGCCGGTAATCGACAGGCCATTTATTGCCGAGATTGTTGATGCCGAGAAGAGTTGGGTCACGGAAATGAAGGATTTCTTGCAAACAGGAGAGTTGCCACCTGAGGAAGAGAAGGCGAAGTTGATTAAGGCGACATCTCCAAGGTTCACGGTGCAAGATGGAGTGGTATATAGGAGATCCTTCTCGAAGCCGCTGATGAGGTGTGTTGAACCAAGTATGGTGCAAAGAGTTTTATTTGAAATTCATGAGGGTATATGTGGAGGCCACCCTGGCGCGAGAACGCTAGCTGATAAGGTATTATTTCATGGATACTATTGGCCCAGCTTGAGGAAAGACGCAGAGGTATATGTGAAAAAGTGCGAGAAGTGTCAGCGATTTGGCAATATTCCGCGACAACCAGCCACGGAGCAAACGCCTATTGTGCCGACTTGGCCGTTCGACATGTGGGGAATAGATTTGACAGGGCCTTTTCCGAAAGCCAAGGGTGGCTGTCAGCATGTGGTTGTCGCGGTAGATTACTTCACGAAGTGGACAGAGGCAAAAGCTTTAGCGACAATCAGTGAGGATCAGGTGATAAAGTTTGTACAAGAGAATATCTGGTGTAGATATGGGGTTCCAAGAGTTATTATTTCGGATCATGGCACTCAATTTGGTAAAAAGTTTTCGGCGGAATGCGCAAGGGTAAATGTTAAACAATGGATGTCGGCAGTGTACATGCCGCAATGTAACGGTCAGGCGGAGGCGGCCAACAAGCAGATCATTGTCACTTTGCGAAAAAATTTGGAAGGAAGAGGTGGAGCTTGGCTCGAGGAGCTGCCTCTAGCCCTGTGGTATGTGCGAACCACAGTGAAGGGTTCAACGGGGGAAACTGCATTTGCCCTTACTTATGGATCGGAAGCCATGGCGCCCGCCGAGATGGCATTGCCGACCTACAGGGTTGCTTTTTATGACGAGGCGAGAAACGGACAAAGGCGATGCAATGACCTAGATTTGGTTGACGAAAAGAGAATGTATGCTAGAATGAAAATGATCAACTACAAGCAGAAAATGAAGTCCCAGCATGATAAGCGAGTTAACAAAAGATCCTTCAGCGTGGGAGATTGGGTTTTATGGAGCATGGAGGTAGCTGGAGCTAAGCCCGGATACACCAAACTGAATGAGAAGTGGGAAGGTCCATTCCAGATAACAAGTGTGGTGAGAGAAGGAACTTATAGATTAAGAAAGCAGGATGGGGAAGAGTTGAAGAACGCGTGGAGCGTCGACCACCTCAAGCGATTCTATCAGTGAAGCCGCAACAACCTTGTTTTTGCTTCCTTTTGTTTGTTTGCCGTAGATCACAAAAGTTGTATAACTTTTCTTATTGTACTTTTGGTTGTCGCTAGCGAGGGGAAGTTATGTAAAATTTGTCGATCTGATGGCATGTAAATTTGTATATAGTATGAAAGTAATAGCGGGAAGTACTTTCATCATGATTATCGCAGGATTAGTAATTTGTAAAACTGATGATGTTCTTCTTTGCTAATGGTTGTGTGAGCCAGAACCAGAGGGATGCCGCCAAAGTTAAAAGATGGTGGCCAAGAGGGATGCCGCCAAAGTTCAAAGATGGTGGCCAAGAGTGATGCCGCCAAAGTTCAAAGATGGTGGACAAGAGTGATGCCGCCAAAGTCCAAAGATGCTGGCCAAGAGGGATGCCGCTAAGGCTTGAAGATGGATGGCAAAGGCTTAGCACAAGGGGAGACCACCTGGGGACAACGAGGCTCAGGAGTCAAACCTTGCGACTTGGAGATAATGGTTCCAAGTCGCGGTGCCTGGAGATAGTGGTTTCAGGCACCTAGAAAAGTCCCGGCTTTTTAACGGGCGAGAAAGGGGAGACCACCTGGGGACAACGAGGCTCAGGAGTCAAACCTTGCGACTTGGAGATAATGGTTACAAGTCGTGGTGCCTGGAGATAGTGGTTTCAGGCACCTAAAAAAGTCCCGGCTTTTTAACGGGCGAGAAAGGGGAGACCACCTAGGGACAACGAGGCTCAGGAGTCAAACCTTGCGACTTGGAGATAATGGTTCCAAGTCGCGGTGCCTGGAGATAGTGGTTTCAGGCACCTAAAAAAGTCCCGGCTTTTTAACGGGCGAGAAAGGGAGACCACCAGGGACAACGAGGCTCAGGAGTCAAACCTTGCGACTTGGAGATAATGGTTCCAAGTCGCGGTGCCTGGAGATAGTGGTTTCAGGCACCTAAAAAAGTCCCGGCTTTTTAACGGGCGAGAAAGGGGGGACCACCTGGGGACAACGAGGCTCAGGAGTCAAACCTTGCGACTTGGAGATAATGGTTCCAAGTCGCGGTGCCTGGAGATAGTGGTTTCAGGCACCTAGAAAAGTTTCGGCTTTTTAATGGGCAAGAAAGGGGCGGCAACTTGGAGATAATGATTTAAATTCACCAAACCTGGCGGCTTAGAGAAAAAGTAAGATTATCGCCACAAAGAAAGTCACTCACAAGGTATGTAGCCTTTGACCCTAACAATTGAGTAAGGCTGCCTAAAGACAAGCCTCACTCTTTTGAAGGGAGTAGTATGTGTATAGATAAGTTAAAGGGAAGAGAGTCTTCGATGAACTATCGAAGCAAAACTGGCGACATTCCAAAGATAAATTTAAAACTTGAAACAAGTAAAAATAAATAGAGCAATGACCATCGTAATACGGAGCCGAAGTCGCTCCGCGACAATTCAAATAGTTCAAATAAGCATCAAGTAGCGTGCATGACAATCAAGTATGAAGCAAAAGTCGTTAATAGTAACATTGAAGTCATTATAAAGCAAAATGTCAAAAAAGCCATGTGTAAAGGACATTTAATATTGTCGCAAATCACCCTAACAATTGAGTAAGGCTGCCTAAAGACAAGCCTAACTCTTTTGAAGGGAGTAGTATATATGTGGGTAAGTTATGACAAAGAGTCTTTGATGAACTATCGAAGCAAAAAGTGGCAAATAGGCGAGATAAAACATATATGTAAAGTCGCAAACCGCGATATCCCAAAAGATTGTTATAAAGGTCAAGACAGGCATAGAAACCGCATGCCGCGGTTAATCAAAATTTAGGAGCTGTTAATGTTAAGTCGCAAACTGCGACATCCAGAATCAAAAGTGATAAAGACAGATAAATTGTTTAATACAGACCAAGTCAAACAAAAGATTGTTTCAAGAAAAGAAAATTTTCTAAGAAGCAGGACCATCCTGGTTGTCGCCAGAGGCAGATGGGGAATCTGTTGCGGTTGAGCATCGAGTGCGGCTCGGGCGGCCTCCTTAGCTTCCCTATAAGCTGTGGCCTTCTCGCCAGCAAGATCGGTCCAAAGAGTTAGCACATCAGGGTTAGCTAAAGCAGGGACCTCCCATGCGGGCTTGCCCAGGAGTTGATCATCGGCGGCTAGCTCTGCAAGTTCATTTTTATCATATGGAACCAGGCTATGACCCAAGCGACTAAAATCGCTGTACATGGTCTCTGAGCCCCATTTAGCAATCAAGTAAGGGGTGATAGCCGGAATATCGCGAGAGCTTGTCGCCGCAGAGCGCATGCACAGAATCAGAGCTTTATCATACAAGTCCATAGCTTCGGTCTCAGCCTTAATTTTGTTGTCGTCAATGGTAGCCTGGAGTTCCGCGATAACAGTTTTGTTATCAAGATTGCTCTTTACAGAGGCCGCCAAGTCTGCCGCCAAAAGTTTCTGTTGCTCTTCAAACTTGTTTTTCATTGTTTCCATCTCGCGGCGGAGATCCTTTTCAGTTTGTTCGAGCTTGGCTTTATCTTCCTGCAGGGCAGCAATGTATTGTTCTCGCTCATGAAATTTTGCCTTTATTTTCTCCCTTTCCGCGCGAACTCTTTTCAGATCCTTCTCGTAGTTTTCCAACTCGAGGTAAGCTTTTTTGCCCCGGTTCCTTAACCCATAAAGTATGCTAGAAATCTGTGAAAAGAAGAAGGTAAGGCAAAAGTAAAGTAAAATGGTAAGTAAGAAATGAAGTATCGCTTACCCCTGCGAGATGAAAGCCCGCATCGTTGGTGGCGTAGTCCTCATTAAGATCCTCATATTCTCTAACACGCTGAGGAACGCACGAGCGCTGGATGATGCCGCCACCCAGCATGTTATAATCGTGGTCGGCTGACCGAAGATCAAGGTTAGGGAGATCAGGGACGGCACCAATCTCGGTGCTCAAAGCTAAAAGACCGGCATTATCAGTAGGCATCTTAAAGCCCGCCGCTAACCAACTTGCGAGTTTGGGCTCAGAAGGACCGGCGTCAATAGATAGATGGCCGGTATGCTCAGAAGGCTCATCTTCAGTTGTGCGAACTCGCTTGCTGGGGCGAGAAAGAGGACTTTGCAAATCTCCAGTAGGGCCCGTTGTCGCAGCGACATGAGTAGTCAAAGGATCAGTGCCTGAAACATTCTGAGTCTCGGGATCAGCTTCATCCATCAAATGTAGCCCAGACCCATGAGATGGAGTCCTGGGTTTGGGCGGTTTGCGGGATTTGGTGGCAGCGGCTTTCCCGGCGGCTCTCCCTGCAGCAGCAACATCCCGCTCTTTGGCAATAGCATCAGAGTCATTTCCATGAGCAGAGGTAGGGGCAATTTTCTCCGCAGATTGACTGAGGGAGGCTTGACGGGTTTCGGCCAACCTTTTGCGGCGGCCATCCATGTTGGAGAGAGCTTCACGGCGCTGTGCGAGCGACATGTTCCTGAATTCTGCGAGAACAAAAAGGAGAGTTATTATAACAGGGAAAGATATCATAAATAATAGGAATAAACAAAACAAAATTAGAGGCGAGAATACATACTGTATACGTCATACATAGCTGTACAACAATAATCGTCTTTTTGGCAGGGTTCACACTCTGAATCAAAGCGACCTTTAGAATGAAGGTCCCAGCAAGGACAAGGAGTATGAATGATCGTCACGCGGGATTCATTGTTCGGGAAAGGGAATTCTGGAAAGCCGGCTTCCCGCAGAAGAGCCGGGTCAGAGAGAATTTCCCGCCATGAAAACAGAGCTAAGCCGGTATTTGATGCCTCGGCCAAGACTTGGAGGATTCTTTCTTTGAGGCGAGAATCACCAGAAATTAAGGCTTGTGTTAGGCCCAATAGGCAAGGAAATAGGCTAGAGGGGGGGTGAATAGCCTTTTTACAATTTTAATTTAAAATACCTTAATGGTCATAGTCACTAATCAGAATGTTGTAAGATAATCAGTAAGCACAGCGGAATATTAGTGACTAAGTTTGAACTCACACAAAATCAGCAAGAAGTTGTTTAGAGCTTGATTTTAAACACAAAGTATTTATATGAATCATATATGCAGAGCAACTTGTTTGGTTTAGGGAAATACTTATGATTCAGCAGGATGAACTGTTCTGATTTGTTATGTTAAACGACTTGGCAAGATAAAAGTAAGGTAAAGACAAGGACACAGTATTTGGAGAGGTTCACAGCGTGAATGCTGCTACGTCCTCTACCAAGATTGGTCAGATCTTGGATTTTGAGAAAAGTTTACTATCAGTATGTCCTAGTCTATTACAAGTGCGGCCTTGCCGGTTACAAGGACTGAATACAAGGATCTACTGATGGATCTTTAAATGAAGAACTGACCAGGTGTTTTTGAGTGGCAAGTTAGACTTATCTCACTCAGGTGTGTGTGTGAATCTCAATCAATGCATTCTAATGATTGTCTTGTTGGAGAATGCTTACAAGGAGGATTGAGAAGTGCACGAGTGTATATCCCTAATAATGTCTAATGATTTTATGGATTTGAAGGCTTGAGCTTCATTCAATGCTTCAAGCACACTCTTCTTCAATGCAATCACCAACCATCTTCAATGCAGCAAGGTCTTCTATATATACTTTGGAGAGAAAGAGAGAGAAGAACTAAAGATGCCGTTGAAGGGTAGAATCGAAATATGGTTGGTAGGTGAGGATCATTTAATGCCATATCTTTGCAATTAATGCGGGAGATTTGAATAAGATATTTCTGCTTTTGTTCGGCGGGTAATAACCCCTTTGTCCCAACCGGTTACCTGCAGCAGCAGACAAAGGACAAAGTAGAGCTAAAAGTAGCTCTTGTGTCAGAACCGGCAGAATGGTGTTGGCAGGAAAATATAACTACTTTTAGCAAACAAGTACGATGAAAGAAATAGAGATGTGACAGTTGTGACTGAGATTTTATTTCAAACGAAGGGAGTCATCCAAATTTAAGTCACCTATCTGCTGAAGTATGTTGCTGAAAAGTGTTAACTCATGCTGATTACCAGGCAGATCCCACCAGCAGGATAGTAACCTGCAGAACATGCTGAACTAACGGGGAGGGCATCAGTAAGAGATCCAAAAATAAAATCTAATTAAATTAGGGGTCTCTAACTAGCTATGTGATTGGGATTAAGCAATTCTGAGTCCACATATATTTTGACCCAACAATCTCCTTCTAATTAATTAAGGCCAATCACCTTTAAACAGAATCACTTAAAAGGATATAAATAGATATTAAGATAAAGGATAAGTGATAACTGAAAAGGTAAACTAATAAAGTTCCTGCAGAAGGGTTAGATAGATATTAAGCAAGAACCATAAAATCAAAAACCAAATTGTCAGTAAAAGAAAGTTTGTCTTTGGGGCTTCACGAGGATATCTATTTCATTGGTTACAAGACTGTCAAGGATCAGCAGGATCAACATCAGCAGCAGTGGAGGAATCAACAATGTGCTTGGACTTTTTCGCTTCGCTTCAAATTTCTTTTCACCTTTCCTCTTCTTGCTAGCCTTGTAACGCTCCACTAGCACTTCATTTTTCCCTTCAAGCTTGGCAATCTTCAGATTGGCTTCGGCAAGCTTGGCTTCAGCAGCAGCAATCCTACCTTCAGCAGCTTCAAGCTTTAGCTCCAACTCCTTGATGGTGCGATCTTGATTCAAGTTAACATCAAGTACCACCTTCTGAACCTGGGTGGAGCTGTCTAGGAGATCACTGAGCCGATCAAAATCAGCAGCACTAAGATTGCTGAGGGTTGAGGTATGAGGTCTGCTGAGGGCTTTTGTAATAGATGCAGAAACTTTGGCTGAGACTTTGGATGCGATTCTGTTTGCTAACTCCTCCTCCTGAGTGGACTTAAGCAACAAATCCTTAACCTCTTCAATCTCACTTCGGAAAAACATCCCCAAATCACCAATGTCACCCCTAAGCACGGGTTTATAAGCTTCAGAAAGATGGCCATGCTCATTAGCAAAGTAGCCAAATAGGGTGTAAACAGGTGGAGGATCAAAGGGTACCAAGAAGGTAGAAGGAATGACTGTGCTGACAATCAAGGGAACATCAGCAGATCTTGGAACAGGAGGATCAAGAAGGAGAGGGAAATCTGGATGAATGATAATGGAAAGTTCAGCAGAAAGAGAAGGGTTAAGAAACATCTGACCATTATTCTCCAAGGACAACTTGCAGGCAAGCATAAAATTCAGAAATGCTCTTCCATTCAGCAGATCTCGCATGATGCCAAGGCTTAGAATTCTGCCAGTGTCCACAGAATGATCTTGCTGAAATGGTCAAGATGGAGGTGAGGTATCTTCTTCAGCAACATCTGGAATCTCATCATAATCTTCTGGGTCTATTTCATCTGGACTGTCTTCATCAGCAACAGGGAGAGAATCATCATTGGTCAAGAAATCAAGAACGGCTGATGGATGAGTGCCTCAACAGGTTGTAGACAACGATTGCGAGAGAAGGCATTATCAACTTCTTGAGTTTGAAGATCGGCAGAATGTCGGTCTACGAAGTAGCTCCTCCTCCCAACTCAACAACCTCTTGGAACGGTTCAGCGGGAACATCAAAGAAAATGGGAGCTTGATCGTAATTAAAAAAACTCCTCCCGTAACCACTATAGGTGCAAGGGTTGAGCAGGCCGCAGATGGGCCTGGAGTGAGCACCGATGTAGGAGTATTTTTTCAGAAGCACAGCGATAAACTCGTTGGTCATCATCGAAACAGTTCTGCTGGATTCAATAGTGTCACTTGAGGAATCAGCAGAAGGAACTTCATCAGCATTGCTAGAATCAGCATTCTTATCAGAAGCACTATCAACTTTTCTTTTCAATGCTTCTTCAGAATAAGTGATGAGCTCCTGAGTCATCTTCAAATCATTTTCAATAAAACTGAGTGGCAAGAGGACCTCTCGGTCGAGTCTCAAAGATCGAGAATACTTGAATCCCCAATCTTCATCATTTTCACTCTTCCTAGCCGATAGGGATCATTTTCTTCAAAATCAAACCGAGTTTTGTAAGACGAGAGGCATATGCAATCCAAACAGAGATGACCATCGATCTTGCCTAATCCGATCCCGAAAAGATAGACTTGATTCCGGAGGAGAGGCGTAAGATCAAAATATCGATTGAAATTCAGCATCAACACACTCTTCTTTAGAAATTCTCGATATTTGGAGAGTGGAGAAAACTTCTCAAAGAAAGGTCTCATTCATGTCCGGTCTTGCCCTATCAACATAGTCGATCAAGATTCCAAAGAAAGTACAGATCTTTCTGTTCTTCATGAAACTGAAGAAGCCTTCTGATGAACGGCTGGAGATGGTCAATAGGAAATACCCAGTTGCTTGGAGCAATCTTGTTGATCATGGACCAAGGGTTATTGAAATAGATGTGGAAAGTGGGGTTCTTGATAGGAGCACATTTTCTGGTCCTTGCTTCAATGGCTACTCCGGATGAGGCAGTGTGCTGAATATCCGGAAGGTTAGGATAAGAGAGTAAAAGGGACTGTAATGGAATCCTTGACACACGTCGAAACGTCAAAAATAAATTTCCAACTCAACTATCTACAAGTGATTTGTAAATAGGGTAAGTCGGGTCGAACCACAGAGACACGAATTTAAAGTGTAAGAATTATTGCTATAACAAAAAGTTGGTAAAGTGAATGATTTGTTGATTTGTTTAAGACTAAGATGGTTGCAAAAATTACGTAAAAATGATTATAATCGAGTTTTATAATAAGGAGACAATTCCCGGAATTGGTTTCACAAGTTATGCTCAAGTTTCACAATTCATCAATCAAAGTATACTTGGGGTTGTGTTCTTACAAAAATATGATTGGGACACTTTGGCGGGTGATTTGCAATCAAGTGTTCCCAATTAATCTATTCCCTTGGCCCGTTCATAGATTAATTCGGAACCCAATTAGAACTTAAGAACAATACAAGAAAAACCACAATTCTTATGAATCTTTTGGCGGAGATTCAATGAATTGTTACTATCAAGTTAAGTCTAATTTCAATTATGAATTTGGCGATTCACAATTGAAATTCCCAAGTAATTCAAGAACAATTATGTGATCAAGATAAGTATTCTAAAATTCAAGTAAAAGCAACTTGACAATCCCAAGTAATACAATGATAAAGATGAAAAATAAAACTTAAAACATAATTGTTACCTCCAATTCCGGGAATTGTCTCCTTATTATAAAACTCGATTATAATCATTTTTACGTAATTTTTGCAACCATCTTAGTCTTAAACAAATCAACAAATCATTCACTTTACCAACTTTTTGTTATAGCAATAATTCTTACACTTTAAATTCGTGTCTCTGTGGTTCGACCCGACTTACCCTATTTACAAATCACTTGTAGATAGTTGAGTTGGAAATTTATTTTTGACGTTTCGACGTGTGTCAAAATTTGGCGCCCACTTCACCCCTGGGCGGTCGCCCAGTTCTCCAGAAGCAATTGGTCTTCACAACTCATACTCGTAAGCGGCCGCCCACAAGTCCTGAGCACGGTCGCCCACACCAACAGAAGGTTCAAAGCTTCACATTTTTCCTCCTGAGCGGCCGCCCACAAGTACCTGAGCGACCGCCCACCTTGGCAGACTGTTAGGGCCATTTCCTTTCTTCCCTTGCACCAGCTTGGCCCACAATTGCATACTTAGCCCACTGAATCCTCCTTTGGCCCATCCTTCCTGCATTCCTTCTTCCTCTTCTTCATTTGGTTGGGCCAAATGCCTTGTTGTTGTCCCACTTATAAATCAATTCAACCCATAATTGCATTTCACTTGATTTATTCACAATTGTTCCCAATTTCCAACTTTGAACCACTGAAACTAAAAACACTAAAAACATCCATTAAACACACAAAACTCAAGGATTAAGCAAATAGTAAGTTCAAAAAGTAGTCAATGGATGAGTGTAAAACTCACTCATCAAATACCCCCAAACTTAGACATTTGCTAGTCCTCGAGCAAACACTAAAACAAACTAAACACAAAACAACTAAACGAACAAAAATTAAAAGCAAACTACTCTAACGAATAATCAACTATGTCCTTCCATTCTTGCATGTTCCTTAAATACAGCAAATCCCAAAACACCATCAACCGCAGGATAATATTTTCCACAATGCAAGTATAAATATATTTTCCATTAATTGTAAAATATTACTTAACCATTATAATTACACCATAAATCTCTTTATGCAACAACATCTTTCTCTTTTCTCACAACCACGATTCATTTTTACAAAGCTAAGTACACCAATCATCTTTTTATTTTATTGACTCTATTTACCAAGCAACAACACTTTTTAGACACAAAACATGAATATTCCCATGAAATAATTACACCCCCCCCACACACTTGATCATTTAAACACCCTTTAAAATCTACTACCGTTCAAGTAGGGAACACTGTAGCAGCGAACTCCATGCCCCTAATACTAAGTAGAGATTTATTTAAAGGCTTTGAGAGTTAGCCATTTCGGTATCGAGCTTGATACGGACCATCACGGCGGTAAAGCTCTTCCTCCATAACGCTACTGCATACCCAGAAATCTGGTTAAGCTAGAATAATCCCTAACCAATTAATCTACGCGTCTGGAGGTTTCACCGAATATACATTGCATTGCCATTGCTCTCATTTTATTTTAATTTTTTCTCTTTTTTTTTTCCTCTTTTTTTTTTTTCTTTTCTCTTTTTTTTTCAAGATCACAAGGGGGGTTCCAATCACAACCAAGGAATACACATCACAAGACTTGCCTAGTGTTGCTACATTGATAAACAAATTCATTAACTCAAAAGATGATGGTGTACTCTAAACTTTATAAAAATGAATCAAAATTATCATCAAAGAGCATATTTTCACAAGTGCACAAAACTTACAACTAAGAGATTTATGACTCAATTATAACTCTTAAGTAATATACCACAATTAACCAAAAAATATACCAACTTGCATATACATATTTACACCCAAATTATCCTTCCTAGCGGTCACAATCCATCACATGCAATTAAGGGAACACCAAGAATGTTAATGATTAAATACAAAAAAGGACATAGCTAATTATTATTTTTTCTCACTTTCAAAATTTTTTATTTTTTTTTTTCAAAACAGTAAATTCTAACTAACATGTGACTTAAGCATATACAAACAACCAAGTACCCCACACCCCCAAACTTAAAATATGCATTGTCCCTAATGCACAAAATAAAAGAAAGGATAGGGGGTACCTTCAACCACCAAATTATCTCCAGAATTGGTCCCACGGACCCACCGAGCCACTTCCGCTCGAATCAGTGCCATAGTGCTGCTGCTGCTGTTGTTGCTGTTGCTGCTGCTCCCAAGAACCCCATCCTCTCATCTGCTCCGGGGTACGAAATTGCGGTGGCTGGTATGGAATGTGCTGAGGCGGTGGAGGAGGAGGAAGCCTGTGCCTCATCTCCTGGAACATCTCTGATTGCGCATCCTCCATACGCTGCCTCCACATACTAGCAGCATAAAACTCCTCAGTAGCCATCGACTGCAGCTGTCTCTGGCTCTCCTCCATACCCACTAACCGCTGATCCATCATCTCATAATGCCCCCGGAGCTGCCTGATCTCCTCGGATAGAGCATCTACATGGCCTCCCACATAATAGGCCGCCTCCGTTGGAGTGAACTGCTGTTCCTCCATCTCATCATCCTCCTCATTCCCTCTTACTCCTCTCAAAGAACCTTCACCCGAGCAATCGAGCATGCCCCTTAATAGTCGGGGACCTCTTACTAACCATTTGTCCCGCTCGACACAATGTCCCTCACAATCCGCAACCGAGGAAAACTCACTCCCCTACTCTCTATCAAACCAGATATCAACAATGGAAAACTGAAATTGCAACGCCCAATTGTTTTAATGGTGTTTACAATTTCCTTGGATATCGCCAACCCGGTGTTGAACCTTTGACCCGTCAATACCACATTCATCAACAGTGCCCTTCTCCAATGCACATCATTATAATGTGAAGTAGGCATAATACGCTCGCAAATGAATCTATGCAAAGCGCGCATCCTTAAGTCCATGTCCCTAGCCTTCTTCACATTCCCATTCCTTAATAGTGTTACATCAACATTTACAAAATAAGGCTCCAACATGTGAAGGTTCCCTGCCACATTCAATTCCATGATCTTCGCACTATTGTAATAGTCACAAGCACTGTTTTCATGCCCAGGCGCTTCCATCCTATAGTATCCATTGATATCCTCAGCATTGTAATACACATTTGTCCCCCTCACCCAACCACACTTCCTTGTTTGTCCCGCCTCAAACGCATTTGCGTAAAATTCCCGAACCAACAATTTTGAACCTTTATTAGTCGGGCGACTTGCTAAATTGCCCCAACCATATCTAGCAAAGATGTCATCCAATCCAAGCTCATTGGGGTTAAATTCATTTTCTACAGAAAATCCCTTATTTGCATATTTGTCAAAAAACGTCTTTGCTTTACCCCCAATAAACTTTGTTGCATCAAACTCAACTACCGGCTCCGGAGCGGGAACATTCCTTTGTCTAGACATTTTTTATCAACTATACCCACAAAACTTCCCAACGAAAGTATTAAAGAAGATTGAATTTGAAAATCTTACTTTGCCGGAAATGTCACCGGAGTTCGCCGGAATTTGACCGGAATCTCGCCGGAGTTGAAGAAGATGAACAGAGATGAACACCCCTTCTTTGCACAATGAGTATCACACGAACCCCTTGCTTTCTAACTCCAAAATCGAGCCTTTTGCAACTTTCTTCACCACTTGCAATATTTCAAAAATCTCTTCACAATTCTTGGCAACAATGGTGGAATTTGGGTTCAAGTCTTTGGTTTAAGAGGTTGGGTATGGTATGGAGAGACAAATTATGGAAGAAATTTGGGAGATTTGAGTGTTTGGGGAGAGGAATCTTAGAGAGATGAAGAGAGAGGGCGGAGGTTATTTTCTAGGGAGATAAAGAGAGAGTTTGAAATTTGAAATAAAAGAGGGGAGAGTGAAGCGGCGGCTGCTTTTAGGGCTCAAATGTAACGCCGGCATTCGAGGTGGGCGGTCGCTCACTCCGCTTCCTCGGGCGGTCGCCCATGCCCAGTAAACTCCAACCCTTTAACAACTTCAATGTGGCGGGCGTCGCTCACTCCCGGGGCGGTCGCCCGCTCGTCCGAGAAAGGCTGTTCCATATTTCAAGAAAGTTTGTACGTGGGCGGTCGCAAACATTGACTGTGGGCGAACGCCCACCAGGCCCGCAAGTTCCCTCTCATTTTGTTCCACCGGCTCAGGCGGTCGCACACCATCTTGGGCGGTCGCCCACATGCACGTAAAACTCCACAATCTTTACAAGCCAAGCATGGCGGTGCGCCCTCAACACCATGGGCGGTCGCCACGCATGTCCAGTGGGATTTTTCTGGCCGGTTATCCGCACAACACCAAGCAAGCAAACACAGCATAATATCCATTGATAAATTACAATTCGACCCATATTTTGACCGCACTTCCGCGCCTACGTCCCCATTGATGTGGGCGGACTACTAACAACAATAGGCTCGAGGTCACCGTAGTTCGACACGTTCCCGAAATACAAAAACAAAGCTTTTTTTATATATATATAAAGTAAACAATAAAATGAAAACAAAATGAAAACTAAAACTCTCCACCCCCAAACTTAATGATTACTTTGTCCTCAAAGTGATGAAAACAAAGAAAAAAATTAAATTTAAGGGTATTACAATACACTTTACTTACCTTGGGTTGCCTCCCAAGCAGCGCTTTTGTTTAACGTCGTTAGCTCGACGGACTGACTTTCTCAACGCTCACGTATCCTTCAACTCGATCCTCTCAACATCCTTCGACCCCGAAACTCCATCTACATAAGGCTTCACTCTTTGTCCATTGACCTTGAACCTATTGTTCGTAACCGGATTCACCAATTCCACGGCTCCCATGAGAATATACGTTCACTACTTCAAACGGACCACTCAACGAACGTAACTTTCACGGGAAAAGCTTCAATCTTGAATTAAACAACAACACCTTGCTTCCCGGAATAAGTTCCTTGTGCAAAATCTTTTTGTCATGGTACCTTTTTGTTCTTTCCTTGTACAACCGGGAGTTCTCATATGCCTCCAACCGATGCTCTTCAAGCTCATTCAAATGAAGTAACCTTTGCTCACCGGCTAGTTGCAAATCCATATTCAACTCCTTGATTGCCCAAAATGCTTTATGCTCTATCTCCACCGGCAAATGACAAGCTTTCCCAAAGACTAGCCGGTAAGGACTCATTCCAATTGGCGTTTTGTATGCGGTGCAGTCGCCCACAATGCATCATTTAACCTCAAGGCCCAAATCCTTCCTGTTTGGCTTCACCGTCTTTTCAAGAATGGCCTTTATTTGCTTGTTACTCACTTCCACTTGCCGGAAGTTTGGGGATGATACGCGGTTGCAACCTTGTGATTCACCCCATACTTCTTCATGAGTGCTCCAAAAATTTTGTTGCAAAAGTGAGAACCACCAACACTTATAATCGCCACTTGGAACGCGAACCTACTAAAAATCACATCTTTGACAAACTTGACAACAATATTAGCATCGTTAGTCCGGGTAGGAATTGCTTCCACCCACTTTGACACATAATCCACCGATACTAAAATGTATTCAAAACCACATGAAACAACAAAAGGCCCCATAAACTCTATGCCCCATACGTCAAACAAATCCACAACCAAGTTATTCGTGAGAGGCATTTCATCCCGCTTACCAATGTTACCGGTTCTTTGGCACTGTCACAACTTTTACTAAAAATGTATGCATCTTTAAAAAGACTTGGCCAAAAGAAACCCGATTGTAACACTTTTTGAGCGGTTTTCTTCCCACTAAAATGACCTCCACAATGCAATTCATGACAAAAGAAAGAACATTTTGTTGCTCATTTTCATGAATGCATCTACGAATAACCATATCGGGACCATGTTTAAACAAATATGGGTCATCCCAATAATATTGCTTAACCATTGACAAAAATCTTTTCCTCTCTTGACTTGAAAAATCTGGATTTAGAACCCCGTAGCCAAAAATTTACAATGTTGGCATACCAAGGTTCACAATCCTTAACAACAAATAAGCTTGCTCATCGGGAAAATTTTCATTCAAAGGAATTTCACTCACACATCCTTTTCAAGTCTAGACAAGTGATCCGCCACAACATTCTCACAACCCTTTTTGTCTTTGATGGAAATATCAAATTCTTGTAAAAGCAACATCCATCTTAACAATCGGGGTTTGGCATCTTGTTTGGAAAGCAAAATAGCGTAATGCGGCATGGTCCGAATAAATAATCACTTTAGATCCTAGCAAGTAAGAACGGAATTTTTCCAAAGCAAATACCACCGCCAAGAATTCCTTCTGGTTGTAGTATAGTTCAATTGAGCATCATTTAACATTCTACTTGCATATTGGATCACGTGTGACTTTTTATCAATTTTCGACCCAAAGCGCACCCACCGCAAAATCGGATGCATCACATTATCTCGAGTTGAGTGATCCATCCAGGTTTTGCCGGTGGGTCCCATTTTGGGTCGAAAGAGGTGATAAAGAGTCACATGTGATCAATATGCAAGTAGAATGTTAAATGATGCTCCAGTGTTTATACTACAACCGGAAGGAATTCTTGGCAGTGATATTTGCTTTGGAAAAATTCCCGTTCTTACTTGCTAGGATCTAAAAGTGATTGGCTATTCGGACCATCTTTGCATTGCGGTAGTTATTTTTCAAGCTGGATGCCAAACCCCGAGTATTAAGATGGATGTTGCTTTTACAAGAATTTGATATTTCTATCAAAGACAAAAGGGTTGTTAAAATGTTGTGGCTTGAATCACTTGTCTAGGCTTGAAAAGGGGTGTGTGAGTGAAATTCCCTTGAATGATAATTTTCCCGATGAGCAGTTATTTATTGTTAAGAATTGTGAAGCCTTGGTATGCCAACATTGTAAATTTTTTGGCTACGAGTTTCTAAATCCAGATTTTCAAGTCAAGAAAGGAAAAGATTTTTGTCAATGGTTAAGCAATATTATTGGGATTGACCCATATATTTGTTTAAACATGGTCCCGATATGATTATTCGTAGATGCATTCATGAAAATGAGCAACAAAATGTTCTTTCTTTTTGCCATGAATTACACATTGTGAAGGAATAATTTTAGTGGTAAGAAAACCGCTCAAAAGGCGTGTTACAATCGGAGTTTCTTTTGGCAGAGTCTTTTTAAAGATGCATACATTTT